>OX183139.1:29174222-29774222 GCA_945261195.1 Cryptosula pallasiana | reverse complement strand
TTGGTAATTTTTTTGTAATTAGTTTTATTACTACAACTGCACCGCCAGTTTTTGTTTACCAATCATACACATTACATAGATAGGAGTGCAGTGAAAATTTTTAGATTTTTTTTTCATAATAATAATTAAAATACGTGGCAACTTGTCTAGTAGAAGCTGATACGTTCGTTGGTGCTAAAAATAATTAGCTCAAATTTGATCAACATACTAAAAAATGAATTTAAAAAAAGCATAATGCATTAAAAATCACATTGTTTGCTGCGGTGCCCCGTTACCGCAGGCGGATCACCCAAGCGTATTTACTAGTGCAAACAGCATACGGGCCTATATTATATATTGTTTGCGTGTGTATATATGTGCGTACATCAAAACCATTAATTAACCATTATCATGACGATTGTAATTTGCTCCCTATGATAACAATAATTGCAATTGTTTCTATATTCAATAATAATAATTAATTTAAATACACAACAACCAGAAAGATAATAATTACTCTCAATCGATTAGTAATTATTACAATCAATGTGTTATTGATTGATATTCTAATTATTTTTCTAATATTAAATTAATTATTATTAGAAATGTGAAAACAGATTTATTTTCAATCATAATTATTGAGAAAGTGCAAAAATGAGTGTTTTATAAACTCACACTGATAGCAAAATTAAACTTTTCATCTTTGAAATTATAACATTCATTTATTTGGACAAATAATTTTATTACTCTATAGTAATTCTGTCTCAGTTGATAGCCAGTTGATAATTTTTATTAACGTAAAACCATATCAATGTTCAGTTCCGCCCGCAATATCAGCGTATTACGGTCGGTGGAATCTCACGCTACTGTAGAATTTTTGAAAAATATTTTTTTAGATAGTGCAAAACCATTGCGGTCGCCGTGTAATATGAACAAAAGCATTGTTATAAAAAATTGTCCCGCTGAAATCGCGATTTTTTTCAAGTCCCAAAAATCACATTTGTTTTCATATCTTTTAAACTAAAGCTCATAGAGACAAAAATACAATTGCTATAGCTAGAACGATCTACCGCGCAGGCATCTGTCTATGAACATTTTCCTCATTCCAGTCATAGACTTGGGAAAATGCCTTTAAATTTTCGACTTTTTATCCAAAATCTACCACGTCCCTGAAGGGCATCGACATATTGTTATAGGACTATAAAATAGACTGAGGAGTTAGGATTTGAATGGTGTATTATTATTGGAGTGTGTTCAATGCATTTTGATAATATGAAGGTTTTTCAAAAAGACGCCCCAACTAAAATTATTTTTCATCCTAGCCAAATATAAATTAGCCTAACCACAACCATTGCAAACACATCGCGGGCTTATCATGTGCGCCGCGTGTTTTAAGTAAATAATGGGTTTACAGCAAACGCTACGGTTAGTAGGCGTCAGTATCGCGGCTATTTATTTGTTATCATTAGCGTTTTAATTTATTCTGGTTCATAATTAATCTAATATTATATCTGTTAATCCAGAAAAAAAACATCATTGAATGATAACAGCTAGTGGTAATAAATATGATATAGCAAAAATGCAAGGTCATCAATAATAACCATTAGTTTTAATTATTATTTATTAATTATTGAAATTTTATATTAAAAAATTCATTTATTATTATTTATGATTATTAAATTAATTACAAGATTTCTGATGATGGCTCCTGTCTATATCAACTGAGATACAGAACTTGTTGTTTTTTTTGTGCAGTCCAGCTACTTCTACAAAATAATGTTATACAGCCAATGCAAAGCATTTATAATTGTTACATATACATTGTATAATTATTGAGGCGTACGCATGATATATATATATAACATGCGTGTGTCAACACTAATTGCCCGCTAATTGCCTGCAAAAAACAAAGAACATTTACCATGCATTTTTTGGCTTAAAAGTACATTTGGTAAAACTTGTTTTTAACAGTTAAATATTGAGGTCACAATAGCAAATTTGGTCTCATTGTATCCACAACATATTTTGCTACCCACTGAAACTATTTAAAAAATTTTCAGAAAAATTTGACAAAACTTTTTGCACTATCTAATTTTTTTACCCTTCTCAGAAAAAAATTAATTTTGCCCAATAGGTTTCACTAATTATTCAAAATGATACACCATTAGATAGCTAACATGCAAACACATGAATAAAAATTAACAAACTGTCAAAATACCATTCTGAGTGCTGACAGATTTTAGTTGAAGTATACAAAGTTTGAACACATGTAACTACTACTGACACGGGTATGTAAGGAAGAAATCAGGAGAATCCTGTGATGTAAATGATTGGCTATCTGATGAATTTTAAACTGTGGCGGTAGTAACCTGGGTTCCAGAAATATTGAAACAATAAAAACAAATGTTTATAACAACCGGGTACGATGAAGTTTTATACCGATGTTTTGATAGGGTCACGTGGTACCAAATTCAACTCGTTGTAGCGTCTATATTACATGGCCATAGGTATACTGCAGAAAATTTGGTGGATTTTGGATCATTTTTTTGAATTTTATATTGTATTTTGTTGTTGGTGTTTGGAAGATAAGTCATGATTTGACAGACTTGTCTTCACGTGCTGGCTGGCCTGCTGGCTCATATAATTTGGGCAGCACCCCACCAAGAAATTACCAAAAATTAAACCCTCTGGTCTGTCGATACTGACCTTTTTTATTCCAATCAGATAACTACCTGAGAAGCAGCAACCGCGTGTTTCCAACGTTTGTGCTTGCAAAAGGCGCGTCACGCAAAATTTCTTCACACCACCCGAGTCCCCTTAACTAACAAGTCCTAGTTCAAGGGGGGCAACAAAGGGTACTCGTCTCAGCTTTAACAATATGGGTAACTCATAACAGCCCGCGAAAAATTTTGCGAGGATACGCAAGGTTGGCTTCGCGAGTTTGCCGATAAATGTAAAAATGATGCAGCCTTTACCTACTGATTGTACTGACCGAGTGCTCTCTTTGAACAGTTGGAAAGCGGTGAAATAATTAATTATTACCGGGCGCATCGTTTCTATTTTCTTCGGCAGTAATGTGTTGTGGATCCTCACAACACTAATACGGGTTAATAGTAGTGCCCGTAGTTTCAAAGCTGAGATGAGGACTTCCTGCCACCCCCGTGGGTTACGATTTGCTAGTTTAGAAGATTCGGGTGATGTGAAGAATTTTTGCGTGATGCGTCTAGTGTTGCACGATATCAAAATACACTATGAAACGATTTGAACCGACCATCACTGATCGTTATCGAGATATATCGAAGAGTTGGAAGTTGTCTTCTCGATTTCTGCACATCTTGCTAATGCTGGCGATGTCCCATAATACCGAATTTTCGAGCCTGTTTCTAATCCCACACCAAAAAAAACACAACTCCAAATTACACAAAAATCTCCCACACAACCAACCAGGTCAAATTTATTGCAGTAAGGAACATGGATGAATAACGAAAGTAATGAATACATACTCCAATGCCATAAGTAATGCATACATATACCAAAGAGGGTATGGGAAGAGCATACACTCATGCAATTTCCTTGACAAAGGGAAACTGTCTGCTCATGTGTCTGGACCATTTAATGCAAGCACCTTATGTTGCAGTGTATTGAATAACCCATGTTTCATGATAGATTGACCATAGGAAAATAAAACCTTGCATTAAGAATTTCTACAGCTATCAAATTAACCTGTGCTACTTGCATTTATGTATTATGAGACACAGCCAACAAAAAACAAACATAATATGTAGAAACTATTTTATGCAATTAGCATAAGTATAATGATCTAAAAACTTTTGAGACAATAAAACTAGTACACATATCAAGGTGTGTCTAACAATAAACTTTTTAGTCAATATCTAAGCACATGCATGCAACCAAAGCATTCTAAAAATCACCACAGATTTACAATAAATGCACAGAATATTGCCAAAAGGTTCTGTGTAACAGTAGACTAAGGTAGATCACACAACAACATATGCACACAATGAGGCTTGGTGGTGAAATGATGTAGTTCGTAGTGTTGACTTTTATCTCCGTAGTTAACCATCAGACTAACCATCTTCTTGCTCTCTTCCTCGGATGTCATAAGTACTCCTGACAACAACCATGTATCAACCTTCAACTTGGCCTAAAAATAAAGAATATATATGTTACAGACCAACTTCAAATGGTTCATGCGATTTGCGAATAGCTCATACTATTTCTAAACCGTTTAAACAATCATCTTTCCTTTCTCTTTTTTCCATCTGATTCATTGCAAAACCATCTAGATTATTTGAAAAACAACTATACAGCTAGAAATTTTTCACAGTCGTTTGACAGGAAATACAGTTTTATTAATTTTATGTAAATTAATTTCACAATTACCAAGGCTGATATATTTACTGCATTTTTACAATTATTTTTAATGTAAAGAAAATGAGTTGCAAAGCGCAGGGACTATGAGCATCATCTTTTGTTAATTATAACATTTTTATAATGTTTTACAAGCGGTGATATTAGAGTAGTAATAGTTGGTGTGGCAGTCACCAACGGTAATCATAACCGTTATGATTATATGTTTCAAATATATATATTATAAAACTATTTTAATGATTATCATGATCAAAATATAATAATAATAAGTATTACTATGTAATGAAATTGTTATTATTATCATTTTTACTGTCGACTAAATGAATTATGTATTTAATTATAATTGTCTGATGATAATTACATAATTCACATTCATTGTCAACAATAAAAATGATAATAATAACAATTTCATTACATAGTAAATTATTATAATTATTATTATTATTGATTATAATAATTATTATTATTGATTATAGTGATTATTATTATTTATTATTATTAGAAATTATTAATCAATATAATTTTAATATATAAAACTATTTAAAGAATAATGATTATCATCATCCCAAATATTATAATAATAACAAGTATTACTTGTTATTATTATATTTGGGATGATGATAATCATTATTATTAAAATATATTTATATATTAAAATTATATTGATAATTTCTAGTAATAAATATTAATTATAATCAATAATAATAATAGTTAACTATCTATTATTATTATCTCAATTAATTATATAATAACTATTATCTGATGAATTCATGACTCTTTTTATTTATATATTTGTATTTCACCTAAGAGTAATTACAACTAATTATTATTATTAATTATAAAATGATGATGATAATAATATATAATATAATAATTAAATATTATTAATTACTTAAGGTTAATAAGTAATAATAAGTCAAAGTTTTGTGAGTAATACATCAACTAATTGCACGCAATACACAAATTTAATGCCAGCATACAATGATGGGAAGCTGGCACTCAGATAATTTATAAGAAAAAAATTATCGTGTCTCTTCACGTGATGGTGGGACTCGAAGAATAACTTATAACATTTATAAGTGGAGGTGAGCATTTATAATAAATGCTCACCTTCCTTCGAGTGCAAAAAAGTTGCAGAGAAATATAAAACTTGGCGCATGCGTGTGGGACTAGCTGGAACCAGGATATCGAACTAATAAGGCGGTTTCAGGAAACATCGAAAGTCCTGATCTTGAGAGCGATTTAACACAATGCCGATCATTGTAGACTGACAAAAATTATTGTTAGTAATCGAGCAAATCGTTTAATCGTGTAACACTAGATGCGCCATTTGTAAGCACGAACTTTGGGAACACGCGGCTGCTGTTTCTCAGGTAGTCATCTGATTGGAATAAAAAAGGTCAGTAACGACAGCCCAGAGGATTTACTTTTTGGTATTTTCATGGTGGGGTACTGCTCAAATTATTTTTGAGTCAACAGGCCAACACGTGAAGACAAGTCTGTCAAATCATGACTTACCTTCCAAACACCAACAACAAAACACAACATAAAATTCCGAAAAATAGTCCAAAATCCACCAATTTTTTTGCAGTAGACCTGTATACAATGTACATGGCTCACTGTGAATGATTGTTGTTATTATTATTATTCTTAATTCAGTCATATGTTGTGGTAGGTGTCAAGTGCTATAGCTGCTCAGGTACTTTTATTAATGGAGATGTGCAGTCGGGAGATGCTAACTGTGTTGAGCCCTTCAACTGGTGGAGCAAGCCGGACACCACTGAATGTTCTGGTAAATGTGGGGTAAGTGGCCATCATCAGTTCTATTTAGATAAATAACACCATGACTTTTTTGTCGATTAACTTCTGAACAACTATACATATGCATTTTCGTGCTCCAAGAGGTAACTTGTATAGAAACGTTGAGGAGGCCAAGTTGGGTGGGTGGGGGGCAGGGTTCGTGAGCTTCGCACTCCATTTAGTTCGCTCTAAGATGGGATTTGTTTTTTTATCATGTTAAATAGCTCAAGCATACACAAATAAGGAACCATTTTTCACAAGGCACATTTCTTGAGCACAACATCGTAGGTAGTCCCAATTACAAGCACACAGCCATAGGCTTGCATAGTTAATGCTTGACACTGCTACATAGCTCAGTGAAGAAAGGGAATTCCCCATCTAAGAACCAAAAGTGAGGCATATACTCAGTGACAGTTGCCCGTACACTTTATTTACTGCAGGCAAGCAAAAGTATTAAAGAAAAGAAATTATTTTTCCTACAAAAGTGCAGGCGGCCAGGTCGTCTCAGCCACCCCTAATGGCCTTGCCTTATGAGCCGAAATATCCCCCTACCCACCATTCCGTCACACAGGATGCTGCGGAACAGGCATGATCAATTTTTTCATCCTGTCTGTCGTGTTGTGATTGGTTGACAAACCCACAGCGATTCCATATGACAAGGTTATATTGACTTTCTGCATGTTTACAAAAATAATAAATGGTTTTAATATAGTAGTATATATTATAATGATTATATGATCGTTGATGTTTATCTGAAACTAGTGCGACCATATAATTTCTAAAGTAATTATTGTTTATGGTGGATAAAAATTATAGGTATGTAATTAGAAAGCATAAAAGTTATAAATGATGATGAATCGTATACCTAATGATGATAATTTATTAATTACTTGACCAACAACGATAAACTTAGTAATAAGGAATAGGTTTTACTAAAAATAATAAACAGGAAACCATGTGGTGGATCCCAGAAAATATTAATTTTCCTCTTATTTGCTCGATTGAAATTTCTGTTCGACGCTTGAGGAGTTGTCAGTTGGGCTCATGTGGCATGCTGTCGCCAGACTCTGGCTCTGGCTACGGAAGGCAGGCTCACGTGGCACGGGCATAAAGATGCCTCAGTTTGAAGTATTTACATAATACTGGTTGTTCAAAATTGAAAGCCTGGTCACACAGAATTTTTTCACCTGACGACGGTGAGGTGTGCATTCACCCGGCATCGCCACACACCAACTCGCTGTGTGGCACAGAACAACGCCGGGCAACTGCACTACTGGTCAACTTTATAGGCGCTGGGCATGTTGATGCAGTCGCTTTAGCCAATAGCATTCGTTAATCTTTTAAGCCACGCCCACGCTGGTGTAGTTACCACACCAGCCAGCTCTTTTACCAACAGCAAATGTTACACACCTGTGTCTCACCGGAGCTATACCAGTGCTAGTGGCATGCTCACCGTAGCAGTCAGGTGAGAAAATCTGGTGCGTGTTGCCAGGCCTTTAGGCTGTGACAAAAATTAAGAAATTTAGTCAAGATTAATTTAATTTTCTATTTATTGATCATGATTAACCATAAAATTAACCTGTGTTACCTATAATTAACACCAATTATCCAATATATGATTCAGATTTCTCTGCTTTGGTTGAGAATTTAAAGCATGGAATTGCATTATGGTGGATTGGAATTCATTCTCAGTCATAGAAATGGTAAACTTGAAACATTACAAGCTATATTAATAATAAAAAATTGCCATCAGTCATACAAAATTGCTATTGCCAAGTTTAAAAAAAGATGCAACAGGTGAGTCACTACTAACGGCGATTAATTGAAATATGGTTTTTAGTTGAGGTAATCTGTTGTCGAGATCGCTCGCATTGATCGTAAAATTAACTCGATTCAATCACAGCCTTACAAAAAGTAAATAGTTGTGTGAAATGTTACGGTCACGTGTTACTGTGGCGTGACATGTTACTGTGATGTGACATGTTACTGTACTGTGACATGTTACTGTGCCATGACATGTTACTGTGACGTGACATGTTACTGTGACATGACTGTGTGACGCTGCAATGATGAGCCAACTATTATCTCGTAACGTAAATTATCTTTTTTATCAGAGACTGGCTAGTAATAGTTCGATTTCAGAAATAATCCTATCCCGCATTTCTATGTACACGCTGACCGGGTTGAGGCGTGGCTACACAGTTCGATGTTTGGCATCGGAAGGCCTTGCGATGTGTGTGCCCGGCACATCGTGGGGCTTGTTTGACAGCATAACCATCATGTTGGTCTATGTCCGATGCGGAAGGCACATCGGCGCCCTCTGATTGGTTTCAACAAAATATTTTCCCAAGCTCAAGTTGAACCATTCATAACACATTTCTGCTGGAATTTTTTTTATTAACAATGAGCATCAACTTCAAATTCTGAAGGAATGTTTATGTTAAAGAATTTGAACATTCATATCACTGCACCAAAATAATTTCGATGTAATGCAATTGTTGCCAAAAACAATTCACTCTAGTGAATGTATTTTACATGGCTCATAATATTGTTATAATTGATAATTTCAACATAATTACTGAGTATAATTGTAATAATAATTAAAATTATTAGAAAGTACAACAAAAAATAAATAATAACAATATCCTGAAGATATAATAGTAAATAAAACCAGAAAAATTATTAAAAGTAATTTTTTTAAGGTAGACAAAAAGCAACTATTATTATTGTTATTATTGTAATTATATCAAAGAAACCAATAATTTGTTGTCGGAAATGAAACCGACAAAAACCCGCAATTTACACCGTGTGATTGGATCGGCCTGTGTAGTCACCTGCACATCGTCATGATCTATTGTATAGGTACATCGGGCCCAAAGCATCGGTGTAGTCCAGCCACACCTTTTACCCTATGTTGCTCGTGTAGTTGAAGGGATGGTAAAGAAGTGATTTGGAGCCAATTTTTAATGGAGCTTTGATGAAAATATTGTCTGTGAGACTGTTTAGTCTGTCAGACGGCTTGGATCGTTTGTAACTTCAACCGGAAGAAATTTTCTTAGTACCTCTAGCACATATTGTTTTTTGATCTTTCTGTTACTGGTTAGAATAATTTGGCGAAAATCTATATAAACTGATAATATGTGTCTCTGTTTCCAGGCTCGGCAACGAACCATGACGATTGCTTTTCAGTTTGCATTTAAACATCCCTGTAGGTTTTTGTGTGCATGAATAAAAATAACTAGTTGGTCACAAGGACCTTAATTTGCTCAAAAGCAAGTGGAAAATTTGTAACATACGAGGACCTGGAATCTTCATGTTGTACTACACCTATTTTTACAGAAGCTATTATTTTCTTTGGAAAGGAAATCTTGAAATCAACATAAAAAAATCTCGCTAATTAACTTTGAGTTGCTCGCGGTAGTTTTATTTTTACTCGAAAGCGTGAGCAGAACATCCGGTGGATCTTCAAATACTTTTCATTTGACCTGAGCCCTTGAAAACATATGCCTTGTGACATTAGGCGTTTTCGACTAAGTTCACGCTAAGGTGCGATCGTGACAAATGGACGAATTTCTCTTGTTTCGGCGAGTACGAAATAGGATCTTTTTCACACTGTCGCTTCGCAATAAATTCAAAGCGAAGATGATAGCAAGAAACATATGTGAATAATAAATATTATGTTAATAATAATAAATATCGTTTTATTGTTATTGGTATCACTAATGTATTGATAATGTGATACACAGATATTTGACATGAGAAGTTATTATAACGGGTTCCCAGCAGTTTTTTGTGCGGAGCTAGTATTAAAGAAACCGGAAGCCCGCTTTCCACCAACAATACTAATAAAACGAAAGTCACTTCATTTTAACAATTACTAAAGAAAAATTTTTTTTATTCACGGCGGCTGACAAGTTTGAGGTGTATAATGCTGATGGTGCTCCATCAACAGAAATTGTAACACTACAACGGCACTGTGGAAGCAAACCACCGTAATCGTTCAAGGGTGCACTTTCATTAGTTTACATTGGCAAGCTCAATTAAACCTGAAATACGAAACTATGGTTCTACCCGTGAACATGATATTTGATTATTTATTTTTAACTGAATAATCCAATTTTTTTTCAAAAAAGAACTTCCCAAGGCTTTATTGATTCTTTGCGCTTTCTCAACAATCAGTATGTTTCCATATGGCTCATAGCTCCACAATTTTGAGTTATGCCTCATGTGGAAACAGCTGCTTGCGCAATGAATTCCCCAGTTTTGGTTGCGGAAACTCTTTTCGAAAACAGCCATTATGCGTCATAGCAAAACAGTTAAATGCGCATTGTGAAGCAGAGTAAACCACGCTGTATCTGGTATGCAAAAAACGTAAACAAACTGCTGTTTCTTCTCACCGATTGACCGTTCGCAAACAATAAAAGTTGCATTGTCTTCTTATTAATTAGTTAGTTAGGTGCAATGCCATGTCAGTTTAATGATCATGAGATCTTTGATTTTCTCAGTAAAATTGAGGAACAAAACGTACAACGTAGAATCGATGAAAAAACACGAAGTAACATTGAAATATTCATCAGGGCATTGCTCAGTCCATTGGGTCAGATAAAACTGCTGAGCAATGGCGGTCAAAATGAAAAGGCTTGAAAGCAAAATATCTTGAAGAGAGGAAGATGTGTAGCATCTCTGGTTATTTGTTGGCAGTTTTTAATAAATGACAATAATATTATATATATGTTGATAAATATTATCAGTGATAGTACAAGAAGAAGTAGTTTCATTTATTATTTACTATTTTATTATATATTATTATTAATTGTAAAAATAATTATTATTATGTTCAATTATTATTAACAATATATTGTTATTATATGCAGCAGATGAGCTGCAATTTCTGATGAGTATTCATTCTGGTGACTAGCAGTGATCTAACAAAATGTCTCTATCCAAACTACACGTGTTTCCTGCTGCATTGAAAAACCAGTAGTTTGGGACTTCCCACCCGAATACACTGCGCAACACTCACGGCGCCCATAGGAACAGTTTTGCCTGACTATCTCTCGTGGCGCAACTCCAAATTTCGGAGCTATGAGCCATATGGAAACATACTGAATATCATTTTTGTCATATTATTTGCTCAAATTTCCTCACATCAGAATAATAGTCAATCAAGTCGTGATTTCTAATGAGAAGTTCAACAATCAACTAAGCTACTTCTGGTTGCATCGCGCAAGTGAAACTACTCCATTATTATGGCCTTGCATCAACAATCGTTTCTTGCACGACAATGATGTTGTTTTTGTTGCTGTATCCAAAAAGCAAATATTGATTGCCATAAAACAGCCGTTTTTAATCGCAAAGCATGATTACAGATTGGACAACTCTTGCTTTTCAAACCAGCGTTGTTGATCCCTATCACCATCGCCTCAAATCTCTTGCAAAGCCACTGAGTGAAGAAATCCTATTTTGTATTGGCTGAAACGAGAGAAATTTGCTCATTCGTCACGTCACTATGGTGCCATCATGTTCACTTGACGATAAAGTAATAATCAATAGCAGATGTCATAATATTAGATTATTACTTAATACCTATTACACAGTGGGAATTCTCCAGAGTTGTACATTTATTGGGTAGTCGGGAAGATCCACTCAAGATATTTGAGCATTGTTTTTGTAGCATAGCACACGGCTGTTACAATGAAAAAATAAAAAATAAGATTGCTGAACTGAACGAAACATGATAAATGGAGGGCAAATTTGATGGATTGTATTTTCAGGTTATTATTTTTTACCATTTTTGTTGTTTAGTATTATTTTGTGTTGTTTAAAATTACTGTTTATTGTTATTACCTATAGAGTGACCCTATTTAATTAAGATGAGCTCTCTTTCAACATTTGTGAAAACCTCTGTAAGTGGAGCATAGAGTGCGCGTGCAGGTACAAAAGTGAAATTTGGTTTAAAAATTTCTGCTCCACGTTTGGTGACCCCCAATAATGATGGCTCAAAAGCCTTGGAGGGTATATAAATGATTTTTTTATTTGTTGGTGATCTTTGTGATTGAAAAGTAATGTTGCACATTAATATGGCCAATGCAAGCAATATGTATAGTAACATGTATACTTGGCTGATATTGCTTTCATAATGTCGAACTTACATTATATATATTAGGCTAGCCGAAATATCTTTCATATTTGAATATCTCTACCTTAACTGCTCCTGACCCACTTTAACTCTTATTCTCACAGGTCCTTTCCCGTGTTGCTCTTTGTGTGCTCATTCTTTCGCTCTACATACGTACCTCGCTTGCCCTGTCTCACTCTACTTCCAACTCGTGCTGGTGCACTTTCTATTTCTTGCTATCCGTATACTGCGGTGAAGGAAATGAAAATTGCTGCAAAAACATCTATTGGACCCGTTTGCTGTATGGCATGGAGTGGGTGGGTTTTAATTTGCCACCTGATGTCAAACAGAATATTTGTTCATTTAATATTTTCAATAACGTAGGTAGAGGCGGATTACAAAGTTTATATTTTTCCAATAGGTGATGGTTTGGGGGTCAATCAAAAATTTTTTGTTGGTTGAGTCTCATTATTTCCTTCTAATCTAAGATAGCAACAGTAATGGTCTGGCCACACATACGACTTTGTTTTGTTCCGATGACACTCACAGCTCGACACAATGCCTGAGCTGAACACGGGAAACGGTTTCTACAGGCCGCACTGGCCGACGTCGGCAACTGACAATCGTGACTTCGGCACCTTGGTTGCAACCAATCATTAAAAAAACGAGCAATAATTAAGCTAATAATGCACAATAATATTACTATAAATGTAATCATAATGATATGTGAATTATAATAATTATTTTCAATAACAGCAATTTGTTATTGTTACCTATTTATTATTTAGTACTCAGTCTTTAGTAAACATCAGTTATAATTATTTAATATAAATATATTTTTATGGGTAATAATAATTCTTTTACTTTGCTTATTATTATATTTATCACTCCAAGAACAAGTCGCAATAGCAACAATCAATCACTGGCTTTCCATGATGTGCATTGATAAATGCGCATCATGCGCAGTCCGGGAGTTGTCTGTTCTCTAATTTGCATTTTCATGAACCGATTTGGAATGCGCATTGAGGCCAATAATAGAAGATAAATAAATGGTATAGCTAAAATTGCTAAAAATCTGAAATAATTTCAGTTTGGGGGTATTTGTATTCCCCATAGAATAAAATATAATTACGATTAACTAACAATTACAATAATAAATAATAATTATTTATTATAATAATAATTTTATTATTTATTATAATAATTATAATTATTATTTATTATTATACCAATACTTATACAATACTGTACAGTGTACTTGTAGTTATACTTATAATAGCTATACAATATATATATTATATATATATGTATATAATAATTATATATTAATATTTATTTATAAATAAATAATTATCATTATGTTACGTATAAGGTTATAATAGTATAATTATAACATAATTATTATTTTAAATTTACATTAAATTAGTCCTTCTAATCAACTCAATACTTATATAATAAATATATACAATAATATTATTATACAATGTAAATGAAGTAAGCTAAATAGAAAATATAGGAGTGGAAATGATAAATTAAAGATAATATATATATAAAAAATTGTAGTAAGTTGCATGAATGGTACAACAAGCGTAAATGAATGAAGAAAGTAGTCCTCGACTTTATTCCCTCCTAATATAAAGATTGAGCATGCGCATCATGCGCATTAACCTTTTCTATGCTGCGAATGCAGGGTGAATGCGATGCCAAACTTCGCAGTGATATCAATGCGCAGGGACCTTTTTCCATAATGCGCATGCATCATATAATGCGCATCATGCGCCTCATGGAAAGCCAGTGAATAGTGATACTTGTCATGATTTTTTTACAATTTGTCATAATACCCAAAAGGTTTTATTTATTTATAACAGCCACTTTGTTTACACTACAAGTCATTGTTGACGATAACATTTTTTAAATGAACCTTGACCCAGCGCGCACAAATATCAGCCAGTCACGTTAGAGTCGAGACGTCAGAGTACATGAAAACTTCGACATGTTCAACTGCGTGGTACGACGCCAGTTAGATTGGGCGATGAGCTGCGTGGTTTTACTGATTTGTCATTTCTTCGCATACCTGCGACGGATTCGAGCAAAAGTAGTGTGTGTCGCTAGTCCATAAGTCTTCTTGCCAGGTGATACAGGTGCTGTGAAATGAATCAAAAACCGATTTTTAGACATTATTAAACTAATCGCATTTATAAATAACCTGAGCGAGTTGCTACCTGTTTGAGTTTTATTTGAATGCTGTGAAGTTGGGCGAATGGTTATAACAGTGAACAGCTAATTTGTTCAGTACCCGACAACCTTTTATGAGCCCATACAGCAATCACACTCCGAAAAGGGTAGTAATAGACCGCCTGCATTGCATACCTTTTCTTCATATAACTAGGTAACAAATGTGTTAAATCCATTCGCTAAAATGAACTTTTACATATTATTTATTAGTATCGTGTGACCGCTGTTAGTATTATTGTTGATTGATTTGCCTTCGCTTGATTGGACGTTTCCATAGTAACTTGTACCCCATAAAAATAAACACGTAGAGCTGGCGAAAAAGCCTATTGTTTTTTCAGGTTGTCTAAGTAGTTAATGCATTGTGACAGACACCTGTGTCGTCTTTTAAATTAAGCGGGAAAAAGAGAATGGGAATGTGGGAGATGGAGAGGTTAGATTGAAGAGGAGGGTGAGTGGTGGGGCGGGCGAGGTGGAGAGTGGGGCATAGTGAATTGTAAACAACGGGCAATAATGCTAGTAAACATATAAATAGAAAGGAGCCTTATAGTGAGCTTTAGTGAGCCTTTAGTGAGCTTGTAGAGTAAAAAATACATCATCATAATTTTACAGTACCAGGAGATTGATGTCGTTATTTGAATAAGATTTTACATTACAACTTTTTTCAAAATTTCTTTGCGTCTCCTTTTTGCCATATTAAAACTTTTATGCACATAAAATCATATCACAAATAGCAATCGTTTGTGTTCTTTATTATTATCTATTTCCTGTTGTTTTGTAGAAAGCAGTTGGTCAAATAACCATTGGGGGTGTGAAAGGACAGAGTGTGACGCGCTCTTGTACACCAATCTGCGCCGAAGTGAGCATTTTTGGACAAGAAACGCTTTGTTGTAGTGAAGACAAATGCAACAGCGCTGCAGCAATTCAAGCTTCACTGCTGTTTGTGTTGATTGTGTCTCTGATGAAGATAGTATGGTAATAGTCCTGCCTGTTAATGGTCTGAGCCACTAACATTACCAGTTTATTCAAACCCTTACTACTAATTACTATATATTTGTATTTCTTACTTTTAACTCTGTTCTGTATTTAACTCTTTCACCAAGTTGTTTTTTCATTTTTCTATGAAGATGGATTTTTCAAACATAGCCATTTTCTATGCGCCGTATTTTGTTATATAGTCGTTGGCCATGTATTCACGTTTGTAAACTTGTTTACTGCCTCAGTAGACTGGAATAAATCATTGAAAACTGTCTGGATAACATGTACAATGCTTACTTGATGCAATCCATACAGCATAGCACTCTGCTATCGTATAATTTTCGTAACTAACCAGAAGGTTTTCTCATAGATCATATCTAAAATGCGACTGACTTTTTCTATCCATCTTGTGCTCCAGTGTAGACATCATCTGCATTAACCTCTCAGTAGTATCAGCCGGGAAAGACCAAGTTCCTTTTTGTCTAGGCTAGTAACTGAATATCTTTCGCTCCACCATTAATTCCAGCCATTTATATGGAGGCAACTAATTTTGTTATACTGCATGTGATAGCCAACCGTTTTACATCATCATTCGCTTACGGCTCTCGGGTGAATTGGGATGTAAGCAGGGGTGTAGCCACCAGAATTGGGGTGTAAGCAGGGGTGTAGCCACCAGAAAAAAGGAGCTTCTCTAGCGTGTTCTCAGTTTCTGTGGCCAAACCATTTGGCTGATTCACTCCACGGTTACAGTGAGGGATGGGTGTTGTACTTGGTTGAGGTGGGGGCAGTCTCTCTACTGCAGGTAGAGCTTCTAAAGCAGATGTGTAAAATCAGCGTTGGGATTGGCATGTCTGGTGGTGGTAGCACCAGTAAAGGAGGTCAAAGGGTGTCTTCCTCTCTGTACACATAGTTTGTAACTCATGTACCAAAACGTAGCTTACCAATTGAGTTTGGCTCCTGACTCCTGCAATCCACGCAACCGTTTGTACACATACTAATCAAAACCCAATTTTTTTTAAATTAACTATTAACCCCATGAAACTATGTGAATATTACTTCATAATTGAGATCAAAGTCGGCCCTATTTACAAAAAGAAAAAATTCGATTCTGGGCGATTTTTAGAATTTTAGGCTTTAATAAGTCAAAACATTTGATAGCAGCTTTTGGTATCTTTGTGCAGTGCATTTGTGCAGGTGATGCTGATGTGTACTGTGAAAACTAGTGATGCTGCCCCATTGGTTGGTTAACCACTTTAAAAAATGTTTAATAGCCAAAATTTGAGAAACCAAGTGTGCTTTTATAATTTTAGCAATTGCATTAAACTTCAAAATAAATACTGCTGTGGAAGGCAAGAGATAAGCCAGCTTTGTTGTTCTGCAGCAACAAAATTTACGTGTGTAAAGATCTAGGTTTTTGTAATGTCATGGGAGGCAACTTCTAAAATGATTGTAATATTTTATTACATATCAGTTGAGCCCGTTTGTAGTATGTATTCTTTCTGTAGACATCATTTAGCCTAGAGGTGGACATTCGTGGCTTTTAATCACTATCAGCAGCAACTGTTATATCTTCTTCACTCACCAAATTTTGGCAGTTTCCGCACTGACTGCATTTGCACAGACCTCCAAATTCATCGAGTTCAAGGTCCATGTTTTCAGATTTAGACTCTAAATGAAGTCCACCCATAAAAGGATGCGATGCTGTAATAACCTCATGCTGCTTTGTTTATCCGGAAGGCAACTGAGGATATTTTTGGCGCAGGAACAACTTGAATCTGCCATTTCTGAAATTTGAGATTGACAATATTAGCGTAAAAAAGACATGATGATGAATCAATGCGGTTGCTAAGTTGTGATTACATTCATTCATGCATCAAGTGTGAAAACAACTCTTCTCTACCTTCTGTATACAAGAGTACAATATGTAATCAACTACCCAAAAATAAAGACGTAACTCTGGTAGAGCATATCTTTTTATGTCAGGTATACATGATTCCAGAGTTCACCAAGTGAAGTGCACTCCTTGTTTTGCAAGGTTCGTGACTCTAAAACACTACCGCGAAATGCTGGGTCGACGTGATCCAAATAGGAAGGGCGGTAAAAGTTGAAACAAAAAATCAGTTCATAATGAGACAGAATTTTCACATGCGAAATCGTGCAAACTTTTCATCAGCATGTAGTGTAGGGTTATGCGCTTGCCATGATTCCGCCATGATTCCAAACTGACGTTTCGAAAATGAACTGTTCGAAACTCTTAAACCTGAGCCCCCCAACCCCAAATCCCTAACCCCCGTCCCCAAAGAGTTTTGAAGTGTCCATTTTCGAAACGTCAGTTTCGAATGGTCCGTACCCCGCTTGCCATGATTCCGCCATGATTCGAAACTGACGTTTCGAAAATGAACTGTTCGAAACTCTTAAACCTGAGCCCCCCAACCCCAAATCCCTAACCCCCGTCCCCAAAGAGTTTTGAAGTGTCCATTTTCGAAACGTCAGTTTCGAATGGTCCGTACCCCGCTTGCCATACCTTGCCTGTTAGCCAGAGCATGCCGCACAAGTCTGACTGGCAACGATATGGTTAATGTACTGCCTCCCTTTTTCATCATGCGTTATCCATGATTAGGGAGAACTGTCAATGACTCTTCTGACAGCAGACGATCATCTCAGGAATTTTAGTCCAGATGAATTACTAGCAGTCCATATCGAGCTTCGCCATCACGAGAACTTGTTCTCTAGAGTCAACACAGGAGCTGTAGGAACAAGTTGTCTTTTGTAAGCATTAGAACCTTTCTTCTGGTGACTGAGGTAGTGTGGTTCTCATAATCCTCTTCAATCTGATACAGCCCAAAAAACTTGGCATTCAGTTTGCAATTTTATCCTTTGTCATGGTTCTCTAGCCACACCAGGTCCCGAACTAAACAGGCCAAACTGCTTTCACTCATGTCCCCAGACTCCCTGCTGCTCTCCGACAACTTTATGTGCATCCTGCTGTCACCATTTCAGATTTGCGGCATACTGATGGGTAGGCATGAAATCTGTTGAAGGGGTGGTATTCGAGAGCTCTCTGACACTCCAACCACCAAATATTAGCCAAACTTATATTCTGTCTCCACCTACATTTTTGAAAATAAGTGAAATGTTTAAATAACTCAGGTTTGGGAACAAATATTAAATTTAAATCGGCACTTAACATCAAATGGTCAAATCCAATAGAATGTTTACACTACAGTTTTCATTCTTCCCTGCCAGTGATTTAGGCATCCATTCAACTGGAATTACAGACAAACAGCCACACAGCTGGCTTTCTTGTTTACAAAATCGATGTCGTGCCACCATCATGTGGGTGGCAACCTCATTGCTTTCTTATCCATGTAACTACTCCATACTGGCTGGGTCAATTTTTCTATCCAAATATATACTGTTGTTGACAGCCTCTGACCATCGATACAGCTGCTTCATACTTATCATGTTAGCATGCATTATATATTCACTCTGTGAGCTATCTACATTTGGCGCTCACTCAGGCGTGAACTGTTTACATGATAAAAGTTACTCAGTCATTTTTACTGGAAAAGTGGTCGATTATATTGGGAATCCACTGACTCATCAACCATCTACTTACAATCAAGATTGTTACAATATATAATGAAATTAATGAACAATCCCAACCAGCATATCCTCTTAGTGATTTACTGTCTTTAAGAACACCTAATCTACTACAAACGTGGGTGGATGAGACCCTGCAGATTGTTTCCATGGGAAATTGTTTTCGTATTCCACTCACAGCGTTTTACGGCCATGAATTTGGCACTTTGAGAGAAGTTTTTCTACCGTAACCTGTTTCTGCACTCCACACTCAACGATGACGATGATGGTGCTCATCAACACTTCATAGTAAAGGCATGGACTGTCACGGCTGAGAAAATGAAAGTAGGAAAAAGTGGATATGAGCGATCTGCATTGACCAATCAGCGCCAAGGAATATTCAATAATCGTGAGACAGGCCTGCAAAAATCAAACATGCTTGGTTCTAGACCATCGCGGCAAACAGAGAATTGGTTCGTTGACGGTAAAATAAACAGTTGTTTTCCCATTTTCGTGACAAAATCGTTGCGTGTGGAGAGGCCTTGAGTCAGCTGTGGTCATAGGGGGGTACGGACCATTCGAAACTGACGTTTCGAAAATGGACACTTCAAAACTCTTTGGGGATGGGGATTTGGGGTTGGGGGTTCAGGTTCAAGAGTTTCGAACAGTTCATTTTCGAAACGTCAGTTTCGAATCATGGCGGAATCGGTCATAGGTAATATTAACTGAGCATACAGCAAGTAAGTAGTACAGCGTGCGTTAGTATATAATCCCCAGTGAGCCTGAATGCCGGAGATGTTTAATTTAATGCTTTAGGTGCTTTCCCTGCTACAGTTTTATTGGTTAGGGAGTTCCCCTTGTCTCTTGCTGCGCCGATACAACTTTATAACACCAAATTTGGCTTGAAGGTGTAAACATATCGCATTACTAACATTTATAAACGTTTCTATTTCATGGTGAGAAAAGCAGTTAATTGGGTCGAGGCAGTTTTATTTATAGGTGGCTCTAGTAATGAAAATACGGTAGTAATACTTTGCGTGAGCGTGAGTGGCGTGAGCGTGAATGGCGTGAGTGGAAATACGGATTTTTCAAGGGTAAACAACTTCTCTAATAGACAATAGACATAAAATTATTGGAATAGCAACACGAACCCTGAAAAAAAACAGCGTTTTGCCTATGGAATGAAAACAATACAAAGTAGCAATTTTAAAAATAATATATAATTATGGAGTCAAATATTTTTAAATGATTCTGAATTAATACTAATATATTCCTTTGAAAAATTGCAAGCCCAGGGCCGTATACTTAGAGGCTTTGTCAACTTCACTTCACGAATTATGCGTTAGAAGGCGTGAATTTACAATTTCAGCCATTTCCAATCCAAGTACTACTGGCTAACTACTACTATGCCTGGCTGTGACCTGTTGAATGTATTATAACTGCTATGGGAAGGGAGTTTTAATGATCCCATTTTCATCAGACGAAGGTTTAGCTCGTGAGCTACAGCAGGAACTGCAGTGAGTAATAATAATGCTACTAAATAAATGACGATGATGTGCCAGGGGCAAGAAGAACAAATTTATTTATTATTATTAATAATTATTATTATTATTAATAATTGTTGTTGTGAAAGTCATCCTCTGGCTCAACACATTATTGCAATGTATAAATAATTAACTACATTGATCACTGATTATCATTACTTACTGTTTGATTTGATATAAAATAATAATAATAATAATAAATAATAATAATAATTATTATTATTATTATTATAATAATAAAATTAAATAGTAATAATAATAATAATTTCCACTAATAATTCTAATTTTTTCATTTTAATAAATAATAATGTCTTAAAATTCTTCTAATGTTAATTATTTTACATTACTGTGCAAACATTATTATTGTTATCATCATCATGGCTTCAAATTGATTGAGAACGTTAGAAATATTTCAAATAAATAATAATAATTAATGAATGATAATATTTTTTATTTTATTTACTTATTATTACTCTAAATAAATAATAAAAATATTAATTGATATTTATATTATAATTATTACTAATATACCCTACCTTCGTCGTGGATTATCTTTCATTTTCATCATCAACTGCTACAACTAATATTTATTATTATTTACTTTTATTGGTTATCATCGTATTCTAACAACATATTATTTTTAACCAAACGTATGAGTGTTTTTTGATTGTTTGTTATTATTAAATGATGGTGATTATTATGACTGAACTGCTAATGATTGATTCAAACATCCCTATTATTCATGTAACTGATGATTATTTTTATTAGCGTCATCATCATCATTATTTAATTAGCTATTATTATTATGTATATTATAATTATATTAATTATGATATAAACATATAATTGTAATAAATGGTTAATAAACTAACTGCTATGAATTAATAGTAAGCGATAATAAATTATCATTGTTATTATTATTTTGTCGATCAAGAAATAATAAAACATTGTTATTACAAAACCATAATAAAACACAATTTAAGTTTTTTTTTCATCCCCCCCCCCCCTCCGCCAATGATTTGAGACGAGATCATCCTAGAGTTTTCATCATCCTAATTGTGAAATATTGCTTTACGTAAAGATGTTTCAAGTAAATTGTGTTTCATGTAAGTTATTTTTTTTCATGGCCAGCTGAAACAACCAATTTATTTATTTGAAAAATTAATTGAGACCAACAATGAAATGACAAAACCCTGAATTGTAAAAAATATATTAGTCCGTGTTAAGTATAAGTACGTTGCACATGTACATTGTCAAAGAAGTCGCTAGAGAAAAAATAGTTAACTTTGTCTATTGTCATGGCGTAGATGCATCAACTACTAGATATTTAAAACAAAATTAGGTTTTGAATAGTACGAATTAAATTCGTGAGATAAGCATCTTATCATTGTTCATGTTGTAATTAATTTGTTGATGGTTTATATTATTTACCATAAAGTGGTGTTGTTAGGATCATTTTGAGGATGACGCAATTGAGAAGGTGCAGGAAGATGGAAAACTGAGGCTCCAACGCAATTCGCTGCCGACATCATTTGCTCATAAAGTGTGGAAAGTGCCAAGTGAACCCGAAAGTTGTGCTGAGGCGTTTGCTGAAGTCTCTGCAAATATTCCTTGCGCTCATCAATTTTCTATACTCAATGCTCACTCATAACAGGTAATGCATCAAAAACTGACCTACATTTTAATTTTGATGCAACATCTATGAGAGTAGTTGCTATACATTGAATGTTTGTATCTGTAGAGCCTAAAAAAAAGAGCTCATGGCTGAAAAAGTTTCACAGCACTGAACTTTTCGAGTCTAGTCTGAAAGTTGGATCTGGAAGGTGACGTGACGGTATTGCTTTCTAGAGTTTCATAGATTGAGTAGTTTAAGTTGTATTTGTGTAACATTTTTCTTTGTTAATATTTTTGATCAATTTGTTCACATGTATTAACAGGTATTCAGGTGAAGAATTTTGACACTAGCGTTCCTCTTGCCACTCAGGTTATATAGGATGCCCTCCACATATGCCATGCTGCTGAGTTGATACCTTGATAGATGGAGCCGGTGATCAGGAAGATTGGTCGGCCTCATCAGATTGCGATTGATTTGTCTTATCTCAAGATTGATCTTCCTCACTGTCACTGTATTAAAACTAATATAGAAGAAAATATTGTAGCCAATTATATCATGTTTGACTGCAATTTCCTGCTCACTTGATTCCATTATAATACTGATTGGATTTTCATAATTTATTTGTTTTAGTTCTTTGGAACCTGTGGTGTATAATATTGTTGCCTGGGTACTACACTGGGAAATCCCAACCTTAATTGTCATGGCTTGCTTTTCTATATTGTTATTTTCTTGTTTTTTTTACTACATAATATTGTCGTAAAATGAATTCAAGTTGAGATTAGTTGTTTGAAAGAGTGGTTGAGCTCCTGATTCAGGAGTTCCACTCTCCATTAACTGTTTGTGTGTAAGCAAACCTGATTATGTTGCATCCACAACATCAAAGATTCTCTAACATGATTGCGAAGTATCCAAACTGGCTAATTCTTTCCATCACCAAGCTGATTGGGTAATAATGTTATAGCAACATTTGGATTAAAAATGGCGCTCTATTGGGCTGAGGGGACACAACTCTCCCCAATACGTTAGTGCACAAACCTAATTTTTTATGACAAGGTTATAGCATTTTTCCTATCAATCTTCTATTGATTTCAAAAACCTTGCAGTGATGATGTCCACAATGTTGCATCAAAAAAAGTCAATTGGAACGAAGATTGCTGAGAACAAGGAGTACTTAGTCAGACTTCTTGCTCAGAACATCATCATGGTCACAGCAGTTTCAATTTTTTCCATGTTTTATTTGTTATTGTTAATAATTAATTGTAATTATTATATTACATAATTCATATTCCATAAGTTTTTGCTATCATAGTCGTTTTATTTGTGTGATCACAACACTAAAGTTTTAAAAAGCAGATTATTAAATAATAAGAATCATACATGTGTGGTCGATGGTGTATGTACAAAAAATATTTTTTGGACATAAATGAAGTTACTTGCACACTTCAATGGAGTTTTTAGTAGCATGAGCTTGTTTTAATTATTATTTCACTCATATTATATGTAATGCCATACCTTTCTTTGCATTAGTTAGTAAGTATTGCTCACAGACTAATGGAAAGAAAGATAATTTATTCACTTTAAAATCTTCTTCGCTGAGACGACATGAGCAATATTAGCATTTTAAATGGGGAGTTGTTTACCCTTGGTAAAAATAATTGAAAATCCGTATTTCCACTCACGCCATTTACGCTCACGCCACTCACGCTCACGCAAAGTATTACAACCGCTGAAAATACCAATACTATTAAAACTAAAGTCAACTCATTTTAACACTATAAATTTTTTTCCCATTTACTGCAGTAGATAGGAATGGGGTGTAAAATAGTGACTCGGCCATTAAAATAAAATCTAACAGTACATGGAAGCAAGCCACAGTAATTTATCAAATAGGGCCTCATTAGTTCATGCTGGCTAGCTCAATCAAGCTCAAAATACTAAAAAATATGGCTCTATCCAAGGGGGTACGGACCATTCGAAACTGACGTTTCGAAAATGGACACTTCGAAACTCTTTGGGGATGGGGGTTTGGGATTTGGGGTTGGGGGGTTCAGGTTTAAGAGTTTCGAACAGTTCATTTTCGAAACGTCAGTTTCGAATCATGGCGGAATTCTACCCAAGAGCGTAATAATTAATTACTTTTTTCAAGTGAATAAACTGAAATCTTTTCAAAAATAAGCTTGTAAAGGCTATATTGATCCCTTGACCTTTCTCAACAACATCATTCTTGTCATATCAGCAGCTAAAAATGTCACAAATCGGAATAATAGTCAAGCAAATCGTGATTTCTATTTGCTGTTAGAAACTTGCCTGTGTGTTTAACGTTGAATCACATATGAATCAAGTATTTGGACAACTAATTCAGATTTTTTGATCTTGCATCAGATATCAATGAAGATCTGTTGTTACTATAGACATAACTGCTCTCTGTTGTTTGCGTGTGTATACATATATTATAATACGGACATGAAGCTTTTATCAACTCTAATGGATTGCACATTCCCCTCTCTGCCATTACACAGACAAAACTGGTTTAATTAAGTAGGTCATAGTTCAATTATTGAATCAACATCACAACCCAACAACCAGTCGATGAATCACTACTAGTAGTCTAGTTGTTTGTTAGTGCCAACGGGGTACGGACCATTCGAAACTGACGTTTCGAAAATGGACACTTCAAAACTCTTTGGGGATGGGGGGCTCAGGTTTAAGAGTTTCGAACAGTTCATTTTCGAAACGTCAGTTTCGAATCATGGCGGAATCAGTGCCAACAACCCGGCAACAGTATCAATCTAGACAAAACGCATACCATTTCAAAACCTTGCTCTATAATGCATTAAAATATTCACCATTTGTGCATGTTGTTGCGCAAGATTGGATTTAGAACATATACGCTATGTAGCACAATATACCCATTGATATGTTGTCTTATTCAATAGCTGTAGACAAATAAACAGCCAAGTGTTTAAATTGGCTTGTTGCCAGCCCACTAAATGATTTGTAGCTGACTCTACTCACAGGACAGTCTCACAAGCTTCTAGCTAATAATAATAATAGAGGATGTTGTTTTGGCATTGAACAAACTAATTCTTTTATTCCATTTCTTTTGTTTTTCAAATTATACAGTTGCTTATAACATAAGTCTTCCAGTTAGATTTTTATAATGATTTCGTACTTACTTACTTCGTACTTCTAGGATGATCGCCAACTTCACTGCTGAAGGTCCCAGCAATGTGGCAATTTGTCTGTCGGTAATCGGTTCAGTGTAATCAATGGGATCAGGGGATTGCCAGTCTGGGGACCTAGCCAGCCACGGGGGGGGGGGGGGGAGGTTGTTGGGGGGACCGTGTAGCGGTGAGCTATGAGCTACTGAGGGGCAATTTCCTGATTTGATCGTATTCACAAAAAACTTGATGTATAAGTAGATGCAAGACTATTGACACAATTGGTGTTTTTTTCATTAGAACAATGAAAATCATCCATCTCAACGTGCCATTATAACCATGAATTGCCAGTGCTCCATCGAAGTGAGTGTTTCCTTGTGCATGAATAACTAACCGAAGATAGACATGCTTATGTAGTTGGAGTTGTCAACTCACAAGCTCAAATTGTACTTACATTGGTAAGATAACTCCTAATGTATTGAACGTCAACCTAAAATTATCATGTTTGAGCTGCTTTAGCAACTAATAAAATCAATACAAACAGAGATTGGACCAAATGCAATTGAATTTTTATTTGAATTTTGACATGCAATATAATTCGCTTTTTCAAGTGATTAAAATTTTTTTTCATATTTCAAAGTATCAAAATTGGGCATTTGAATTTTTTGTTTGTTTGAGGACTTGCCAGCCAACGCATTTGAAGTTCATTGGAGTTTGTCTGTTTAGAGTTGGCCCTATTTCTGACACAACACCATGGTTTCATCAAATACAATTTACTCATAGGATGGGCAGACATATTTACAACCTGCAACAGTATTTGGAGCCAATTATATGTTATACTTGGTATTATCGTTTTAGTAATTATGTATTTCAAATATACAGCACTAGTAGCGAAGGTCCGCCATTGCGGAAATCTAAATATTGTCGTTAAAAAAACTATTTCAAATAAATTATCGTTGCATGGCCTTTTGCGATTTTTGGAGCGAAAATGATAATACAAGTAACTATATTTGACTCATCAGAAATAGTGAAGTACCGGCCACCCTGGAAGAAGTGTATAAAATTTGATATAAACGCGAAAGTGAATTATGCAATATAATGATATAGTTTTCCAGGGGCTGATTTTGCGTTGAATGACTTTAACATGGTGACTCTCATAAATTTGTCTGAAAATCCTGAGATTACCGTGGGGCAGACAACTCGTCAAAAAAGTTATTGTTTTTCATGGCAAAAGTTTTATTTCAAGCAGGAACATCATGTCTGAAGCAAAATTTAAATTACACATATTGAATGATGCACATTACAACTACTGAAGTGTTATGTAACACATGACAACTACTGAAGTGTTACGTAACACATTACAACTACTGAAGTGTTATGTAACACATTACAACTACTGAAATGCTATGTAACACATTAAAACACTGAAGTGTTATGAAACCATCAAATTAAGTTGAAAACCTGTAAATAATAAAATAATAAATCAAAAACTTGCCAAGTTTCAAAGTTTTGAACAAAATTATCATGTATGGTAGGATTTAAATTTTTTAAAAGCTACTTCTACGACTTTTAAATTAATTTATCTATTATTGACAAAGAAATTAAGTTTTGAATGTGATTATTTGTTTTATTATTAGTTTTATTACATTGTATTTAAATTATTCAAACAAAGTTGCGCCCACCACGATAATTTCACGGTTATCAGATAAACGTTACCGTCATAACCAGTTACATTTGAATCGTTGGAAAATCTATATTAAACGGCCAAAGCTGGAAATCCTGTTATATTTCATCCATGTGACTGGTTTTCCCATACATTAGTTGACCAACTATGTCCAGATTGCCATGGAATTTTGGCTTCTACGCCAGAATTGTACAACATATCTGGAGTTGTCTAAAAGCACCGCACTTTGAATCACGACTCATCCAGGTCAAGGCATAGACATATTATCTTAGCACACATGGAACCAGTATTGATCAATTTAAAAACTTAAATTAGTGAAATTGAGTAAAAAATGAAAGCGACTGATAATAAAAGCTACAAGATTGTTATGAAAACCTTCATGGTGCCAAAAATTTAATGCCAAATTGAAACGGTTCTGTAACAGACCGTATTAGCCGATTAACCTTGAATGTAAAAAAAATGTAAAAGTTAGTAAATCCTCATTTCCAAGGTCGTTTATGATTGACCTTGGCGATATACGATTGTCTATTCAACTCTGAAGGCTGTTTAAGGCTAGAATAATGTCCTGCTCTGTCTGTAGAGTCGAACAACAAAGGTGTCGATGTCCTTGACTTGTCCCATGGTGCCTTCCATTCAGTATATTCAGGGTCAGATGAAGGTCGCCCAAACAACATGTCATCACATTCAGATGGTTTACTAACTCTTGGTCTGTATTTATTTCTTGTTTTAGACATCACCCCTCGATTTGGGCTCGCTATCATTCGACCATCGTCAAAATTTTGTGAGTGGTTTTGTCTCTGGTAATCATTCTGATTGCCTTGTCGAACCATAGCTGCATTTTCCACCGTCTGGTAACTGGAGGAAAATCTTTGCTGTGAAGTTGGTCGATGGCCATGGTTGTGTTTAGTCTACATATAATATTACTTCATTATATGATAGTCTCAGTCATAAAAGTATAAACAAAATGTAAATGAATAAACTTATGCATTTGCAATGCAAGTTTCAACTCGTGCAAATACAAACGGACCTGGTGCAGATGCATGAAATGAAAGCAGACAACTCCTGGCAGGCTCAAATTTATAATAATACAACTGCCCATTTGCCAGCATGGTCAATCAATGGAAGTAGTTATCGATGTACAAATTATTCAACAATGAGAGGATGAGAGTGGGACAAATCATTCAGGTTATTACACAGACATTCATAAAAAATGATTCTAGTTCTATTTGCTAAAAATCACTGCTGCCAAATTATCTTTTCTCACAAAACAATACTTGTTACTGATGCCGTTGTGGATTATTATTATTTATCAAACTAAAACTTAAGTAGAGACTGCTAAAGCAATCACTTTCTTACATGTGGTTGTTGCAGCTGATAAGTTTGGTGCCATCTGTCACTTCCACCAGTAGTGTTAGGGCTGATACTACATCTTGCTGAGGGAAAGTCTGTGACTAATAACTCGCTATTCCCATCTTCTTCATCATCATGGTTGTTGTTATAAGTACCATTATTATGAAGCTCGTACAACCTGCTAGTTGTTCGTGAAGCAGGTCTTCCAGTTAAAATGAAGTCAGCCGCTTGGCTCATTGTTGTAGGAAAGGTAGCATACTTTTCTTAAAAACTAATGTAAACAATGTATGTATTAGAGAATGACTCACTGTCGATTCACAACTCATTAGCTTTTGGTGACTCACTAGGCAACGGAATGCTACTACAAAGGATATGACGAATCGACTCTCTCGACTATATAACCTAGTCGCCAAAGAAAATGTCGCCAAAACGATAACAAACTTTTATTGATCACATGACCATTTTCACGTGATGAAATTACAACTCCTGTTATATGCAGTGAGTCAAACAAATCGACCTATATACACATTAAAACCATTAGTTGTAATTGACCCATATAACTCCAGCACGTATCACTACAGACAACACTTTGGTGTGTATATGTTTGACTAACAATAGTAATGATGCATGTTGTCTTTGGTGGTACTAGTAGTAGTAGTAAGTTAAGTATTGTAAAGCAATATGGCTCAGATGATAGCCAAAATTTTTCAAAATAGGAAATATCAAAACAACGCCCAAAATACACGCCAACAGAGGAAGTCTAACACCAAGTAAGATGACTACAAGAAATATAATAATAATATAGTAATAGTTAGTAGTTGCACCTTTTTTTTCATGATTATTATTATTTATTATTTATTATTATTCTCTTCTATTATTAATTATTTTTTAATATCATTTTTTATCAACGAATGATGATGATCAACATAAATAGTAATCAATCATCATTTGTTTTTCCTTATTACTTGTTAAACAGTAGTTATTATTATTAATTATTGTTAATATTTTTACTAGTAACTTACTTAACTACTACTACTACTATTATTGTTATAAATAATAAATGATAATGATGATGATAATTTTTGTTATTGATGATGCTGAGAATAATGAGAAGTAGTAGTAGAGCTTGCAAGTTTGTCATTATTTGTTTGTTGTAATTTTAATTATTATTATTTATTCATTATAATATTATTGCCACAATATTTTCCCCTGTACCTATACAATAATAAGAATAGCTAATAATAAAATGAACAATAATAATTAATAGGTGATCAATAATGACTGTCTTTAGCTTACTTATTATTACTACTAATTATTTTTTTATAATAATTAATTAATACACTTACTTACTGCTAGATTTATAATTTATTTGATTTATTAAACTTTCTATACTGTTAGCCCAAATTCTACAATCATCAAGCTATATTACCATTTAATTATCTTACACATTATTTTATTTAGTAAATAATAACAGAAGTATTACTAGTATCATCATCATCCCGATTATTAAGTATACATTCGTAATATTATTATTATTATTATTATTATTATGATAGATTCATTTACACCTGGTAGTATCAATAATCTTGTGTGGTATAAGTCATAGACTTTTAGGTTTCCATTTTTTATGCACTAAAAGATTATATCACAGATATATAAGAATTGAATTAACTCTGTGGAACTTCTCTTACATTGTGCTTCTCCCCATCCCATTTTTATCAGTCAGTATTGGTGTTCCAATTTTCAGATGGCACGTTACACGATTCACCAAAGAAGACATAAACTTAGTTTTGTTTAAGGATTGTGCTAACAGTGGAAAGCAAGCAATTTTAGATTCTCGGTGTCTCAGACGCGTCACACTCGAAGACGTTCTGTGCGAGGTAGGTAGAGATTGCTGCCAAACGTCCTATGTATTGCATCTAGACTAAATGGCTGTTTGGACTGGCTATACTATCCTTTAATCTGGATTGTAGAAATGTATGAAACTGAAAAAATGTGGGAGGAGGGCTCCTCTATGTAAAGCAAACTGCCCTGCTTGTCCGGGTGTGAATGCTTCCCTCTCCAACGTGCCCAAAAAGTATAAGGTGAGAATTTTAACATTAAAGCCAAATACAAGAGGTGATTTTTTTCTGTCTCTTCTTTCACTATACAGTTTATCATCTCTGTAGAATGTATGTACTGGGAACAAAAATGACGTGAAGTTGGTGGGGGAAATGATATTTGGTACAACACCCCTAGCAAGTTCTGGTACTACTGTAAAAGTTCACTCACTAAAGTAAGTGGTCTTCACTACCTACACACCACCCTGACATGTTGTAAACAGCCTGTGATTTATAGAGTCAGGTGATTAATCCCCTATTTTGCGCCTAAGAACCTGCGGTTATATCTGTAGTTTCATTTTGTCACTGGTAACTGTTGAAAGCGAATTGTCTTATATTTTGATGAGACCGCAGATTCGTTGTCTTCTTATGTAAAACAAGAGATGATGGTCGCTCAAAAAGGCTATAACATACACTGCTACATCATTAACAACGCTTTACCTAATCTGTCCATAAATTTATAAATAATGAGATATTTTTTTAATTTTACCATTCATCCGGCTTTTTGGTCAAAAATTTTTGTCTTAATCAAAATTTTTCGAATGTATTAATTTTTCTTCATTCGCTAATCAGAAATTTTCAGTTATTTTATTTTCTTTCCTATGATTTCTTGTCACGTGAATACCATAAACGTTCCATGATGACGAGTTTTAACATTATATCATAGTCAAGTCCGAGTATGCTTTCTGATAAGGCTCTATGTTTGTATCCACTTACTGACTTGACAGTTTTGGTTGTTCCCCATACCGACCTGTCCTATTGCACCCCAGGCTTATCATGCACCATTTATCTACTGTCTTGAACACCTATTACACATCCTGATATCGTCACACACGGTGAATACAACTAAAGCTTAACCAATGCAGCTTGAGGAAGTTAGCCCGGTCGTATGACATAAACTACAGTGTAGGGTGCGCGCTTGCGTAAATCTCATTATTTATGTTATTATTCAACAACAAAGTATAGTTTGGTGTTACGTATGTCTGTGGCCATTGACTTCTGTATCTATTATCTTTTGTATGTATATTACAGAAGTCCTCATCAGCTAATGTTGTCTAGTGTATTCCAGTACAAGAGATGTAAAGATCAAATTATCAAGTAAGTTTGACATTGTGTGATATATTAATTATTTATTTCTATGAAGTATTTCTATGAAGTATTTTTATGAAGTATTTCTATGAAGCATTTCTATGAAGTATTTCTATGAAGTATTTCTATGAAGTATTTCTATGAAGTATTTCTATGAAGTATTTCTATGAAGTATTTCTATGAAGTATTTCTATGAAGTATTTCTATGAAGTATTTCTATGAAGTATTTCTATGAAGTATTTCTATGAAGTATTTTTATGAAGTATTTCTATGAAGCATTTCTATGAAGCATTTTTATGAAGTATTTCTATGAAGTATTTCTATGAAGTATTTCTATGAAGTATTTCTATGACGTATTTCTATGAAGCGTTTCTATGAAGCGTTTCTATGAAGCGTTTCTATGAAGCGTTTCTATGAAGCGTTTCTATGAAGCGTTTCTATGAAGTATTTCTATGAAGTATTTCTATGAAGTATTTCCATGAAGTATTTCCATGAAGTATTTCCATGAAGTATTTCCATGAAGTATTTCTATGAAGTATTTCTATGAAGTATTTCTATGAAGTATTTCTATGAAGAGTAATAAATTGATTTGCGTTAGGTGATTAATAAGCAGAAGGCAATAATAAAGTTAATGGTATTTTTCTTAGAAATATGGCCAGAAATAAATACTGTAATGAGTCAACAATCCTATAAAGAATATAACTCTATGCGTGCATTGTTCTGTGACCATGTTGTGTAACTCTATGTTTGTGGTACTGGAAGTACTCGGTCTATTGCAGTGACTTTGGTGAACTGGATTCCTTCGAATCATCTATGTATATGCCTAGTAGGAACAGCGAAAACAACTTGGCGTCTCTTGGATCTCTGCCAGCCAGCAGTCGGCCAGTGGACATGCCTTCCTTTGACTGTAACTATTATGGCAGCGATACCAGTTTAAATCTCTCTGGTAGGTGTTGTGTGTGCTACAGGGTGAAACAGGGTTGGTAGATGTTGTGTGCTACAGGGTGAAACAGGGTCTGTAGATGTTGTATGGTACAGGGTTGGTAGATGTTGCGTGGTACAGGATTGGTAGATGTTGTGTGGTACAGGATTGGTAGATGTTGTGTGGTACAGGGTTGGTAGATGTTGTGTGGTACAGGGTTGGTAGATGTTGCGTGGTACAGGATTGGTAGATGTTGTGTGGTACAGGGTTGGTAGATGTTGTGTGGTACAGGGTGAAACAGGGTCAATACAGTTAAGGAAAGGAATAGTTTTTGTGTTTAATGTTGTCCCTGGAGAAAATGAAGCAATGTCATTTTTTATTTATTTATGATTGTTACTTAGCTTGGTGTTTGCTACTTTTGTAATCCTAGGTAAAAACTTTCGATGAATGTTTTATTATTATTTAGCTATTCACGGAGTGAAGGCTACATAAAACAGCATAGAGCTAGTAGTAGCTAGCAATCGCTAGTAGTAGGTAGATATGTTTGGCATCATGTGATTTTCGATTACCTGACATACTTCAACAGTTGGCTAACAGCCAAGGAATGTCACTGTATTGTTATTACTCTTGGCTCGCAGTTTCTAAGTCATGCTCGCTGCGTTTATGAGCTAAACGTGCTGAAAATATCAATTAAATAGTTAATTTAAAAACAATCTCCCCCCCCCTTCCGAGTAGCGTGTTTAAATAATGACTGCACTAAAATTGTACAATTTTTGAAATTTTTCAATTCGTTAGTAAATGCAGTTAATGATACCCATTAAACAATTATTGTAAAATGTGGAATTATTATTTATCAACAACAAAATTATTATTGATGTTTAGAAAATTAGAACACTATGAATGTGTGCTGAACTTGGTAAATGACGATATTATTTACTAACATGCACACTTTGAAATGAATAAAGTTGTAATAGTGTATGTATCGCATTTGTCAGAAAGGCTCTTCGAATGATATTTATTTATAACAGAAATACGAATTTGAAATTACAGTTTAAAAAACATTGAGTATCAAAAAATGAGCTTGTTTTGGGATCAAACTGTACATTTTCAAGAAGTCCATTTTCAAACATTCGTTTTTTTAAATGTCACAACTTTGTTTACTGCTTCTATCTATGATTTTTCTGGTCCGTTACACTGTTCACCTGTACACCTGTTCACCTGTGGCTAGTAACACTGTACACCTGTGGCTAGTAGCACTGTATAGCAGGTGGAGAATACATGAGGGTGTACTTCACAATGTCACTCATCAGCAATGCATTGTTGTGTTAGCCGCAGTGTGGCTATTCATAGTTATTGAAGTCATGGTCACTGCACCCAGGAGTACTAGTCGTACTAGTAGTACTGGTAGTACTAGTAGTCAATGCTGTTCTATAGCTTGTATTCCTACTATACTTTCAGTGACATCTGGGAGTAGTCTCCATACGCCCCTACCTTCACCCGGTGCTAACTCTTCTACTAGTATCAACTCATGCAGCAGGCTGAGCATGATGAGAAGAATACGCCGAAGTTTTAACTCCAGTTTTCAATACAATACAGCAACGACTACTTCTGGCAATACGTCTGGCCCCTCTTCAGGTTGTGACTCCCCCCAACCTTCATTCAGTGAGGTGGGTACTGAAGCTATCTCCAGCAACTTCGTTCGTTTTTGGCGAAAAATCACCATAACTCGAATGAACGCCTATTTATCAGTCAATCTAGGCTGGCGGCTGGGAGCAGTTGAGTTGTTTGTACTTTAATGTCTCAAGTTCATGCTGCTGACTACGGTTCTTTGTTCAGCTAGATGTCTATTATTAGTTGAACTTGATAACCTTGTGGTAGGAAGTCATCGCTGCTTGCGTGACCTCTAGTTAAACATCACTTCTGTCTCACACAGCGAGTTTTCTAACCAGCTGTAAATAAATAATAGTAATTCAGGATGTTAGCGTGTGAAACCGAATCAATTCAAATCCTGTATTGCAACATCAAATCTTGATTTTGGATTTTCCAATGTTGATTTTTCCTACTTGATAGAAATGGATTCCGCTGTAAGATATTTTGAAAGTTGCTTTATTAAGCTTGTTGTTTTACGTATTACAGTGCAGTATGTCAACCTCGGGTAGGAGACGAGGTGCCCGTATTGGTATGGCTATAATATTCACCCTTGATGAGTTCGATGACTCCAGAAGAGATTTTGAAACGTTCTTCTTTTCACATATAACTTTGATTGAAGGGCAGCTAGTAGCCCTCCGTACTGCTATTGAGAACTCAGCCTGTGAAACTAATGTTATTGAACTAGTGATGGAGGTGAGTGTAAGATCACAAGAGCAATTGCTATATTACTCAACATTCCTCTCTATGTTTGAGATGTTTTGTTATGACACTCATGGTCATGCGGGATGCAAGCATGATTGTTACATGCAATGTGATATGTATTATTGCCAATGCTGCATTATCTGGCTTAGCAAACATCGAAACTGGTACGAATCTCACATGACTTGGTTCAACGAACTCAGTTCGCTTTGGTCATGTGACTTGACTTGATCGCTAAATACATTATGTCATATGACCGATCCTACTGAAGGAAAAAATGATTATTTTGTACTTGTTTTGTACGATGAATGTGTTTTCTTCAATGTTTTCGAGAAGGGGTACAGGGTAATTTGCACATGACTTATTGAATGAGAATTGATCATGTGACCTTAAATATTAATTTAATGTATAGTTAATAGTTGAACATTAGCTTCTGTTTGTGTGTTGGTTGCTTAGTAGGGTTTCCTAGGTGAACAAAGCACTTGCATTAGTTGTCACATGCCTGCCAAAGGTCACTCAATGAGTAACTTGTCTGTTACCGACCCTTTCACTGTACACTTGGCATTCCTTGCCATTTCTTCTATTTATTTGACACAATATCTGCTTCAAGAATTTTGTTTACATTCTGTTACCATGTTTAGTCTACAACAAATGTTAATTACTGATAGAATAACATATGAAGGTTATTGCACTTTGAATTCAAAATATTTTTTTATGGAGTTGATGTCCAAAATTTAGCCTTATGTTTTGTTCAGGCATTGGATGAGTTTAAGAACAAAGTCTATGACCTATATACAGCTCGTCGATTGGCTAACCCCGTTTGGCTCAGTATGATGGCTGCTTCCACTCATCGTTATCGAATTTGTGAAAAGTTTGTCCGAGAATTTACAATCCTTATAGACAGATACGATACCAAATCTACAAACTAGTGAGTACTTCCTGTATTACTGCCTGTGCACACCACCACTGCTGACTCTATTGTGTTACTCATCAGTTAGTGCTGACCTTCATATTCTATTACATTTTTGTGACTCTACCAATCATTTTTTTTTTCAATTTATGATACTGAAATGTTATTCAGAAAGTCTTAGAACTTTGCCTCCCAAGTTTTCTTGTTTGTTAGATGTTTGTTGGCTAAATGATGTTATATTACTCATTGGATAACTCATAAAAACTTGTAAAGATCGACAATGACATTGCACAAAATCTATTGGCTCATAGAATCTGTTGTATTCATTCATTAGGTCAGCCAATGGATAGTTGATGAAGTGCATATCGCAGCTAAAGTTCCGTGTATGTAAAACACCAATAGGGAAGTTTTCTATCCCAACAAAGGTCACTTGAAGGCCCCAGCAATTGGTTTAGTTAAATTTCATGGTTGATTGGGCGCCAAATTCATGATTGATTTTGTTATTGAACATTCCTTGGTTTTGTTGACAGTCTCTGTTGTTTGTTGTAGCTTTGTGAGCACTCTTCTTACTGGTGTGCTCATGTACCACCTAGCCTGGGTACCTACTGTTACTCCATCTGGTGAACATCATTCTAGCTATGCATATAGACACTCAGCTAAATGGGTGAGTGACATTGAAATGTCCTTCGGCTGGTTGATCTATATTTAGACCTGATGTTTCGTATACTCAACTCTAGCTGCTGACTGTGATGTCATTTGTGGACTTTGAACTTGGTGAAACCATGTGATGACTAGTCATTGTTCTGTATTCATGTGATGTAAGCGTTACCTTACAATGTGCTGCAAGCAGTCTGGTTTGGTACTCGGGGTAGCTGTTACATCAGAGATCTTAAAGATTAGATGACTTTTGGCTTTTGTATAACAATACATGATTTCACTAAGTAGGATATTGTGTTTTCTTCATTTCGCAGAATTAACTTGGGGTTTTTGAACATTAGAATTTGAAGTTTTCATTGACAGTCATAAATGGGTCTGTCCAATTAGCACAGACGACGGATAGTGCTATTTGTTATATACGAAGTCTTCATTTAGTTTTATGACAATAAATAGCAATATTTATCGTATCAAGGCTGAACCGCTCACCTCTTTGTACCAACACCTTGCTCAAGGAAATAAATTTATGCTTACTATTTTTGTTATCGTTTATCAATTTATTATTTATTTTTATTATTATTTAAAATTTTTACTGTTCATTTTGTCAAGTTTTATATATGGGAAACAGTTACATAGATAGTATCATTAGTTGTCTTTTTAACAAAAGATAGCTTGCGCTTTGGAGTCGTTTTATTTTGGAGTAAAGCTATTTTGATTTTATGTATTTGATGATGGAAGTACATGCAACTTGTTGTGTTTTATCTATGGGGACGCCATTACCAGCTTAGCTGCTGATTGCGTTGTTATCATTTCTTGTAATGCAACAGAAACTCCAAAATGTTCTCCTTTTATTGCTGTTGTGCTATCCGACATCACAATACAATACCTGTATATTGTTTTGTAGTTGGATATGTTGGCAAAATCCCATCCATATAACCCTCTGTGGGCACAACTGAGTGATATGTACGGGGCGATAGGTATGCCACCCCGTCTCGCTAGAACTATTGTTACTGGAAAGAAAATGGACACTATTGTCAAGTTTCTGTTTGTGCTCAGCTATTTTATAAGGTTGGTTCTCAAGTTCCTTACATGTTACACTCTGATTGGTTATATTTTTTATACTGCCATGTGATTGGTTAATTAGGTAATTCCTCTTTGCATGTTGTTTCAAAAGTTGTCTACTGTCTGACCAGGTGCTCGGAGATACATGAGACACTAGATGAATGCTTTGATGAGGAGAATCTCTTGCAGCAGATAGAGTCTGCAGTCGATGACATTTGTGTTGAATCAATGGAGAAGGACGCAACCGCTGATCAAACCGACTTTGTGGTAGTCGATGCACCGTCTACGTCAATGTTCATGCAAGGTAAATTTTTTCTGGAGTTATCTTCTTTTGATATGAATTAGTATGTGAATCAGTTTAAAAAAAAGAAACAGTTTTGTGTTCATATCTGCAAATTATTCGTTGACTTATTCACAGATACGGAAGGTGAGACCGACTCGGGCCTTGTAAGTCAGTACACGGAACAGAGTAAACACCGGCCTAAATCGTTGGGTAAACAAGACGACGAGTCTGGGTTCACAGAACCTCGAGATGAAGGCTCATTGGCCGATGTTAAAAGAGTTCCATCTAGCTCTCCCGCAGACAAGGTGTGTGGTCTTTTCAAAACTTTTATCGTCTAATACATTTTTAAGCACCGTGCTAGTAACAGTTGTTTTCTGCTACCGAGTTGATCAGAAAGTTTCATGTTTTAGGTGAGTGAGTGGATTATGTCTAGTCAGCTGACTGAACCAGCAGTCAATGAGGAGTTGAATGCAGCAGCAAACCCTGAGGTCAGCCCTCTACACAAGTCTACTACTAACTCTACCCTAGTCGCTGCCAGTGTTGCTGCTAGTCCGAGTGTTACTCCGGCCTCCCCCACTAGGATAACTTGCCTCCCTCCGCCCCCTGAAGCTAAGGTAGAGGAAACTAGCCATGTAAAGCGGGCGGCCACAGTACCCTCATCACTACCTGAACTTTCAGATACTAAACCTAAGGCTAAAGACTCATCAAGCAATCTCAGCTCCAGATCTAACATATTAAGACTTTTTTCCTCAGAAATTGAAGACATGGATGACATATTTGATGGAAAGCTTCCTTCATTTAGTCGGCAAGCCTCCAACATCAGTCGGCAGTCCTCCAGCATCAGTCAGTTTGACGAGCTGTTTGAGGACTCCGATCTAGACAGCTTCTCTATGCTACCTGCTAACTCGGCTGATGACAAAACTGATCCCACAGAGGCACCGACTCCTACAAACAATCGTAACATGCTGTTTAAAGTTATGAAAGAAGCTGGCTTTCATCAGCATGGTCAACAAACTCCGGAATCTTTGGAGCAGTCAACGAAGGAGGCAAAAAGTGTTACAGCCGCTCACACACCTCTATCGCCCGTTCCTTCAACTGATGACCAATTTAGACCTAGAAATCTCAGTGTAGGCAAGCAGAGCAGTAGGTGCAGTACCCCTCAGACTATCATGGGAGGGTAAGTCTTGGCGAAATTTTCATGGTTTGAGTTTTTTTAACCTCTATTGCGTTTTGATAAATTATTAAATTATTATTTCATGTTTTCAGAGGTGGCACGACTCCAGGTTCTTGCGTCGGTAGATGTAGGAAAGCGTCTATGTACCAGGCGACGCTATTGGACAGTGAAGAACAGGATCCATTCAATAGCTATGAAGAACTCACAATGCCAAGGTAATTGTAGCATTTTTGCACGAAAGTGGACCTTTAGGTAATGTTCATGCATTGCTGCATCAATGTGTCTTACCTAGCTATGAGATCAACCAATGTTACTGTTTCCAGGTCCACTGAGGTGTCCAAGCTAGCAGATACATCTATATCCACCACTAGCTTTGGCAGGCAGCAGCTAGCAAGCTTCTCTGACCATTATTTATCTGACTTTGTACTACACGGTACATCTGATGATGATGTCTTCCCTAAGGTGGGTTTTCTGTATATTTCTGCCTTGTGACAACTAGATGAATGTATAATTATCGCTGACAGCAATTTTTAACTATATTGGTCTGTCAATTCTATTTGGAGTTATGTCCTCTGTGATAGTGTAGCTTTCAAGAAAGAACGATTCCATAACAACAGGTTTACTTGTTCAATGGGGTCCCGGCACAGTAGTTTCGCTTTAGCGATGCAACCGAGAGTAGCATAGTCGATTGTATAACTTATCATTAGAAATCTTGACTTGTTCGTTTATTATTTAGATTTTAGACAGTTTAAGCAACTGATATGACAAAGTTTTTGTCGTTGAGGAAGCTCAAGGAATGAATATAGCTGTTGAAGTTTTTTTTGAAAATATTTTGTTTCATTCACATAATAAAAATTAATTGAATATTATGCTCGTGTGTAGAGCCATAGCTTTGTATTTCGCGGCTCATTGGGCTTGCCAACACAAACTAATGAAAGCGCGCCCTTGAACGATTACCGTGGTTTGCTTTTATAGTGCCGTTGTGGTTGCACAGTTTGTGGCGATGGCGCATCGTCAGTATTATATACCCCAAACTTATCAGCTGCCGTGAATGATTGTTAAAAATGAAGTGACTTTGTTTTAACAGTGCTGTTGTTGGAAAAAGGGCTTCCGGTTCTTTAATAATAGCTCCGCAGAAAAATCTGCCGGGACCCCATTTTCGCATGATAACTTATCAAACCATGTGCTTATAATTTAAATACATGCCTGCTAATATATCTCTATATTTACGTGTTTTATATTGAAAAAACAGTATATTGTGGGTTCGCGGTTTACAGTAAGTAGTGCTTTATTGTGCAGGTGCAGAAGGACTTGGTGGCGTCGGTGGAGCACTCAATACTAGAAGATAGAATAAGTGAAGCAGTATGTGTGGTAGCTGATACAGAGAGATGGTGTGTCAATGTATGCTCTAGCATGAGGGAGCAACCCAAACCCTTACCTGCGTCTCACCTAGTTATCAATATGGTGGAGAATGTTAGCTCTCTGGCCAAGCTCAAGATGTCTCCTGAATTTGTAAGTCTGAATTCCTAAGGCTATTTTTGGTATATTGAGTTTTGCATGCAACATAGAAAAGATCTTCACTGCTCCTCGCTTCTTGGGCTACCTGACCTTTGATTTCTCTTGCAGATATTAATGCACATGGAAGACAGGCTACAGGAAATGCTGTTCAAGAGCAGAATGCTGTCAGAATACATTCACAGCCAGAAAAAAGTTGATATGGATGAGTTGGACGCCATGTTTGGGTAAGTGAAGACAACTCTCTAGTGGTAATTTCTATGCCAGTCTTTTCTATCAACAAGACGTAGCATAATAGCGTTTGTTAACACTGTTTAATGTTGTAGGTTGGAAGTGAGCGATATAAGATTCCTACTGTCAGTGGCTGGCACGCACTCAATGGTTAACGTACATGGCATATACTAAATGTGTCTAGACTTATCTCCCCTTGCATACTTTCGTTGGATCCACTCATTATACTAGCCTTGGATTCTGGCGATTTCGAAATATTTTTATATTTTTATTTCTGTCGACATGACAGACAGGATTCTAGCAGTTTTATATTTTGTAAACCTGTCTAATACACGCGGTGCTTACATCCTGAAGTATAGCCATTGTTACTTATAAGTCTGTGATATTACTGGCTCCCTTGCTACATGTATTCGCTAATTTTTAAACGTCACTTCTGGTTTGCACGTGGCTTTGACTGTTGTGCATAATGTATTTTCTCTTTTTGTTGCTGTTAAGACATTGCAATCGTGACCAATGATGTATTTATTTGTGGTTAATGTTTAGACGGTGCTGCCTTTCGTGCAGTTTAACTACCTACCAGCCTCGGTGTCTCTGCCATTTATTACCTGTCCACCTGGTGATGACATCACGTCTACCTTCCGCTAACCCCGCTACATGTAATATGTTTCAGCTTTAACTTAATTTCTCTTATACCTAATTTATTTTTATTTCTTTTTTGTTGTGCACCCGTTATTGTAATGCACTTTGTATAGTTGCGTTAAATTATTTTGTCTATAAACCTAACTTTTCAGTATGTTACTCGCTCTCTTGTACAGTGGATCTGTTGAATTTGAATAAAGCTTTACTGGTGTCAACCATTGCTTACTTTTGAGTCTCAGCTGATGTACAATATACAATGTGGCATGGAAGCAACGAGACTATACACCAAAACAATAAGTTCGACTTTCAAGACTGATGTCAGTTTTTTGGCTCCGCCTACTTTGGGACTATGACTATTTCGTTAAGTTCAAAATTTAATAGTGATATTTGTTTGGTGTTGTTTGCGCTATTAGCCTAAACATACAACTAAATAAAAAACTGGTCGAAGATTGCAGAATTTAGCATCGAAACAAGATTGTTGAAAGAAGGCAATCTTACCTGACTTGGTTTTGTAATAACTCGGCTAACTACTTCTTGAATAAAACGAATATATAGCTAGCAATCAATTTAGGAGTTGTTCTCTTTTCTAAACAAAGCGATTTAAAAATTAAAATTTATGCGGCGCTATCGAGTATTTCAATGTGTGGCGCGTTCATAGTCTACTTCCGGCGCCATTTGCGGCTGGATGATGACAGCCGTTATTTTTACGTCATGGTTGCATGGATCTACATGTGGACACTGGTCGCTGGTCACGGGCAACTGGGGGATTTCCGGTTTGAAAAATGAGCAGACAATTTCAGTTGACTGACAACTGGCTTTTATTATCAAAGTAATGATATATAAATATTTATATATCATTACTTTGATAATAAAAGCCAGTTGTCAGTCAACTGAAATTGTCTGCTCATTTTTCAAACCGGAAATCCCCCAGTTGCCCGTGTCGCTGGTGATACATTTTTTAACTAGTTTTTTTTAGATAGATAGCTCAATTTACTTGTTAACAACATGTTTTTTGGAACAGCAGTTTTGGTGTCTGGGCTTGCTGTAATGGCATTACTTTTCCTGGCGATTATTTTGGCTATTCTCGGGAAATCTTTTGGCCTAAGGAAATTTTATGTTAGCATACTACTGAAGATCTTCAACGTGAGTATCAGTACAGTGAGTGATACTACTTGCTTACTGAGTATTATTATCATAGTAGAGTAGTAGTATTATAATTATTATGTATGTATTGTATGTATTATTATGATGATGTATGTAGTATGTAATACATAATAATAATACATACATCATAATTAATAATAATAATTTAATACATAATAATAATAATATAATTATTATAATAATGATAATAATGTATGTATGTATACATGTATGTATATATTAATTATATGCATTATTATTATAATAATAATAGTTGCAGTAGTTATTATTAATGTTATTAAAAAATAACAACAACGAACCACAGCAACATCATAATAATAATAGAATCACTTCAGATAAATAATAATAATATAACAATAATAATAATAATTAGTTGTTAATTTATTTATAGTTAATGATGATGATTGATAATAATAATAATGATAATAATAGTAGTAGTGATAAATTATTATTGTAATAATAATAATAGCTCTTATTATTAATAAATACTTAGTCGATTGTTATTATTTTAATATTAAGTAATAATAATAATGATAAATAAATAATAATGATCATGATAAATAATAATAATAATAATAACGATGATGAATGAATGATGATTAAAATTTTAATATATATATTTAATATTACTATATATGCTAAAATTTTAATCATCCACCATGACCATTCATCATAGAAAACTCAATAAAAAAGTGAATAACTATGATGAATGGTCATGGATGATGTTTGTTGAGCCACTTTTTTGTTATTTTGTGATAATAATTTTTATTTATCTTCTTCTATAGTTGTCACAGTAGTAGTAATATTTATATTATAATAATTATTGACTAATAATAATGTAATAATTAATAGAAAGTTGAAATAAATAGTAAATGAATTCATTCAATATTTAGAAATTATAGAAATAAATAATATATATTAATATTTTTTATTTTTTGCTAGTCTCACAGTTACAGTGTGTGTCGTAATCATTTAAAATTATTTGTATCAATCGTTGCTGCTGTGCTGTTATTAATTGTAATAGTTATGTAATTTATTGTTTAAGTTTTTATTACATCATAATAATATAACCACGAAAAAACTACTAATTAATTATAGATGATGAATTAATTATACTAATAATAGTAGTTGACACTCATCATCAACTAGTATATATTATTGTGTTAAACTTGGCAGCCTCTGATAATTTTTTGCTATTCTAAGAGTACTAATCTATCTTCTTTAGAAGGATTAAGAATGTTATTTTGAGTATCCAACTTTAATAATGAGCAAGTGTTGTAGCCATTAGATAGCTTGGCTGCTGTTCCATGTAGCAACAAAAAGTGTTCTTGTTCGTACAGAGCAATCAACATCTTGCTGTTTAGGTATTTTGTGCAAATATATAGTGTTGACATGGTTCTAGTATTGTATAATAATTAATGTTGAATTTATTAAAAGTATTTCAAACCTGTAAAAAAATTTTACAACCAACCTGCAGCATCATTGCGCTTAGTTGTTTTTTTCTTCTTTCTAGTTTGGTCTAGAAAAATCAAACAAATATACAGAACTGCCATCATCTGATGACAGTTCGTCAGACTGTTCAGACAATGAAGAAAGGAAAACATCTCATGAATCGCTTGAAAATTCATCACCCGCTGTTAACGGTGACACCAAAGTCAGCCTTATCGCTAGACAAACTAAAACTCACACGTCTCGAGCTAAAAGTATTGCCAATGTTAGATCTCTGGCTACTATGGAGCATGAGTTTCAACTTATGGATGCAATGTACTTTTGCAGGAGCGGCATCGAGGTGAGTCATAGGCCGTTCTTGTTGTTTATTGCCCTTGTCAGCGACCTACAGTCAAACCCTAGGACCGTGGTTGGCAGATATATTGTTAACAATACTCAAGAGTCAGCATAATGCTTAAAATAGCAACACTTCACCACCCAGTGACTGGGCTCGACATGTTATTCTTTAAACATTTTTATGTTTATGTATCAGCTGATGCTAAGCTAACATATCAGGAGTTCGGATTGTGAATTTTCTACTACAACTCACACTTTGTGAAATAGCTAACTGTAGTTATTTGTTTTGCCTTCTAGCAAAAAAATGTGCAATCGATGGTTTGAACTGCTATTGAATTATTAATGAATGATGACCCGACATGTTAGTAACAGCAGTACATCAGAGACAAATAATCTAAACTGCTTGTGATCATTAGATATTTCACTTCAATAGTTAATGTTGTTAGTTGGATATTTCGCAACTTAGAAACCGACAGCTTAAATCAAACATGATTGATATCAGAATAAAGTCATTTTACACTGTTCAATGGCACTAATGAAATGGTTGAAAGCCTCACTAGTAACTAGTTGTATGCAAGTGCAAGAGAATTGCAACTAATTTTTCTCTAATTCAGACATCAATAGGTAGAACTATTGATTAATACCAGGAGTTAGCCTTTCAGATGGTGCACTGATACATGCTTTCTTTGTCCCGGGTGACATTGTCACTGATACATGCTTTCTTTGTCCCTGGTGACATTGTCAACAGTGGAAAACTCCATCAGTACACTCCAGTATTATGTCAGTGAAACTACCCTAAGAATATTACATCTACTATTACGTATTTATATCACTGTAGATGCCCTTTAACCGGTGCTCATCTGTGTATTTATGATTTTTCTAACAGCTGTTTTTGTTATAATGCGCTGAACAGTTATGTTTAGCACTAAGTAGCTTTTGTTGATCCGCCGTTGTCAGCTATGAACACTGTTTACTTGTGTTTGTGCAGGCCATTGTGGAAGATGATGTCACGCAAAGGTTCTTATCCTCAGGTATGTGGTGGCACTGCTCACGCTCCGGTGATAAGAGAGTTTACTGTTACCATTGCCTGTGTATGAAGCCTTGCGTACCGTTCATTGGGTTGAGAGAAAACCATGTAATCTTGAGTGGAAACGTCTAATCTTTTATTTTGAGTTATTTCATCACCCTGCCCGGAAGTATGCTGAAGTGATGTTTTTGAAACAAAACAGAGATGTATAATTATTGGGGGTACGCCATGTCGTAATCTGATAGTCGGTGGAGTTGTGCGTGATGATAAATGATAATTGTGCATCAGGAAACTGAAGCTGTCAGAGGCTATGTAAAGTCACTTGTTTAGTGTAGGACTCGAAGTCTGTACGCTGATTGACAAATATCATGAGTTCACTCTAACGTCCAACTGTTACACAGGGAAGTGTAGCCATTCATTTGCTAATAAACCACATTTTGATGAAATTCATTTGCTAGAATTTAGCAATCATGCTGTACAATTGGCCTTGCATATTCGTCTCATGTCTGTTTGTTATATTCAACTCTTTTCGATTGCTGTGAAGCATCTCTGTTGAGACAGAGACTTCACGTGTCTAGAGTTGTGTACAAGGTTAGTTTGGTAGAGAATTAGGTGTTACACTTAATATTTCTGGTATTACAGAACTTTCCTCTTGGAATCTTTTGACTAGAACCAACGCCAACTATGAACACATCAGCAATCGACTTACAATGCTCTGGTTTCTGGGAGGTCTATTTAGATATATATGTCTATTGCCAGTGAGGCTTTGTATAGTGTCTGTAGGACTGTCTCTGCTAATAATCACTACAGCTATAGTCGGATATATACCCAATAAAAGGTAGGATAAGTCCTTCATTTCCCTTTGTATTTATCTGTCTATTGCATCTGATTGATTATTTTACTAAAACATATCACTTGCCATAGAGGTAATCACTTGCCATAGAGGTAATCACTTGCCATAGAGGTAATCACTTGCCATAGAGGTAATCACTTGCCATAGAGGTAATCACTTGCCATAGAGGTAATCACTTGCCATAGAGGTAATCACTTGCCATAGAGGTAATCACTTGCCATAGAGGTAATCACTTGCCATAGAGGTACTAATAACACCTCCTGTATTTGGTACCAGATGCTTTATACGATTTTTTTTCGCAACAAAATTAAATTGGTAGCCCGAGGTTGCGCACTGCAGGTAGCTACTGTATATATATGCACTGATTGCTTGCAGGTTGAGATATGAAGCCAATAGATATTTCACTATGATGAGCTGTAGAGTGATTACCAGGGCCTTTGGTGCAATCATAAGGTTTCACAATGAGTGAGTTATTATGCACCAATGTATGTTATATATGGGGGTCAAGGTTACACTTAGCTACGTTCTCTTATCATTTTTAGTCTTTTTATCTCTCATTTATCTGGCATGCTTTGCTGTCAAGTGTGCAGCCCTGGCTGTAGTTGGTGTAATTCAGCTATATCAGCGTGAGTTGTTGGTATCAGCTGTTGGATCAGCTGGATAGAGTCCCAGAGTCCCATTCATGTACTCTGTACCTATAGCTTGTACTTTACTACTGATTACTTGTGCATACATCTTATCTCTCTCTAACTCTCTCCTACCACCTTCTTTACTACAACTCATTGCTGCGTGTAGTTGTTATTGTGCATCATGTATCTACACACTTCTCTATGTCTATGCGGTGTATCTGTGTAGTTATCGCTGAACCTATAAGTAAATTGCGTTAAGTGTATATTGAACTTTCCTTGTACCTACCGTTGGTATGACTGCCCTCACAAGACATCAATATAGTAATGTCGCTGCCTTATTTATGTTGGTCAGTTCTACTCTGTATATAACTAGTGTATATAACTAGTGTATATAACTAGTGTATATAACTAGTGTATATAACTAGTGTATATAACTAGTGTATATAACTAGTGTATATAACTAGTGTATCATGAGCACATTGCATGAGCACATTGCATGGGAGTTGTTATCACTAGCACACACACACACACACACCCTGTTGACTCCACCCACACCTTGGGTGCGTGCCACTGGTAACTACTGTGGTGGGCCCATGCCCCTTCTGTGTGATAACTTTAATCGCATTACGGGGCAGACACAATACAGACACAATACAGACACAAAGCTGTCACAATACACACTGTTACATCATTCATACCATATTATATCATGTTACACGCTGTCTGTTTGTGTACACGTGCTAATTGTATGACCAGCCTCCCCACCACTCAATGCACCAATCACAAAAGAGAACACATTTTGGTTTTCAGTTGTCTTCTATTTGTCACCAAATGTAAACTTTTATTGTTTTTGTTGTTAATTGTTGGTGCGGGATGGTTGCAATGCATTGTGGGTTGTATTTTAGAGAGAATAGAGCGAAACCTGGTGGTATTTGTGTGGCCAACCACACCTCCCCTATAGATGTGATAATACTTCAGAATGACAATAGCTACGCTCTGGTATGTACATTCTATATGTCTGTGTATGTACAATGTATATATGCGCTGTACTCTCTATGTCTACATATGTACACTGTATTATATATGTCTATGGATGTACACGGTACTGTATATCTCTATGGATGTACAATGTACTGTATATCTCTATGGATGTACAATGTACTGTATATCTCTATGGGTGTACAATGTACTGTATATCTCTATGGATGTACAATCTACTGTATATCTCTATGGATGTACAATGTACTGTATATCTCTATGGATGTACAATGTACTGTATATCTCTATGGGTGTATAATGTACTGTATATCTCTATGGATGTACAATGTACTGTATATCTCTATGGGTGTATAATGTACTGTATATGGCTGTATATGCTATAACACCTGTCCTTTCCCACTGTCTCTCAAGTTGCTGCAAGGTGTTTCATTATCCATCGCTGTAGTAGCTTTCGTCCATAATGCCTTGAGCTATATCAATTTGATGTGTGCATGTACTATGGCTGCTAGATTGCTGTTCTTTTTTTACACCACATTGTTTACTATCCGCTCCATGTATAATGTATGAATTGTCTGCTCATTGCTGTTTGATCAAATGGTCAATATTTATAAGATTGTTTGTGGTGTGTCGGTTTTTCCACTTTCATCGGAATTGTGTTCTCTCCTTTTCAACAAACAACTCAGGAAACATGAACTGATGGGTTTTCATTGTGCTTTAGTTTACATGAATGACATCATTTCTAACATGTGTTAAGGGGAGGCTGCACAGGCCGGTGTTTGCCATCGGAAGGTCTTACGATGGGCGTGGCCGATACATCTGCACATTGTAGAACTTGATTGTAAGCCAAACCAACATGCTGGTCTATACCCGATGTCAAATCCACATCGGCGCTCTCTGATGGCCAAAAAAAAATATTTTTTACAAGGTCATCAGTTTAATTATTTACAACACGTTTCCGCTAAAAATACATTATCAACAACGATTATCTGTGTATAATTGTCTATGTCTAATTGTTGTTATCAACATCAAATTCCGAAGGATTACTATTGTTACATAACTTGTATGTCCTTCCCCTTGCACCAAAATTATTTTGATTCAATGTATTTGTTGACACAATATTTCAGTCTAGCTAATTTATTTCACATAGCTCATAAAGAAGTTATTGATAATTTTAACATTTTCTACTATAATAATAATAATCATTTATTATTAAGTACAACAATAAAATAGGCAATAGAAAATAACAGTATTCTGATGATTTAATAATAAATAAAACCAAAATGATTATTAAAAGTCGTGTTATTTTTATGGTGAAAGAAACGAATGTACACCACAGTAAATGTGTTTTTCAATTATTATTTTATCAGCGAAACAAATACATTGTTGTCAGGAATGAAACGGGCAAAAACCCACACTTTTTGCCGAATGTTTGGCTGGTTCATCGGCCTGTGGAGCCACCCGCACCTTGTCACGGCCCGTCGTATAGGTTCATCGGCACCAAAACATCGGTGCAGTGTAGCCACTCCTTTACACTTGTTAGAATGTTCTATGCAATATTTTATACAGATAGGGCAGAGACATGGAGGGTTTATGGGTATGATACAGAATGCACTCTCCAGAGCTGCAGACCACATCTGGTTTGAGAGATCTGTGTCAAGGGACAGGATATCAGTAGCCAGCAGGTAGGTCAACTTAGCCTTTGTCTGAGCTTGTCTGTACCCATTGTACCTGCTGTGGGTAATTATTGGCCTCGGAGAGAAGTTGTGTGTAGCATATGATACTTTACAGTTCAGTCGTTTCTGATGAGTGAATGTGTGTTAGATAGATAGTACATGTATATGATACACGTTAGGTAGATGATACATGTTAGGTATATGATACACATTAGGTATATGGTACACATTAGGTAGATGATACACGTTAGGTATATAATACATGTTAGGTAGATGATACACGTTAGGTAAATGATACACGTTAGGTAGATGATACATGTTAGGTAGATGATACACGTTAGGTATATGATACACGTTAGGTAGATGATACACGTTAGGTAGATGATACACGTTAGGTAGATGATACATGTTAGGTAGATGATACTTTGTTAGGTAGATGATACATGTTAGGTAGATGATACATACTCATGTGATATAAATATTGGGTTGTGTATGCACACAGATTGCGTGCTCACGTACAAGATACAACCAAACAACCGATTCTGATATTTCCGGAAGGGACGTGCATCAACAACACTTCTGTTATGATGTTTAAAAAGGGGAGCTTTGAAGTTGGGGGAGTTATCTACCCTGTGGCAGTCAAGGTAAGACATCATTGTAGTATGGCATCATGCTCTTGAGGTGAGACATCATTGTGTGCTCTTGTAGTAAGACATCATTGTGTGCTCTTGTAGTATGACTCGAGGTTTGCCGACTGTTTTTGGAACTCTAGTAAATACAACATGCTAGAGCACATCGGTATGTTGTTGACCAGCTGGGCCATAGTAGCCGATGTGTGGTACCTGCCTCCCGTCACTCAACAGGAAGGAGAGTCATCTATCACCTTTGCTAATCGGGTCAAATCTGAGATTGCTAGACAAGGAGGGCTTGTCGACCTTGAATGGTGCGTTGCAACAACATGTTTTGTTATATATATATTTTGTGTGTCGCAGTTGTCTTATCTTTCTCTGTGCACACTAAGGGGTGGACAACTCCGGTGTAAGCCTGTATTAACGACGTGGCAAAAGTATTGTGTGGCCATGTAATCTGGAGGAGAGATTTGAATGTGCTAGTAGGCTGCTGATCTAGACTGGTTTGTTAAGGTTTGCTGCCGCTTCCATAGGCAGCACTTGTACGCTCAATAACAATATCTATATATAGTGCTACATAGACATACATAGACATACTTAGTCTTAGAGCCACACTTGACTTTAGTGTTGTCTATGTGTGGGCGACTGTTCAGTGCATATCCACTCTGTGCATTGTCTGTGTTGATCCAAATATACTTCTTTCTCTTTGACCGCTTTAATTGGCTTCTAATAATCTGCATAGATTTTTGCTAATGCCGCGGTGTTGTGATCTGCGTAATGTAGAATTATACATAGACATGTACATAAACATATACATAGACATGTACATATACATAGATATGTACATGTCTATGTACATGTCTATGTATATGTACATGTACATAGGCATGTACATATACATAGACATATACATAGGCATGTACTTATACATAGACATGTACATAGACATATACATAGGCATGTACTTATACATAGACATGTACATAGACATGTACATATTCATAGACATGCACATAGACATATACATAGACATGATATAACGTTATATAGTCTTGTACTGCAGCTTCTATGCCGACCAATCGTTGACATGCATTTGAAAACGACAGAAAGCAGATTTTCTCTAATGTTCGTTTCTTTATCAGGGACGGTGGGCTGAAGAGAGAGAAACCTAAGGCTTCCCTGAAACAGCTACAGCAAGACATGTACTTTAGCAAACAGCTCAAAACTGATTGAGTCTAGTACTGTTTGGTCACATGCAAGGAATCAAGTCTAGTGTTGTCTGGTTACACTAACACACAAGAGTGTCTGCTTTGTAGCCTGGTGTCCGTGCCTCTGCTCAATACAGCCACTAGAGGGAGCTCTTCTTGCCATGACGCAATGTCCTTAACTATAACTATTTGTCTCTGTATATGCTATAGATCGATAGAGCTCACTTATAGACAGAGCTCCCTTTACGTTATTTAGCCCATGCTCAGTGGTGTCAACTTATTCAATTGTCGAATTAGTTAACTATACTGTCTTGTACAAACCTACATAGACTGTGTTCTTCATACTAGCTCACTTTTTATATCATAACACACTCCTCTTGTTAGTTAATGTCGCACTCCAACTCTATGTTACCCCTGCAGGTGCTAACTATTATCTCTCCCTTTCACCCTCAACATCTGGTCGTTACGTTGCACAGTTATTTTTTGATTGAATTTTTAAGACAAGGTTTATTATCAACGCTCATGATTTTGTCTCTTCAAGTTGAAGTATTTTTTGTTTGATGTGATCATGTAAGTTTTACAATTCATCTGTTTGTTTCCTTTGCTACCGTTTTGTGATAATATTTCCTTTGACGTTATTTGCTAGTTTACATGCAAGTGTGGGCTTTAGAATGCTGCTGCATACTGTGCCCTGTCTACTCGTTCATTCCGATGGCAGCTATTAGTTGTAATAATTTAAATAAGTAAATTTATGAAATAAAAAAAATGTGCTATGAGTACTCCAACTCCGTGTTATTCTTACAATAATAAACGTTTATATTCATGATTATTTGCCAAGCAACAAAAATATTGTGTACATTTATTTACTTTTTATAATTTTGGCTCGACCCTCAGAAATTGACAAATGTGTTTTAAAGCTAACTACTTTATTTATTGTGCTCACTAGTTTTGCTGGTTCAGTAAATCAATATTTATTACATCAATGCACTTTTGTATAGTTGAGTTCCATATGCTTGGTATATTCTTTGTGAGAGCTCCCCATTCAATATCACAGGTGTTGCATTTGCTGAAAAGACGACTCCTCAATTAGGGAAATTCATCGTCAAAACAATCGTAATGCAAAATTTATTTGCTTTGTTTAGCAGATTTGAAGGGGGTATATCGCTCCATTCGTGATTCGTATTTTAATTAATGTTTAATTTGGGCTTGATTTGTTTTACAAAGGTACGTTGCGCTGTATATTATACATTCAGTTGAACAGTTCAAAAATATTCTGATCACTAATAGAAGGTTACAACTGTGCACACTAATCTTCCACTTTTGTCTAATTTTACTCCCTCTGCTACAAATAATATTTAAAATGTCAGATATTGCGCGTGCTGCTGCCGCCCTGGCAGCTGTACATTCGTTCTATAACATACAGCATCTCTTACAATTTATAAAATATCGTAATTTGATAAAAATACGCAAACCAGGATCCCAGGCCATGGGCAGTAGTAGAATCCATCAAGTTATATAACACCAGCGTATAGATTTCAAAATAGAATAAAGCGTTGTCAGGAGATATATTACACACGTGCCTGTATGTCCCCCTGGCCTCTGCTACTTACAACTGCTCAAGTGTTACAATTCATTGGTTTTATGTAGAGTGCAATTTATACATAACCCTTACACGAGCATTTAATTGCTCTGAAATCTTCAACCCCTGATTGGTAGAAAAGAACTTAAGTCGAAGAATACTTGAAAGGAAACTAAGTTACTGCTTTCACTAGCGACCTTTGCTTGTAGGCAACACGTTGTAGCTTCAAAGATGGCAGGTGGAGAGTTTGATTTTGATAGCATGTCAGATGAAGAAATTTATGAGATGTACGTGTCGAAGGTAAACTATAGTGAAAGCAAGGATATATGGAGGGCTATACCACATTGGGAGAAAGGACTAAAGATTGGAATAGCCCTGTTAATAATGGTAGTATCGCTGGTGGGTAATGGACTCGTACTGGTTGTACTTCTGAAGAAAAAGAGTTTACGTAATGTAACTAACATGTTTATTATTAACTTGGCTATAGCCGATATTCTAGTGACGCTTTCAGCTGTTTGGGTACATTTAATAGACGAACTCACAATTCCATGGATACTCGGACCAGTTCTATGTAAATATACACCTCTAATATACGGTGAGTGAAATGCCTTGTTTATTTACTTCATTTTCTATTTTATATTTTTTGAATTATAAGTTTTATCGCAATTTGTACGTAGGTTTCTGAATTTCTTTTCAAAATTTAGTACATTTTATTGCAGAAGTTTTAACAGCAGTTTTAATTATCTGAGAAACTGAATTCTATCGAAAACTATCCGGTAAATATATTTAAAAACAATGAGTTAAAAGTGTTCACTTACCACATAATAAGATGATATCGTATGTGAGAATTGTTCGCATACGGGCAAAGAAAGCTAATGAAAACTGGAATGAAAGCGTGAAATATTTAGTTCACTACAGTACATGATTATAACGTGCTTTGTTTTAGTACCCACTCCTAAAACCATTGTGTTTGAATAAAACAACAGATCATGTTAATCTTAGCTAATCTTAGCTAATCTTAGTTAATCTTAGTTGATGCTGCTTAGTGTTGATGGTTCGACAATTATATAACCATTTGTAAAACTGTAATAATCCATTTTGTCATGGATGTTTGTTTACTTTTAATTTATTTTTATTTATATACATTTCTCTGTTTGGCTGTTTTAGTTGCTGTATTTATTACATCGGTGCTCACTATGACTGCCATATCATTGGAGAGATTTTTTGGAATTGTCACCCCGTTCATGTTCTGTTCATACAAGATGGAGAAGATGTTATTGGGTGTAATAGCTATATGGTTGGTAGCTTTCTCTGCAGCTGTACCATCAGCCGGTAGGTGTACCTGTTACAGCGGTATGCTAGCGGACATTTCTACTACTCACTAGATACATCTATGGAGCGGCTTGGCAAATGCTACACTTGAACTAGCAGCTGTAAATGTATGAGTTTTGCTTTGTAGTATTTACCGACTTGCACAGAAGGTCATGGGCAGATCACGAAGAGGTCTGGTGTGGTGTAGTATGGCCGAGTGATGCGGATAATTCCATTTCAGCCCATCCAAGAAAAATGTATCACGTACTGCTGTTTTTGATACTGTATGCCGTACCTATGGTGGTGATGACGTCAGCATACATAGCTATTATTGTTAGACTGAGAGCAAAGCATTCGGAGATAACTGAGCTTAACAACAACCTGCAGAAGAACAAACACAGCAGTAGAAAAAGAGTAAGTTCACCAGAACTTTGCACTTTTTAACAAAATCATACTTCTAGCGCAAAATTGTACAAGGATTCTACCACTTCTCTCGCTCATTTGTAAATTTGTAACTTTTTATTTTACGATTATTTTAGTTATTTCTTTTTATAATTCATAATTAATTCATTTTAATTGTTTTATATTTAATTGTGAAACTATAGCTAAATGAATTTATTATTTGTTCTTTGTAAAAAACACTTCCCACAATGAATTCACTTTAGTGCCGGAAACCATTTTGTAAAACCTATGCAGTAAAATGAAATCATTCAATATGAGCAGCGACACTGAAGAGGTAGTCAAACTTGAAACCACAAAAAGTCTGAAATGTTTTGTTCCATTATTCTGTGTTTAATCTAGACTGAAATCAGAGAATAACAAAATGTATTTTATTATCAACGAAATTTTTAGTAATGAAACTTTTTGCTAGTGCAATACCAACAATGGGGTTATCTTGTTACAGTAATTTTATATCAAAAAAGTATTAAATTCATCGTAAACAAAGTTTTGTTAAACCACTTAGATGGCTTTTAACACAAATGTTCAATCAATTATGAAGTGGAGAAGCTTGAATTATGATGACGTAAAGTAAAAAATATTTAAAACCAAACTAATTATATTTTTTCCAATTAATTTGTAATTATTGTTATTTCAGGTGATTCTCATGCTGATAATATTGCTGACAGTATTCACCATATGCTGGCTTCCTTTTCAAATTCAAAACCTCTATTATCATTTTAATCTCCATGGAAACTACGTAAGTATGTCAATGTGACCTAATTCATTACTATTGAGGTCAAATCCCAGAAGAGGTGGCCACTGCATATTTGTCAAGGTCAAACTGACCATCCTCATCTAGCTCCTATCCTGAAATAATCCGTGTGGAGGTGAAAAGTTGACTTCTACTACGGAGTAAATCATCTATATCTGCATATAATGTGCTTTCTCATACAATTTTATATCATGGAATGCAGTGTTACGCGCAGCACAAAATGTCTAACACTCCTATATAACCGCTGCAACTGAGAATTCACTAAAGCTGTTATACAGAATGATTGAAAACACATATTATGGATGCAAAACGCGAGAAGTTACATGAGAGTTCTTTTGTTGTATGCAAGCGTTCGATTTCAATGTGTGACCAAATTATTGGAATGCCTGCAGGCTTGTTTTACTTAAATTTTACTCTCATTGGTACAAGAAATCTGACCAAATTGTCTCGATTTTCATTCTTTGAAAATCTATTGCAAAAGTTCTTTTAATATTTTGGTCTTTCTATTCCCCTCAAAACAATGTATTATGTAAGCACAGCTAAAGAGGTTTCCATTCCACACTGTTTGATGAACTCTTGACAGCGTATAATCAACTACAAAAAAAATCAATTTGATGGACAGGGGCAGCTGATACTCCACCCCACCTTTGTATCAATCCTTGTTACAAAATTAAAAGTAAATGAACTTTGGCTCAAAACAGCTCTAAGGTAGTAATCGTATTATTACATCGGCAGCTATTGCGTAACATGGTCCACCCTAGACAGCCCCAACCAACGCCCAGGCCTCCCAGATCAGATTGCGCTGCTATGACTGATTACATAATACAATCTACCATGCGCTGACTCATACAAATATTATGAATTTTTTGCGAGTGAAATATAATGGGCTAAAGTTAATTGCTATAAATTACACTCCTCGTCGCTGACTCCATAATTTTAGTCACAAAAATTCATGGATGTTAGTGAGTGAGCCCATCTCATCCTTGCTGGGTCAGTAAATTCCACATTATTCTGACTAAAAATCTACATGTATGTGTAGTGTAATCTGTTAGTTTGTGTGCTTTAACTTCGTTGCCAAAGTATCTCTCTCTAAGTAGGGGAGGTGATATAGTCTCTCCAACTGTCCGCTGTCGTTAACCCCACCTAATGATAGATCCTCAAGCTAACAATACTACAACCCTATAAGATACAGAGTTGTCTCCACTTAACCTATATCTAATGTGTTCACTGTTTTGTAGGTTACAAAGGGAGTATGGATTCATAATTTTTCATTTGCTGTAAAACTATTAGCTGATGCCAACAGCGCTTTCAACCCAGTCATATTCATATGCTTCAGCCAAAAGATCAGAAAAGGTAGAGAAATGCACCATTGTAGTGACTGATTGTCCCACGACGGCTGAATTACTGAAACGGAGTTTATTGTTCCTATACAAACCAAACGAGGAATTTTGCCTTATAGCTTATTGTAGTTGTACTTGCCTTATAGCTTATTGTAGTTGTACTTGCCTTATAGCTTATTGTAGTTGTACTTGCCTTATAGCTTACTGTAGTTGTACTTGCCTTATAGCTTACTGTAGTTGTACTTGCCTTATAGCTTATTGTAGTTGTACTTGCCTTATAGCTTATTGTAGTTGTACTTGCCTTATAGCTTACTGTAGTTGTACTTGCCTTATAGCTTACTGTAGTTGTACTTGCCTTATAGCTTATTGTAGTTGTACTTGCCTTATAGCTTACTGTAGTTGTACTTGCCTTATAGCTTATTGTAGTTGTACTTGCCTTATAGCTTACTGTAGTTGTACTTGCCTTATAGCTTATTGTAGTTGTACTTGCCTTATAGCTTATTGTAGTTGTACTTGCCTTATAGCTTACTGTAGTTGTACTTGCCTTATAGCTTACTGTAGTTGTACTTGCCTTATAGCTTATTGTAGTTGTACTTGCCTTATAGCTTACTGTAGTTGTACTTGCCTTATAGCTTATTGTAGTTGTACTTGCCTTATAGCTTATTGTAGTTGTACTTGCCTTATAGCTTACTGTAGTTGTACTTGCCTTATAGCTTATTGTAGTTGTACTTGCCTTATAGCTTATTGTAGTTGTACTTGCCTTATAGCTTATTGTAGTTGTACTTGCCTTATAGCTTATTGTAGTTGTACTTGCCTTATAGCTTATTGTAGTTGTACTTGCCTTATAGCTTATTGTAGTTGTACTTGCCTTATAGCTTATTGTAGTTGTACTTGCCTTATAGCTTACTGTAGTTGTACTTGCCTTATAGCTTACTGTAGTTGTACTTGCCTTATAGCTTATTGTAGTTGTACTTGCCTTATAGCTTACTGTAGTTGTACTTGCCTTATAGCTTATTGTAGTTGTACTTGCCTTATAGCTTATTGTAGTTGTACTTGCCTTATAGCTTACTGTAGTTGTACTTGCCTTATAGCTTATTGTAGTTGTACTTGCCTTACAGCTTATTGTAGTTGTACTTGCCTTATAGCTTACTGTAGTTGTACTTGCCTTATAGCTTATTTTAGTTGTACTTGCCTTATAGCTTATTGTAGTTGTACTTGCCTTATAGCTTATTGTAGTTGTACTTGCCTTATAGCTTATTGTAGTTGTACTTGCCTTATAGCTTACTGTAGTTGTACTTGCCTTATAGCTTACTGTAGTTGTACTTGCCTTATAGCTTACTGTAGTTGTACTTGCCTTATAGCTTATTGTAGTTGTACTTGCCTTATAGCTTACTGTAGTTGTACTTGCCTTATAGCTTACTGTAGTTGTACTTGCCTTATAGCTTATTGTAGCTGTACTTGCCTTATAGCTTATTGTAGTTGTACTTGCCTTATAGCTTACTGTAGTTGTACTTGCCTTATAGCTTATTGTAGTTGTACTTGCCTTATAGCTTATTGTAGTTGTACTTGCCTTATAGCTTATTGTAGTTGTACTTGCCTTATAGCTTACTGTAGTTGTACTTGCCTTATAGCTTATTGTAGTTGTACTTGCCTTATAGCTTATTGTAGTTGTACTTGCCTTATAGCTTATTGTAGCTGTACTTGCCTTATAGCTTATTGTAGTTGTACTTGCCTTATAGCTTATTGTAGTTGTACTTGCCTTATAGCTTATTGTAGTTGTACTTGCCTTATAGCTTATTGTAGTTGTACTTGCCTTATAGCTTACTGTAGTTGTACTTGCCTTATAGCTTATTGTAGTTGTACTTGCCTTATAGCTTACTGTAGTTGTACTTGCCTTATAGCTTATTGTAGTTGTACAATCTAAAGATCTACACCTACATTACTGTTTACAATCTATTTATAATGGATTACGTCATCATAAAGCTATAAAAAAACAGAATTGTAAAAAGAACATTGTAGCACATTGTTAGAAGCCTTGATCGCTAACTCTTAATTAAATTGTGAATTCTATGTCGTTGCCATTTGTAGCTATTTGTGGCCTTATGCTGAAAAGTAACACAGGAAGAAAGATGCATCCCCTATCAAGAGCTAATAGCCTAAGATCTTCTACCAAACGAACTTGGGTTTAAGACTTGTCGTGTATTACAATCACTACCTACCCAACCACTGCTAATCTCGGTGTCATCTTGCTTTATGTATTCCATCAATATCATGGACATGATATTGAATGATTGTGTTATCATTTTTATATTTTTGGCCAAGTTTTGTTGTTGAAATCATTATAACAGTTAAAGCTAATAGATGCTGCAAGAAATGGTTTTATCTTCGGCCATCTTGAAAAATTGCTCTCATATATTCCCTGACTGAATATAATATAGTCCTATTATATGGATTTGCTCGAAAATGCACTAGTGAACCACTGAAGCGTTCAATTAAACACTTTAAGTTGGAGTTGTGTGCCAGCTCATGAAAGCAAACACACTTTTGGAGTTATGTCCCCTCTCAAAAGAAGAGACGTACATTTTTGCAGGATTTAGAAATAGTCATATTTTTTATATTTATCCATTAATATTGATGTGCACTGATACATAAACTACAATACACTTACACACTCACTCCACACATCAGATGATTTAGTTGTGAGGTAATGCATCTATTGGGAACATTCACTAGCTATCCAGCGCTCATGATGTATAAGAAACATAATTAAAAAGTTTCAAAAGTTAGTTGAAGTTCCATTATATTAGCCTGAGTTTTGTCCCCTTTATATTTGCTACAGTGATTATTTTTCAACAAACTTACCGTCACAGCAGGGACTGTAGATAATCACCAAAGGTGAAACGTGACATGAAACATTTTTATATTTAGTTGTAGGCAACTCCTAAATCGAGCGGACAACTCCTAACATATAAATCATGATGCTATTCTGAGCAGAAAATTTCAAACATTACGAACTATTATATCTCTAATGAAAATAACTGCGGGTTACCAAATGGCTCTTTAGATTTTTCACATTCCCATTCCAACTTCTTTTTATAGTTTAAATCAAAGCCGCCGACGAGCAACATTGGATGTATGTTGAACTCATACTATCAATAGTTGAAATATATTATGAAGGGCTCAGGTAGTAGAATAAGTTGGCTTGCTTACGCTGACCTTGACATTGCTCTGTGTGCCACAATGTCAGCAGCAGCACTTGATCCATTTGAGCAGCTGCCAACGAGTTTGCACCGATCATATCACAATCTATGTAAAATCTTGCAAACGCTGACTACCAATAGAAAGTTGTTTGCTGTATCCACCCCCTGCTGCTTGTAATAGCTAGCTAAAAGCTCACTCCACTCGTTTGTATACACAATACATCCTGCAAACACGACGAACAAAAACCGTTGTGAAATACGCTAAGTTTTATGGAAAATATTGTTAAAAACAAATAAATTATTTGGTTATAAAATGACGAATGAGTAACATTAGAGAGGTTATTCATCTTGAAAAGTCTAAATGCTAGCTTGGAGTGACATTGATGGCAAAATTAGCTTCCAGTCAGCAAATTGACAACATAAAAACAATTGCGCCACGAAAAAAATTTATTTCTAAATGTTAACTCTGTTTTAATAAAATGTAATTTTTGAGCAAAAGTATTAATAGTTAACCATAGAAGTACCACATTAATAGTTAACCATAGAAGTACCACATTAATAGTTAACCATAGAAGTACCACATTAAGTTTAGATAAAAAATTTCTCAGAGAGATACATAACTATTTCCTTCTATGACAATATCTATTAGCATTTATTACCTAGCAACAGCACATATAGTTGCCACGACAACCATGTAAACAATTGAAAGGAAAGACTGATTGTTATTCATGAATGATAAATATTGTAGAAGTTGCGGTCACAGAAGGAAATGGAGCTCTTCGCTGCTTGTGAACAAAGAGCTGTACAAGTAGCAAAGATGTGCATATCATGTAGGGATAATGCTGACTTGATGTCGGCAGCAGATTGCCTGAGTAAGAGGATGAGTTTTTCGCAGCCTAACCTACTTTTTATACGATAATATATTCCGTTGAAGATAATTAATAACGCATGTGTGTATAATTGGGAGCTAATACCTGCGTTGTTAGTGCCTTTCTATACACAGCCTTAATGCAATATCTTTTGCCCTCTCTCTCTAATTCCTTCATTAGAGGCACCGGTGTAGGCAGTTGGCTCTCTCACTATTTCAAGTTAGAATTTTTCGATTGCAAGAAATCTTTTTTGGAATAAAACACCGAGAGAAAAATCAGGTAAGCTGTAACGCAGTTAAAATTTGAAAATTTTTTCTCAGTTTCTACAGATTTTTCTTTTATATCCATAAGTTTTTCTTTATTGATGCTAAAAATTTTTTTGGTTTTCACTTTTAATTACTTAGTATGAGAGACAAAAACAAGCATAACCCATAATATTGATTCTTTTCATCTTTCATAAGCATAAGTTTTGCCTAGTGATGAGTTGGTAGATAAGGTATCAGCAGGGAACGTTAGAATAGATACAGTGAATGAGAAGCAATGCTTATAAATAAATTCTATTCTGTCATCACTCAACGCTTCTATAGCAATGAAAATGGCTGCCTTTAATTTTACAGGAATTCTAAGAAAGACGAGAATGGAAGGCTCATATTCTCTGGGAGTGAAGGTAAGATTTGTATCGTACATGTACTAGATAAAGCTTGCGCAGGAAAAAATGCGTTATTGGGTTTGCATTTTCAACCATAAAACTTTTCTGTATAACAAGTAGTGAACAAGTAAATTTCAACGTTATGAAACTTTATCTGAATTTAAAACGAATTTAGCAAAGTTTAGGGTTTGTAATTTTGGCAGTTGAGAAATAGCTGATATATGTTTAATGCTTCTTATTTATGTGAAGTCATTGTTGGTCATTCTTTTCATACGAGTGTTTTTTGCAACAGCACAAAAAGTACTATCTGACTGACTGGGGTTTGAACCTCAGACCACCTAGTTGAGCCAGACCTGTTAACCATTTCACCAACTGGGCACCAGTTACATAGGTCATAATTCTAACAATCATATCATTAACACTAAGCCAAATGATACTACAAATGTGATAATCTATTGCAAGTATATTCTACCTGTATATTGGATTTCCTTCAATTTCAATAGAATTTTTGAATCAACATATGCAGCGTATCAATCGAATCATTTTACGGCAAGTATTGCCATAAATAGAGCTGCACCGATGCTCTGAATCTTGAAAGATTAATGTTTTACAATTTACTTTTTCGATCCGCTCAATAGCAGCAGCTAACCAAATTTAGTTATTATTAAAACCATAATTTTTTTAAACTAATTCTGGTCTTGATGCCATGTCATCATGATGTTAGATGTTTGAAGTAGTGTGCCAGCACTAGGCGGAGTCAAATGGCAGCGTCTAAGACCAGTAACAATAATAATCGTACATTAATGATGGCAGACGAGAAAAAGTTAGAAGCTTTAGGGAAATTTGTTATTCACAAAGTCATAAAAAATAAGGTATTCACAGTTCTATTTACAAAGCAAAAGCTAGCCTTAGGATCCTACAACTGTCTATAATACAATTTGTCTTTAGCTGGTGTCTAAGTATGACGCTGGAGCTGAGGCTGAAGTCAGGGAATGGATTCGAGAGCTGACAGGAAATGACATACCCGCAGGACAAGATAATATGTTCACCAACCTCAAAGATGGCAGAATTCTAGTGAAGTAAGTCTCAATATTTACTATTATGTATAGCCTCAGGAACTAATGCGTAGCCTCAGGAACTAATGTCTAGCCTCAGGAACTAATGCTTAACATTAAGTAGCGCCTCATTAAAATTGTTAAAAAACGAAGTTCCAGCAAGCTGTATACAATAAAGCCTTAAATTTAGATAATTATTTTTTTAAGCAGAAAATATTTATTTTTAAAATGTGTTACAGTTTGATTCAAGCTGTCTACAATGGAACTCCCACGCTGCCCTCCGCTGCTCTACAGTATGCTGACTGTATCAAGGTCAACGCATCTACTGTGTCATTCAAACAGGTAGGCTACAAAGCCTTAGAATCATTTTTTGTTCAGCCCATTATCACCTTTAGTTTTCGCAGACAGCAATTCAGAAAAGTTCTAGCAGTTTTTCTGATTATTAAATTTTGCGAGCTTTTTCAAGTCATTTTATATTCTGATTATTATTATTTGTTTTATTGACTACTGTGCATATGATGTAATACTCAGATGGAGAACATAGACATATTTCTAAGAGCTTGCGAGGCCTATGGTGTACCCCCCACAAGCATTTTCCCCACAAACAGTCTGTTTGAAAACAAGAACATGGGCAATGTCATCGACTGCATCATTCAACTTGGCACAGAAGTAAGTTTACATAATATTTCATACAGAGGGTGGAGTTAGGCAATAATCAAACTCAGTTATAATATTACGCTTTGTTATCCATATTTAAACTAAATTTTTCAGGCTCAAAGACACAACTTTCAGGGACCCTCCTGCGGACCGAAACCCACAACGTCGAAGAAACGAAACTTCAGCTATGAAAAGTTGAAAGCCGGACAAGGTATTATAGGATTGCAAGCAGGTATGTTGATGGAACCTTTTTAAATCTGATAAATGAAGTCTTAGTGGATTGATAGCCAAGACAGTAGAATATATTCTTTGCTTCTTTCCATCGTAAGGCTCTAACAAGTTTGCCAGCCAGAAGGGAATGTCTATTGGATCAGTTCGACACGTGTCGGACATTAAAACTGATAAAATGACGCGTGAAGGTCAAGGAATCATAAACTTACAATCTGGAACCAACCAGTTTGCCTCACAAAAGGGTATGAGTATGGGGGCGGTACGACATGTCTCGGACATCAGAGCAGATGCTATTGCGCCAGAGAGCCACGGTCTAATCAATCTACAATCAGGTTTGTATGCATGTTGAGCGTGTTAGAAGTGATCCCCGTAGCGTAGCAGACAAATTGGTTGGGCAGGCCGGAAGAATTGTTATAACAAATCTAAAATAATTATCGCTTGTGGCTGGCTGACTAGCCGAAAAATTTTATAACCAAATAAATGATTTTTTAATGTTAATAGTTTATAAGGTTTTTGCTGTGAATTTAAAAACTTGAAAAAGAAAGTTCTAATTCACCTTGAATATAAAAAAAAAAAAAAAAAATTTTTCTGGCTTATCTTATCATGTGACATTTTAAATAGCCTTGGATTTTGTTTAGTGCATCGGGTAGGTGCTCTGGTTCCCTTCTACCTTTTAGTAGCCTTTGCCAATTACAAATACTTGCTTTTCAGGCACTAACAAGTTTGCATCTCAGAAAGGTATGAGCATGGGTGGTGTGAGGCATGTCTCAGATATCAAAGCCGATGACATGGTTGCAGACTCGCAGGGAGTTATCAACCTGCAGGCAGGCACAAATCGATTTGCCTCACAAAAGGGCATGAGTATGGGGTCCGTACGACACATCGCTGACATCAGCGTTAACCCTATGAGCAGCGGCGGCCATTCTGTTATAAACCTTCAAGCGGGTACAAATCGATTTGCTTCACAAAAAGGGATGAACATTGGCTCGAATCGCCATATTACCGATATTCCAGCAGACAGGCCTAGTCTTGAGAGCGAGGCTGTTATTCGTCTGCAAGCTGGGACCAACCAATTCGCAAACCAACGCGGCATCAGCTTTGGCAAACCGCGAGGCATTAATGACCTTGATGTAAAATCTGTATCGGGACAACATAATACAAATAACCCAGATATGTACAGACGGTACTATGACTTTAATTACATACCTAACAACAACAACGGACCCGTTTATAAGGACGATAACGATGGATGGCTTTAAACAAAACTTTGATCGCTAGAAATATAATTATTACCTTCGATTGGATGAATCAAACACTAAGCCATATTATCTTAACTTTCCCATAAAAATATTTTTGATATACAACTGTTATAAGTTACGCATACTGTTGCATTGATGATCATTTAGAGCTGATAAGTTGGTTTTACATTTTCAAGTATCACGTTTCATTGATGTAACAACGGGACATGAAATACTCTGAGATAATAGATAGAACGCATCTGTAACATCTAGGCTAGACATACAATGCTTTCTAACTCACTTGTACTCGCGGCTAGCTGGCTAATATAAGTCTATGTATATAGCGGGTACAGCAGAATTTCTTTCCTATAGCCACACTAATAGCTGCGACTGAATAAAGATCTGTTAGCAATGAAGGAGTCATGCATCTTTCTCTCTACTCAATTATGCGCGCATGTAATTTGTAATATAATTGCATAACATATTTACATTTGCTTGCACTTATGAACAAAGATCATGCGCATCAGCCATGGGCAGACAGCTAATGGATATTTTGACATCCGAGGTAGGTGACGTGTAATCGTTGCCAAACGATGACATCATTAGTGTATTCAAACCCAACCCTCTGCTGTCAATGTCCCACCCAGCCATGACAGGCGCTTCGGTTCATTTTCAATTACAATAACTCCCATATGATTGCCTCAAACAAAGAGTAGACAACTTCCACAAAACATGCCATTGTTGGAAAGCTAAATAAAAGCTGAAGCACAAAATCTTATGAGTTCAGCAATCAAGGGACTAGAAATCACTACAAGTATCAAATGCATCTACTCGTTGTCTTGTAAATTTCGAATTATTTGTCTTACATATGCAGTTATTTGGTTCCTCCCTCGTCCTCAGTTTATACATGTATTGTAGCAACCTCTCCTTCATTTATTTTTGGGCTGCTAATCTGTTTCCCAGTCTATATCCAAGTCTATGTACTGCCTGTGGTCAATATTCAAGCTGATATATTCCTTGCGCTTATATGTACATTGTCTTATTGCTTCATCAGTGGATGTATTATCGTTGATTTGTATCATCATATCTTTTACACAGTGCTGAGGGTTTTCATGTATGACAAATTTTATTAAATCTGGAAAACTGAACTTTATATGAATCATATGTTTTTACAAAAAAAAAATTCAAAGCATTAAAATTGCTCGACATAAATTATTGAACAAACAAACTTGAAAAATCATGCTATCAAATTTTAATTGTACTTAAATATATTTGCAGGGACTAATCAGTTTGCCAGCCAAAAGGGGATGTGCATCGGAGGTGTTCGCCATGCATCAGACATAAGAGCTGATCAGATGTCACAAGAAGGTCAAGGTATGATTAACCAACAAACAGGAACTAACCAGTTTGCTTCACAGAAGGGAATGAGCATAGGAGGGGTGAGACACGCTTCTGACATCAAAGCTGATGACATGTCTCGTGAGGGCCAAGGAATTCTAAGCTTACAGACGGGCACAAATCAATTTGCAACCCAAAAAGGAATGTCCCTCGGGTCAGTTCGCCATGCGTCTGACATTAAAACAACTGCGATGACGCAAGAGGGCCAAGGCATGCTTACACAACAAACTGGAACCAATCAGTTTGCAAGCCAGAAAGGGATGTCCATTGGATCTGTGAGACACGCATCTGATTTGAAGGCTGATCAAATGACACAAGAAGGTCAGGGAATTCTAAACCAACAGACGGGTAGCTACCACTTCGCTACCCAAAAGGGAATGAGTTTAGGTTCATTGAGGCACCCATCAGATATAAAGACTAATGACATGTCTCAGAATGGCCAAGGCTTCATCCACCTTCATTCAGCCACAAACAAATTTGCCAACCAAAAAGGAATGTCCATGGGTTCCGTTAGACATGTTTCGGATATCAAGACAAACAAAATGACACAAGAAACTCAAGGAATGTTAAATCAGCAAATGGGCACAAACCAATTTGCTTCACAGAAAGGAATGAGAATTGGTGGAGTGAGACACGCTTCTGATATAAAATCTGATGATATGTCCCGTGAGAGCCAGGGAATTCTCAACCAGCAAACTGGAACCAATCAATTTGCCAGTCAAAAAGGAATGTCACTCGGAGGGGTGCGACACGCTTCTGATATTAGGGCAGATGATATGTCGCAGGAAGGGCAAGGTATGCTTACTCAACAAACAGGAACTAACCAGTTTGCTAGTCAAAAGGGTATGTCTATGGGAGGGGTTAGACACGCTTCTGACATTAAATCAGATGACATGACACAAGAAGGCCAAGGAATTCTCACTCTTCAAACTGGTACAAACCAATTTGCCAGCCAAAAAGGAATGTCTATCGGGTCAGTTAGACAAGTAGCAGACCTAACAATGGAGAAGATGAGCCAAGACTCACAGGGAGTTCTCAACCAACAAACTGGAAGTAATCAATTTGCTTCGCAGAAGGGCATGAGTTTGGGATCAGTTAGACATGCGTCCGATATTAAATCAAGTGATATCTCCCAGGAGGGACATGGAATCCTTAGCCAACAAACTGGATCTAATCTTTATGCTAGCCAAAAAGGAATGTCCATTGGATCTGTAAGGCACGCATCAGATCTAAAATCTGATCAAATGACCCAAGAGGCTCAAGGTATGCTAAACCTACAAACTGGAACCAATCAATTTGCTTCTCAAAAGGGAATGAGCATGGGATCAGTGAGACATATATCAGACATTAAGACTGGAGAGATGAACCAGGAAGGTCAAGGAGTCCTCAGGCTACAAACTGGCACCAACCAGTTTGCTAGCCAAAAGGGGATGTCTATTGGCTCAGTGCGCCATGTTTCAGATATAAAATCAGAAAAAATGAGCCAAGAGGCCCAAGGAATGTTGAGCTTACAAACTGGAACAAACCAATTTGCGTCGCAGAAGGGCATGAGTATTGGGTCTGTAAGACATGTCTCTGATATCAAAGCTAATGACATGTCACAGGAGGGTCAGGGATTTTTAAATCAACAAACTGGCACCAACCAGTTTGCCACACAAAAAGGTATGTCGATGGGTTCAGTACGCCACGTGTCAGATATAAAATCAGATAGCATGACCCAAGAGTCGCAGGGAATGCTAAGTCTTCAAACAGGAACAAACCAATTCGCATCACAAAAGGGTATGAGCATTGGCTCTGTACGGCATGCAGCAGATATCAAAACTGATGACCTATCTCAAGAAGGACAAGGAATCCTCAATTTACAGACTGGAACCAACCAATTTGCAACTCAAAAAGGAATGTCAATGGGGTCAGTAAGGCACCCATCAGACATCAAAGTTTCGGATATGACTCAAGAAGGTCAAGGAATTCTTAATCAACAAGCAGGCTCCAACTTGTATGCGAGCCAAAAAGGAATGTCCATAGGGTCCGTGAGACATGCTTCAGATCTTAAATCAGAAAGAATGACACAAGAAGCACAGGGAATGCTAAACCCACAGACTGGAAGCAACAAGTTCGCTACACAAAAGGGGATGAGCATTGGTTCTGTTAGGCATGCTTCAGACATCAAAGCAGGTGACATGACGCAGGAAGGACAAGGCTTCCTAAACTTGCAAACAGGAACTAACCGATTCGCGACTCAGAAAGGCATGTCCATGGGCTCAGTTCGGCATGTATCTGACATCAAATCAGACACAATGACACAGGAAGCCCAAGGAATGCTTAGCCTCCAAACCGGTACAAACCAATTTGCATCACAAAAGGGGATGAGCATTGGATCTGTTAGACACGTAGCAGATATAAGATCAGATGATATATCCAAAGAAGGTCAAGGAATGCTAAACCCACAAACAGGAACTGGGCAGTATGCGTCGCAAAAGGGAATGTCCATGGGCAAAAGTCGACATGCTGCAGACATAAAGAGCGATAGCATGTGCCAAGAAAGCCAAGGCACCATCAACAAACAAACAGGTGAGCCAATTTCACAAACACCAAAAAGATTTATGCATGAGTTAACCTAAAGCCGAAGTATAGTAAAGTCTGTGCCATATATAGTTCCATTGCGAGAGAATTGAGAAAACCCCAAAAAATTGTTGAACTGTGTGCAAGAGCTGAGACTTAAATGGAAAGATTTTATTGCCAAAACTAATTCATTCATTTTGGATCGTGCAGAAACATAAAAATCAAATACCATAAAAATAAGCAAAACTAATTATTTGAATAGATTTTGATGTTTCTAAGCCATATAAAAACACATTATGATGTGATGGTTGTCAAACTGAACAAGAAACTACTTGAATAAAATCTCTTTTCAGTGCAGCCAATTGTTTTTATTGAATACATTAATAAAATAATTTGCTGTTTCTGTTTTAATGATGATATGATGCACAATTTGCTCATTGTTTACTTTGCGATATTATCTTTTGTGGACATATCAGAACACGAGATAAACACACAATCAGATGTTTAGTATGTAGTAATTGTTACTCATGATGCATAAAATGTTAGTAATGATCATGCTTGCTTTAATAGTTAGCTGACCCTAACTTACAACTTTCAAGAAATCTCCCATAACATTCATGTTTGAAAAATATTTAATCGATTTATTAACATATGTATAACCTAGTTTAAAATGAAAGAATGATCATGACGTGACTATCATTACAGGTACTAATGAATTTGCCTCGCAAAAAGGAATGTCTATGGGAGCTATTAGGCACGTGTCAGACATCGGCACAGGCAAAAGCTGCCAGGAGAGCCAGGGAGTTCTCAATCAGCAGCTTGGAACTGGACAGTTTGCCACCCAAAAGGGAATGGCGATGGGTAAGACAAGACACGTTGCAGACATTGACGGAGGTCAAGTTTCTCAGTCTAGCCAGGGATTTGTGGGACTGCAAGCTGGAAGTAACAAGTTTGCCACGCAAAAGGGTATGAGTTTCGGTAAAGGAAGAGGTATCAGTGACCAACGTATTGTGCAAGTTTACGATGACTTGGAACCACAAAGTGGCGGTGATATGCCTAACGGCTACGCGGATGGTTATGGCAATAGTATTGATGCCGATAATGAAGTTCTAGACAATGAAATCTTAGTAGACACAAATGGCCTAACATACGATGAAGAGCCTGCAAAAATTGATGAAGATACGTATAACCATCAAGCGGAAGAAGACAACAATAATACTGTTGATGAGAATGTTGACGACAGCAATGAAGTTTATGTCGATGAGGAACCTACTGAAAGCTATGGTAACACGTATGAGGACAACTTGGTTGAATGTATGTGAGATATACTAAGGTAGATAGTATATACAATGCATTTATGTCTCAGCACGTTGCATACATCACAAAATTAGTTATGCATGTATAAATTAGCTGTTGGCATAGATGAAAGTTCATGCAACGGTAAACGAAACCCCAACGTTTATCTGGAAATAATTTCAACATCTATTAAGCAACCACTCGACCGGATGGTGAGCATTAGAGAACAGATAACAGTTTAAACGTATAATATATTTATTGATATGCTAGTCTTACACGATTGATTATAGATAATTGATTTTGACCCATAGCAACTAGCGGCTAGAGTCTTGCAAGATTTCAACTACTCGAGTAGATTTTTTATCCCACTTTACACTGCCATTTTTGCCTCTGCTTCCAAAGATACGGTGTTCCAAATATTTTATATTTTTTACCTCTTTTCTTTTGCGTACGTTTGTCTGTCCCAATTTTTATGTATGCAGAAATAAAGGTGCTAATAACTAAGTTAGATTAGTGGGCTGTCTTTGAAGGCTACCCTTTCCATTCCACGACATTGCAGCTGCAAGACAACAAAACTTAGGGTTAGGTGAATATTAGATGGGTGTAACTTAGTTAAATAATTCGGTGATGCAATAACAGTTCTACTAGTATGACCAATCAATTACTACCTTCATGTATAGTCACAGCGGAAATACGCAAAGCTTTGGCTAATTGTGATAATGAGATTAAGCAAGATTAACTGCTCTACAAGAAGCCTTAAATCAATGCGCTATATGGCAAAAACCGCGCTTCCAAGAATTGTAAAACTGTGTTAAAACAACAGGGTTTCATCTCGACAGGTTAGAAAATATGAATAACTCGATCGAAAATGACATTGTGAGAAATGAACCAAGTACAAACTTCGACAGAGATAAGAATTTTGTCTACAAAACTTTAACAAAAATAGATATGCATATTTGCGCAGATTATTGTAAGGCAACTCCTAAACAGTTGAAACTTTTTTCTCATCTTTGACTCTGATCCGAGAGATGTTACACATTCACTCAGGACAAGTAGACCAAACTCACCCCAGCAATCCTCTACCAGACCACACACGGGGAGTTAACTCCAACCGATATTCCTGGCTTTCTCTTTCTATCACCAGACGAACTACCTTCTGCAAGTGAGAGTAAATAGACTGGTATTGCGCCTCTAACTAATGCAATATAATAAAGTATGTAGCCTGCTACTCACATCCTTACTGTGTTGTACAACCACAGCGATGTCTTGTAGATTCTTAAAGTTGTTCATATTCACGCTGCCAAACTCTTTGACCAAATCACCAGTCTGTAAACCCTGTGAAGTAACCATGGCTGGCTTCAACGATTTACGTTACTAACAGTTTAGAGTTGTTTTGTCTTGCTTATCAAAGTTTCCATGAAAAAATGAGAACACAACTCCTAAATTTAAATTATGATGGTAGAGATTGTAAAATTCAAGAATGCTCTCTGAGCGATCAATAAACACAAATATACAGGTATGCAGATCTACAGGTGTAAATGACGCTACATAAAAAAAAACGGAAACTCAGTTTTGAAAACACCTTTTATAAAACGAACTAAAACAGAAATTATGTTCACTTGACAATGTCAACCAAACTAAATAAGTGCTGCTGTATAGAATGCATACTAACTGCTTGCGCTGCCGGGCTGGCTGTCACAACTTGATTGACAGTAAGGAAAGGTTTGAGCTTGACTCCACTGGCTGTACCTTTATGCTGAGACCCAGTTGATATCGTCTGTGTCTTCCTTGCATAATCGTGTATTTGGTAGAGCTTAGCTTCTAATTCCTTCATGATCTTAATGTGATCATTTTGCAAACCTAAACCGGATACAAACAACACGAAACGACATAATTTCTGCAATAGCTATTCAAACTGTAATAAATATACAGAACAAAATTTCACAAACCATCTCATTGATTAATTAAAGTGAGTAAAACATATGATGAGAGCAGATGACGCTCCACACTCACAAATTATCTGATGACGAGCGTGCCTGACAGAGTGAACATCAATATCTGATCTTGGATAATCCTCGCTATCGACTAGGGGTCCTTTCATCCCAACCTCATCGTTCTATGCAAATTTACATGATGCAAAACTTAGTTTAGGCTTGCCCAAATGGCATGCTTTGAAGATATCAATCTTTAACGGGAATGCAATATACAAAAACAGAAAATACTCACAGAATTCAAAACTTCATTCAGTTCTGATATTTTAGCTTCGATTTCTTCTTTCTGCTTGTTCAATTCAGCATATTCACTCTGGAGTTCTTCCATGTTTTCTTCAAAAGAAGATTTACACTGGTATTTGTTACGCTTGACTTTTTACATGGCAAATCAATCACTGAAGTAAAAAACTCTCTCAATTCATAGCCATAACAACAGTTACACTGACCACCAGCAACCCAGCAATTCAAAGTTAAACTCATTCACTGTGCGATTCACCACCACCATGAGGATGATCGATGATGATGTAATGCAAAAAAGAAAAAAGAGCAAAAAAGCCTAGTAGTTTTATTATAATAAATAATTATTATTTTTATACATATTATTTATTAATTAAATTTAATGATGATGATGATGATGATGGGGATGATGATGATAGCTGTTGTTGATAGATAGTAGTAGTTAGTTACAGTAGATGATAATAATAATAATAAATAATAAGTGATGATGATAACCAAACCAGATGTACATGTAGTAGATAACAGAAATGTACAAAAAAAGTTCCAAATCTGTAGTGTTAGGATGGTTTTAGATTATGCATGAAACCTTTATTTAGTAATTATTACGATCAGCATGGCTGCTATAACAGGAAGTCTCATAGAAAACTAACATCATGGACTCGTTATGCAAAATGAGTAGATAACTCCAAATGTGTTACTACATAGTCTACAACTAAACTAATAAGCAAGCGGTTAGTGTCAGTTTATTCTACATCCCTCTTTCCAAGCTGTTTAGTCTCTAATGCATCACATAGTCCTTGGCGAGATAGCCAGGTAGTTTACGATCACGAACAGGTCTCGTCGGATTCTCAGCAGGCGCATTATGGGCTGTTTGGACAGGTTCATCATGGTCTAGCTCAGCAGCACTGTTATCAGGTTCTGTCTTCACTAGTGCGGATCGGTTACGTCTGTAAGATCGTTCTGTATCAGTGGTGATTGTGTATGATCTTGGGGCTACTTTTGACTCAACGGTGGCACTAGCATCAAACTCAGGTATATATACAGAGTCTCCAGGATGTAGGTCTTCTAGGTCTTGAGCACGGTGTCTTTTGTCATGGTCCAAACGGTTTCGCTCTCTTTGAACAGCTTCCTTCTTAGAAACACATGCAGCATCAGGTAATGCAGGTCGAAGGTGATCAGGTATGCATGGAATCTTATTCTTCAGGCGTCTTCCCATCAACAGTTCGGCAGGGGAGTATCCATTGTCCAGTGGAGTTGTGCGGTAGTTGAGTAATACAGTATGGAGGTCTTCAGTCTTTGTCAGCAGTCGTTTGATTGTTCCCACGGCTTTCTCTGCCTCGCCATTCGCCTTTGGATATCGGGGAGATGATGTGATATGGGTGAAATTACACTCTTCAGCAAATCGTGCAAATTCTTGGGCAGAGAACTGGGGTCCATTGTCAGACACAGACACATCTGGGTATCCGTGGGTTGTGAACATCTCCCTAAGGGCTTTGATTGTCGTCTTTGAGGTAAGGTCTTTCAAGGGTGCAACTTCAATCCATCGGCTGTAGTAGTCTATGACGATCAGATAGTTAAGTTTTTCATACTCAAACAGGTCCATACCGAGTCTTTCCCAGGGGCGTTCAGGTAGGGCTGAGGGGGCAAGTGTTTCTACTGGCGTTGGTAGAGTCTTCTTACACTCTAAGCATCGGCTCACCATAGCAGCAATGTCAGTTGACATGTTTGGCCACCAGACATCTCGGCGGGCTCTAGCTCGGCATTTTACTATACCTTGGTGGCCTTCATGTATCAAGCGTAGCATCTCCAGTTGTAACCCAAAGGGAATTACAAGTCGGTCATCGTACAGTAGTGTATTGTCGGATACAGTAAGGTGGTTCTGGTGTTCAAAGTAAGGTGTCAGGGAGGGGTGGTCAGATTTGTAGGTGGGCCATCTAGTCCTGCAAAATTCCATTATTTTAGAGCAGGCTGGGTCAGAGTTTTGGGCGTTACGTATTTTGTGTAGATAGGCATGGTCAGGTAAGTAGCGAGTGGTAAAAGTCTCTACTTCATCAAGCAGTATCTTATCGTCATGGTCATCCGGGGAGTTAGATGTAGCACGAGAGAGTGTGTCAGCAATGCGGTGTTGTGATCCAGGAATATAAATGACTGTCGGGGAGTACTTCATGAGTCTGAGTCTGAAGCGTAGAACTCGAGGTGGCATCTTGTCTAGGTTCGTAGTAGTAAAGAGTGGTACTAGTGGTTTATGGTCAACTTCAAGTGTCACGTGGTGTAGTCCGTAGATGTACTCGTTGAATCTTTCGCATGACCATGCTGCAGCTAATGACTCCTTTTCTATGACCGCATATCGTTTTTCGGTGTCATTCAGGGATCTAGAGGCAAAGCTTACAGGCCGCCTCGTACCATCGGGGTGAATTTGGCAGAGGGCTGCTCCAATTCCTGACTGAGATGCATCAGATGAGATAATAGTAGGTAAAGTAGGGTCGTAATGGGCCAGTACTTTAGGTGAAGTGAGTATTTGTTTGATCTTGTTGAATGCCTCTTCCTGTGGGGTATCCCAGCACCACTCCTGTCTCTCCTTGAGGAGCTCACGAACAGGTGCGGTCATTGCGGACAAGTGGGGAATGAACTTTGCTAGTTGGTTCAGTAGTCCATTGAATTGTCGTAAATCAGTCTTGTTTTGGGGGGTAGGAAAGTTGATTATGGCTGAGGTTTTCTTAGGGTCAGGGTGTAGTCCTGAACTGTCTACCAGGTGTCCCAAGAACTTCACAGATTGTACTCCAAAAAGGCATTTGGATTTGTTGAGTGTTAGTCCAGCTTCTTTCATCCGATTGAGAACCATCTTGAGTCGAAGGTTGTGTTCAGATTGGGTTGTTCCATGGACTAATACATCATCCATGTGACAGATTACTCCATCTAGTCCAGTAAGTAAGTCAGTCATGCACCTCTGATAGATCTCCGGTGCCGAAGAAATACCGAAGGGCAAACGGTTGAAGCAGTAGCGTCCTTCTGGGGTCAAGAAAGTAGTCAGTAAGCGGGAGCTTTTATCCAGGGGCAGTTGCCAGAATCCGCTGTTGGCGTCAAGTTTGGAGAATATTGTACTTCTCCCAAGTTGAGCCAGGCTTTCGTCTACAGACTTCATGGGGTGTATTTCTCGCTTTACAGCAGAGTTCAGGTGAGTCAGGTCCACACAGATGCGTACAGTGTTGTCTGGTTTTGGAACTACAACCATGCCACTGCACCAGTCAGTTGACTGTTTGACAGGGGATATCACTCCTAGATTAATCATGTCTCTCAGTGCAGTTTTAACCTTGGGCCGTAGGGGGTGAGGTACTGTTCTAGCAGTATAGATACACTTGGGTGCAACATCATCGCGTAGTGTAATCTTGTAAGCATATGATTTCAGAGTACCCAGTCCAGTGAACAACGATGAGTATTCAGTGAGATAGTCAGTAGTGTCATGATTCAGAGTGTCAATGTTACAAGTCAGTAGTTTTAGTTGAGAGCAAGCTGTCCTACTCAGTAGGTTTCTGTTTTGTTTTGGGACCACATATGCTGTTTCACACCATGAGTTGTTCTTATATTTCATTTCAGCTTCAAATGTACCAATACAAGAAATGTGCTGGTTAGCTGGTCCCACCAACTCTACATTGGTTGGCTGTAGCGTAGCTTCCTTAACTACTTGTTCGTCAGCAGATATGATAGTAGCGTCAGCTCCAGAGTCCAGTTTCAGTTTCAATGTGTGTGAGTTGATGTTGAGGTTAACAGTCCATTCGTCTTGTCTTGAGAGTGAGTCAATGGTCAGTTCTCCAGTAAACAGCTTAGGTGAATCAGGTGAATCCACAGATTGAGAGAGAGTATTGACTTCATTGGCATTTTTGCTATCAACAGTTCTAGGCTGACTGCGACATACAGAAGCGTAATGCCCTTTCTTCTTACATTTGTTGCACTGGGCGTCTTTAGCTGGGCATCTCTCTCTTGGGTGGGACTCACGTCCGCACCAATGACAGGGTCTGTTGTTAGACGGCAGAGTTCTAGGCTTAAATCTGTGCGCATTGGTATCGACAGCTGCGACTGATTGTGGTACGTTAGTGTGAGCACCAGCAGTAAGTTCTTTCATGGCATTACGAGCAACCTCCTGTGAGCGACAGACGTTGAGTGTATTCTGTAATGTCAGTGTGTTACCAGTAGAAATTAGTTTCTTGCGAGTGTCATCACTGTAGATACCCAGTACAATTCTGTCACGTATGTGTTCATCAGAGTTGGCATCAAACTGGCACCGTTTAGCATGTGTACGTAAGTTAGTGTAGAATGTGTCGAAGGGTTCAGTGGGGGATTGTCGGAGTGAGTAGAACAGGAATCGCTCATGAATAATATTGCGCTCACCTATGCAGTACTGTCCCAAGATTGTAAGCATGTCTTCTGGAGTGGTCACCCCATCTTCATAGTCACTGGCAGATTCTATGACTTTAGTACCAGCGGATCCAACACAGTATTTGAAACAAGCATGTTGGTACACTATCTCCTTTTTATCAAGCTCCGTCAGTATTGAAAAAGTATACCACTCTGATCTGAATCTTCTATAACTTTCCTCCTTCCCATCAGACTTGCCAACTCTCACGCATTGGGCGTGAGAATCACGCATTTCCCTGTTTCTCACTCTCTCACGCACGTCTCACGCATTTCCCCTGTTGTTGGGGAAAACATTTTTTTTGTTTGTGTTTTTATTATTATTAATTAATAGCAATAATTGAATATTGTACTAAAACTGTTTGTATTGATATTTCCCTATCTTATATTTCAGTTTCTTATAGCAGTTATAGTGTGTTTATTTTGCTTCCAACAACTAACTAGTCAAAGTAAACCTTTACATAGAAGATGTTGATATCATACAATAATAATAAAGCACTAAAGGATTCAGATTAGAAAAATAAAAAAGAGATAATTATAACAGCTGTCTATTGACCACTTCTATACTTGGGTTGTTAGGGGAAATGCTATATTACCCACACTATCAATTCAGGTTACTAGGATCCACAGTCTAAAAAAAACGATCCCCATAACAAGAAGCAGCAGAAGCAAAGAAAGACACATTGATTATTTCAATACTTTTGTAACATTCTTAGAGAGAGCCAGTCAAAACAGAATTGACTCACTCCATTGCTGTGTTATTGTTGATGTCAATTTATTTTATTAATAAAGCTGTCATGTTAGTTTCATTCATTTATTAATTACTACCTACTACTTATTATTATTTCTATACAATAATAATAATTATAATAGTAATAATTATAATAAGTAAATTAGAAATAATAATAATATCTAATATTTAAATGATATCAAGTATTACTATTTTTGCTATTATTATTATTATTATTATTATTTATTACTGCTGTATCATTAATAATAATTGATAATAATAATAAGTAGATATTATTAGTGATAATAATTTTACTATCAATTAATTAATTATGATTTTTATTAATAAACAAAAGGTTATTAAAAATGATGATATTACTTATATTACCTACATATTATTATTGCTATTTATTGTTGCTCTTTTTTATCAAGTCCAACATTCTTTAACATTTTTTGTTTTCTTATCAATGGTAGCAGTTACCAAGCATTTTTGTTGCTTTTGTATATCAAAATGGGGAGTTAATCGTTATTTCAATGGTATATTGTGTGTTATAATAATTTTTAGCAAATTTAATTTTCGTGAGAATAGTTATTATCAAAAGAATTATTGTTATTTTACTTTCAAGGCTGCTGGTGTTATCTGTATTTTTTTGTGAGAATAGTTATCCACAAGCTTCTGTTTTCCATCCACCTTACGACCTTCTCCATTCACCATCTCCTGCTCTTCATCAACCATATCCTCTTCTCCATCCATCATACCCCGCTTTTTGTCTACCTCCTACTCTCCTTCTACCATTTTCTGCGCTCTACCCCCATCTCCTTTCTCCCCATCCATCAACTCCCTCTCTACCTCCACCTTTATCCCACTTTCCACCAGGGTTGGGAATCGCTGATTGTTAAACTAGGGATTAAATCGCTTTCGCTAATGCTGCTACAAACTAGGGAATAGGGTTTTCCGCTGGTGTTCATGCTAAGTTATTTCAAACTAGGGGATACCATCATTTCCGCTGATGAAACCGCTGATAATATTTTCAAGTGTTTGATAACTTTGCATATAATCTTGTAATAATGAAGACTTAAATAAACACAAACCACGTTTTGTTACACAGCAAACAGGGTATAAAAAACTCGCTAAAAATACATGAACTTTTAATTCCAGGTTAATAATGGCAGAGCAGATTGGGTCTCCGGTATATCTGTTTTTCAAGGTGTCAGTGATGCAGCCAGCTGCAGTAATGCTTTAAAGTTATATACATATACATATGCCTCTATTATGATGAAATTAACTGGCAGGCAAATGCAATGCTTCCAAGATGACTAAAATTTTTGCATGCATGAGTGACTTGGGCATTGTTGGCAGAAAAATCAGCGATTTACTTCAGCGATTACTAGTACTTTAGCTATTGGGTTATTCGCTGAATGTCTAATAAAACTAGGGATGTGCCACAATCGCTGATGCATGACTAGCGATTAGCACCAGCGATTAGCGTCTACAAACCGCTATTCCCAACCCTGCTTTCCACCCATCCTCTCCTGGTCTCCATCCTTCATCTCCTGCTCTGCATTCATCATACTCTACATTCATTATATCTTGCTCTCCATTCACCATGTCCTGGCCCCCTCCTGGTCTTGATCTACCTCCATCTGCTTTTCAATCACTCTCTCCTGCTCTCCATCCTCAATTCACTGCCCTTCATCTACCATCTTCTACTGTCTATCCACCAGGTTTGGCTCAATTTAAACTAGTCAAATTTCTGAACTTTTGGTTTTTATGATTTTTTTGTTAGTTCATCATATAATTCCATTCTTTCACAACTAAGCTGGCAGGTTATCTGCTTCACATCATTCACTCATGCCATGTCTCATTCTCTTGGTTATTTTAAAAATCTAAAATGATAAATCAAATTTTTCAGCTAGTTACGATAGCAGAGAAATGAAGGATCTTTATTGAAAAAAGATGCGCCACATATATAATTGATATAACTTCATGTTTGGGATAGTACACTCTAAACTATGAAATCGGCTTGGCGCTCAAAAAAAAGCAATTTTATTTATTGCATCTCCATTGCTTAATAATAAAAAAAATACCAATGATCTTGTGTCTTACTACGGTAATGCCATGTAGTTGTTGAAGTTTTAGTGTATATGTTTTCTATTTTATGTGGTTCTATTATACAATTAGTCATTTATTTAGATACTGATGCCATGTTGTACATGCAGTTTTCTTATTTGGAGATGAACATTAAACATTTTTTTTAACAAGCCGAATGCTACATATCGAAAGCCATTCCTTTAACCATTCAGTAAGTCATAAACTCTTTTTATTGAGTGCACCATTTTCACAATAAAAATGCGGTTTAATCCATAAAAACCGGTATAAACCAGAAATAAATGGTTTGTTTGGTTTTTTCCAACCCTGTGTACCATCTCCTGCTCTCCATCCACAATTTTCTGCTCATCTACCATCTTCTACTGGCCATCCACCATACCCTGCTCACCACCCACAGTCCCCTGCTCTTCATCTACCATCTCTTGCTCTCGATTCATCAATTCTTACTTTCTATCCACCTTCCCCTGCTCTACATCTACCATCTTCTGCTCTCCATCCACTATTTCCTGCTTTATATATACCATATACTACTCTCTATACATTAAATCCTGCTCTACATCTTCAATCCCCTCGCTCTCCATCCACCATCATCTTGCTCTCCCTCGATCATCTCCTGCTCTTCATTCACCATATCATACTCTGTATCCACTATATCATGCTCTACATCCACCATGCTCAGCTGTCCAACTACCTCCTCCTGCTCTCCATTCACCATCTCTTGCTCTACATACTGCATATCCTGCTCTCCATTCATCATCTCCTGACTCCATCCACGATATCATACTCTCCATCCACTATATCCTGCTCTTCATCCACTATATCCTGCTCTCCATCCACTATATCTTTCTCTCCATCCACTATATCCTGCTCTCCATTCACCAGTCTGGTCTCCATCTCCCTCCTGCTCTCCATCCCCGATCCCCTGCTATCTCTCCCGATCTCTCCTTGCTCTTCATCTATCATCTGCTGCTCTGCACCGTCATCTCCCATTCTCTATCCACTATTCCTGCTCTCCATCTCGATCTCCTTATTCTCCACCTATCATCTCCCGCTCTGCATCCACCATATCATACTCCTCATCCATTATATCCTGCTTTACATCCACCATGCTTTGTTCTCTAACTACCTCCTCCTGCCCTCCATCCACCATTTTTTGCTCTACATACACCATATCCTGTTCTACATTCATCATCTCCTGCTCTTCGTCCACCATACCCTACTTTCCATCTATCTCCGTCCCCGATCTCCTTGCTATCCACATATCATCTCCTGCTCTCCAACTATCATCTCCTGCTCTGTATCCACCATATCATACTCTTCATCCACTATGCCCTGCTGTACAACCACCATGCTCTGTTTTCCAGTTACCTCCTCCTGCTTTCCATCTGCCATCTCTTGCTCTATTTACATCAAATCCTGCTTTGCACTCATCTCCTGCTTTCAATTTACCTTATCCAACTCTCCATCCACTATACCTTGCCCTCCATCCACCATATCCTGCTTTCCATCTATCTCCTGCTCTCCATCCCCGATCTCCTTGCTCTCTACCTATCTAACTCCTCCTGCTCTCAATCCATAATCATCTGCTCTCCATCTACCATATCCTGCTCTGCATCTACCCTCTCTTGCTCTGCATCCACCATTTCCTGCTCTCCATCTATCAACCATCCCCTGCTCTCGGTCCACCATCTCATGCTATCCATTCACCATACCCCTTTGTTCATTGCATTACTTGATGTTTCTGCAGCTAGCATGATATAAGATTTTATTTTCCAGCATTTGATCAAAAATCACTCAGTAACACATTTTCCCCATTTGGCTTGATTTCACACGCTTTTTCCCCTTTTTCCAAGTCTCACTCTTGACCCCTCACTTTAGGTTGGCAAGTCTGCTTCTGTAACATTCTTCTTAGAGAGAGCCAGTCAAAACAGAATTGTAGTTGTAGCACCCCATTGCTGTGTTATTGTTGATATCAATTCATTTTATTATTAAAGCTGTCCATTCATTTATTAATTACTACCTACTACTACTTATTATTAGTATTATTATTTTCATACAATAATAATATTAATAATAAATTGGAAATAATATAAATAATAATATTTATTATTTCAATATTATCAAGTATTATTATTATCATCATTAACTAATTACTACTACTATTATTGCTATTATTATTTATTACTGCTGTATCATTAATAATATTTGATAATAATAATAAATAGTTGGTATTGATTGATAAATAATAATTTAAATTTTACTATTAATTATTATTAATAAACAAATGGTTATTAAAAATGATAAAACATATAATATTACCCACATATTATTATTGTTATTTGTTGTTGCTCTTTTGTTATCAAGTCCAACATTCTTTAACATCTTTTGTTTTGTTATCAATGGTAGCTATGGTGGCTCATAACGTTAGACGGTTTCGTTTTCAAACCGTATGAACGGATTTGAAATAGTCCAGACGGTTTGCAAAGCGTCTTTTACATTGAAAATAATTGGGTAATTGTAGTAAAATAGCCCAAGAAACTATGTTTAAAAACGGGCTTGTTGGTTATAATAAATTAATTGTCGGCCTCAGCAGTTGCAAGATTAATGGTATAAAACTGTATTTCCTGTCCAACAATTGTAAAATCTGCAAACCGTATAGTTGTCTTGCAAATAATTCAGACGGTTTAGAAATGATCCAGATGATTTAGGAAATTACAAACCGTATGGACGCTTTAGAAAGAGTATGAACTATTTACAAACCGTATGAATTATTTTGAAATAGTCTAAACTGTTTTAAAATAGTCTAAATTATTTTGAAATGGTTGGAAAAGTTTGCAAGGCACATGGCTTTCGAACCAAAAGCGATCGTCATAATTTTATTTATAGCCTCTATATAATGTCTTTGTCAACATAGACGTCGATCAAAAGACATAGACCAAGTTAATTAACTGTATAAAAATGTTGTTGAATATAATCTCTAAAATGAATTTTTACATTTACAGTTAGGTTGTATTTATTATTAAAAATAATTTAAAGCAAATGATATTTATTAAATCAAAAATTTTTATTTATTTAGAAAAATTTCAACCGTTCAGTGTTTAGGAGAAACATTATCCATCATAAATGGACTGTAGATCTATGATCAATAGAGCGAACCAGCAAATCGGCTCAGATTTTCTAAGTTCACGAACAATTTCACAAAGCGTTCAGAAGTTTTTGCAAAAGTTCAGACTATTTCAAATTCGTTCAAACGGTTTGGAAAGCGTTCAGACGTTTTAAAACACAAAAGGCAAAACGTTCTGAGCCACCATAGGTAGCAGTTGACAAGTATTTTTGTTGCTTTTATATATCAAAATGAGGAGTTAATCATTATTTCAATGGTATATTGTGTGTTATAATAATTTTTAGCAAATTTAATTTTCATGAGAATAGTTATAATCAAAAAAATTATTGTTATTTTACATTCAAGGTTGGTGTTATCAGTATTTTTTCGTGAGAATAGTTACCCACAAGCTTCTGTTCTCCATCCACCATATGACATTATCCATTCACCATCTCCTGCTCTTCATCAACCATATCCTCTTCTCCATCCATTATACCCTGCTTTTTGTCTACCTCCTACTCTCCATCTACCATTTTCTGCGCTCTATCCCCATCTCTTTTCTCCCCATCCATCAACTCCCTCTCTGCCTCCACCATATCCCACTTTCCACCCATCCTCCTCTGATCTCCATCTTTCATCTCCTGCTCTGCATTCATCATACTCTACATTCACTATATCTTGCTCTCCACTCACCATGTCCTGGCCCCCTCCTGGTCTTGATCTACCTCCACCTGCTTTTCATTCACCCTCTCCTGCTCTACATCCACAATCCACTGCCCTTCATCTACCATCTCCTACTGTCTATCCACCAGGGTTGGCTCGATTTAAACTAGTCAAATTTCTGAAGTTTTGGTTTTTATGATTTTTTCGTTAGTTCATCAAATGTTTCCATTCTTTCACAGCTAAGCTGGCAGGTTATCTGCTTCACAGCATTCACTCATGCCATGTCTCATTCTCTTGGTTATTCTAAAAATCTAAAATGATAAATCAAATTTTTCAGCTAGTTACGATAACAGAGAATTGAAGAATGTTTATTGAAAAAAGATGCGCTACATATATAATTGATATAACTTCACGTTTGGGATAGTTCACTCTAAACTATGAAATCGACTTGGCGCTCAAAAGGACAATTTTATTTATTGCCTCTCCATTGCTTAATACTAAAAAAAATACTAATGATCTTGTGTCTTACTACGGTAATGCCATTTAGTTGTTGAAGTTTGAGTGAGTGTATATGTTTTCTATTTTATGTGGTTCTATTATACAATCGGTCATTTATTTAGATATCGATGCCATGTTGTACATACAGTTGTCTTATTTGGAGATAAACATTATACATTTTTTTAACAATCTGAATGCTACATATCGAGAGCCATTCCTTTAACCATTCAGTAAGTCATAAAGTCTTTTTATTGACTGCATTGAGTGCACCATTTTCACAATAAAAAGCTGTTTAATCCATAAAAACTGGTATAAACCAGAAATAAATCGTTTGTTTGGTTTTTCCAACCCTTTCTACCATCTCCTGCTCTCCATCCACAATTTTCTGCTCCTTATCTACCATCTTCTATTGGCCATCCGCCATCCCCTGCTCACCACCCACAGTCCCCTGCTCAACATCTACCATCTCTTACTCTCGATTCATCAACTCTTACTTTCGATCCACCTTTTCCTGCTCTACATCTACCATCTTCTGCTCCACTATTTCCTGCTCTATATATACCATATACTACTCTCTATTCATTAAATCCTGCTCTACATCTTCAATCTCCTTGCTCTCCATCCACCATCATCTTGCTCTCCCTCCATCATCTCCTGCTCTGCATCCACCATATCATACTCTTTATCCACTATATCATGCTCTACATCCACCATGCTCAGCTGTTCAACTACCTCCTCCTGCTCTCCATTCACCATCTCTTGCTCTACATACTCCATATCCTGCTCTCCATTCATCATCTCCTGACTCCATCCACCATATCCTACTCTCCATCTACTATATCCTGCTCTCCATCCACTATATCCTGTTCTCCATCCACTATATCCTTCTCTCCATCCACTATATCCTGCTCTCCATTCACCATGTCCTGGTCTCCATCTCCCTCCTGCTCTCCATCATCAATCCCCTGCTATCTCTCCCGATCCCCTTGCTCTCCATCTATCATCTCCTGCTCTGCATCCACCATACAATACTCTTTATCCACTATATCATGCTCTACATCCACCATGCTCAGCTGTTCAACTACCTTCTCCTGCTCTCCATTCACCATCTCTTGCTCTACATACTCCATATCCTGCTCTCCATTCATCATCTCCTGACTCCATCCACCATATCCTACTCTCCATCCACTATATCCTGCTCTCCATCCACTATATCCTGTTTTCCATCCACTATATCCTTCTCTCCATCCACTATATCCTGCTCTCCATTCACCATGTCCTGGTCTCCATCTCCCTCCTGCTCTCCATCCTCGATCCCCTGCTATCTCTCCCGATCCCCTTGCTCTCCATCTATCATCTCCTGCTCTGCATTCACTATATCAGACTCTCCATCCATTATATCCTGCTTTACATACACCATGCTCTGCTCTCTAACTACCTCCTCCTGCCCTCCATCCACAATTTTTTTGCTCTAAATACACCATATCCTGTTCTGCATTCATCATCTCCTGCTCTTCGTTCACCATACCCTACTTTCCATCTATCTCCTGCTCTCCGTCCCCGATCTCCTTGCTACCCACATATCATCTCCTGCTCTCCACCTATCATCTCCTGCTCTGCATCCACGATATCATACTCTTCATCCACTATGCCCTGCTGTACAACGACCATGCTCTGCTTTCCAGTTACCTCCTCTTGCTCTCCATCTGCCATCCCCGGCTCTATTTACATCAAATCCTGCTTTCCATTTACCATCTCCAACTCTCCATCCACTATACCCTGCCCTCCATCCACCATATCCTGCTTTCCATCTACCTCCTGCTCTCCATCCCCGATATCCTTGCTCTCTACCTATCATCTCCTACACTCTCCATCTATAATCTCCTGCTCTCCATCCATCATCTCCTGCACTGCATCCATCATAATATACTCTACATTCACTATATGCTGCTCTTCATTCACTGTATCCTATATTCTATCTACCTCCTGCTTTCAATCCACAATCATCTGCTCTCCATCTACCATCTCCTGCTCTGCATCTACCCTCTCTTGCTCTGCATCCACCATCTCCTGCTCTCTATCTACCAACCACCTCCTGCTCTCCATCTATCAACCATCCCCTGCTCTCAGTCCACCATCTCATGCTATTCATTCACCATACCCCTTTGTTCATTGCATTACTTGATGTTTCTGCAGCTAGCATGATATAAGATTTTATTTTCCAGCATTTTATCAAAAATTACTCAGTAACACATTTTCCCCATTTGGCTCGATTTCACGCGCTTTTTTCCCCTTTTTCCAAGTCTCACTCTTGACCCCTCACTTTAGGTTGGCAAGTCTGCTTCCCATCCTCCAATAAAAGCTGTGAAGGTGGGTCAATTCGTGGTTGAAAGGCTGCCATGATGTGGTAGAAGTATCAAGCTGATATAAAAGTGGGTCAATAGACCGCTGCCACCATGTAGTGTTAGGATGGTTTTAGATTATGCATGAAACCTTTATTTAGTAATTATTACGATCAGCATGGCTGCTATAACAGGAAGTCTCATAGAAAACTAACATCATGGACTCGTTATGCAAAATGAGTAGATAACTCCAAATGTGTTACTACATAGTCTACAACTAAACTAATAAGCAAGCGGTTAGTGTCAGTTTATTCTACAAAATCTAGAGTTGAAATTTCTGGAAATAACCATAAACTGCATTCATGAACTAAAATAATTTAGCAATTTGAATTATTTTAGTCTGTCTATTATTATTGCTTGTGAAACCAACTCATGACAAATGAAAAAAATAAAGAAATGTGTTAACTTGAGCGCTTATGGTAAATCCCATATTGTTAGCGTCAGATTAAAAAAAAAATGATTTCCGTATTATTTGAATTTTGAGTAAATTGAATGATATTTTGTTTCACGGGCTATGGCTCAGAACGGAAATGTTCTACAGCGCGTACATTTAGAATAGTTCTTCACCACACTATTACTTTACTAATAATAGTATTAGTATGACGAAGTATTATTTAGGGCTGTTTATTACACTTCGTTCTTCTGGCGATGCGTTGTGTAACCAAGTTTGAGAAAGCAAGTTTTTCCTTACACCAATTAGTAAGTGCTTTCTAGTTCAATGATAATAATAATAATTATTATTATAATAATAATTATTATTATTATTATTATAGCACTGCTGCCTGCCTGTAATAATAATAATAATGATTATGATCATATAATAATAATACACAGTGACATACATACATACAGATTATAAATAATAATAATAATAATGATAATAATAATGATAATAATGATAATCATGATAATCATCATGATAATCATGATATAATCATCATATCATGATAATCATAATAATCATAATAATAATAATAAACAGAATTATTTTGACTACCCTATAATAATAATACAAAATAATAATAATAATACACTTTTAGTGTTTTACACTATTTATTCTTAGTTCTAGGAAATGTTGATGTTCGTTGCTGGCGCAATAATAATAATAATAATAATGATAGTGATAGTGATAGTGATAGTGATAGTGATAGTGATAGTGATAGTGATAATAATAGTGATAGTGATAATAATAGTGATAGTGATAATAATAGTGATAGTGATAATAATAGTGATAATAATATTACTATTTTGATATTATTTATTTATGGAATTAAGGATTCATCATTTATTAAATCAAACGATACGATTCTTGGAGGAAATTTCCTCATACAGTTTTTGCTATTTTTCCCTGGTTTGATTACAACATTTTGTGTGTTACTAATCATACATAACTCACTGTGCATCATCATGCTGAATGCTTTTTATTTGTTTTAAAATGCATCAAGAAGAGAGAAAATATTTTACTTCAATAGTGAAAAAAAGGAAAATAGCCCTTCAAAGGGTTTAAATTAGCAATTTGAACTAATAAAAAGTGACAATATTTTCTGTATTTTAAAAAACGGAAACACATATATCCCTAGATATCATGACCACCATAGACTTTGAAATTTCTCAATGTTGGTGAAATTGTAACGTAAAAGCCAAGGACAGTAGTTTATGCAAACTACCCTCTCTGTTATCCTAAAAATAAATGTCACTGGTGGGCTTGGAGATGATAACCGTTGCACCTTATTTGATAGTGTTTGCTTGGGGTGGCCGACTTGAGATATACAAACGGTCTTCAGGCTACTTTTATTTTCAGCCAATACAATCAATTATCATCTTAAAACTCTAGCAACTCCTGGCGTACCATCACTATCCCCATTGGTTTGTGTACAACTAGTCATAAGGTGGTTTGATCAAAATCTAATAACCTACACTACCACAAAAAACAACAAGCGAAATGCTAGCTAGGCATTGGTGACTCACTATGGCCATATAGTTGCTCAGTTTAGTGTTTGCCAACTACTGTAGCTTTACAATAAAACCATGGTCCTTGAAGCTGGTTGCAGCTTAAATTGAAGCAGACAACTGAAACAATGATGCAGCATTTTCAAGTAGTTCTCCAAGTCTGTGAGCTAATAGAAAACTTCAACAACACACACCTTTGGAATCAGTGTTAAAACACCTATTCAATGCTCTTTTATACATTAATGTGATGGTTTCACTTTAATATTTGTTTATAGTGCGGTTGTGATATACTCAATGGGCATATCCATTCGTCATGCTACTTCTCTTTTGCTCACATACCAAAGAACATGCACGTTCTCATCCATTGTTAGACTTTATCGCACTTCTCAACTGGAAAAAACGAGGCGCAAGATGAAAATTCTTAATGTTGCGGAAAAGAATGATGCAGCTAAATCAATCGCTGCTGTCATGTCAAGAGGAGCCTCACTAAGGGTTTGCAATATTATGTTACCCAACAATGTTCACATTGATTTTAACAGTGAGATCTACATGTATGAAGCGCAAATTATACAAAATCACATGTTGTAGCGTGAAGGATTTTCACCGTACAACAAGATATACCAGTTTGATTACATGCTCCAAGGTCAACAAGTCACAATGAATATGACTTCGGTATCTGGCCATCTGCAAGCTCTCGAGTTTTCGCCTCAATATCGGCAGTGGTGAGGGTTTTCGTTTTTATTCAAGGTTTTTGCATAATTGTTTAAAATGATGGATAATTTTTTTTTGGTTAAGACATAATGAAGAATAATAAAATCATGTTTTGTTTCATTTTCTATATTATCGTGATACATCTCTATGGTCACAGGAAATCTTGTTCCCCTTTGAGTTTGTTTGACGCTCCAGTCACCAAGTATGTGCCAGAGAAGTTTCAGCCCATCAAGGTAAATGAGTAGTACATAGTATTTAGGCCTATGAATTCATTGTATCGAGATAATTGTATTTGTGAAAAACGCGCAACCTGAGAAAGTTTTCAAACCGTGAAAAAAACCCAATTAATTACAGGGATTTCCAGATTTTGTCCATTGTTTTACATAAGCCCGCAATAATTATTTTTTTAGGTTTCCCCAGTAATAAAATTTTTGCACAGGCTGCGCGTTTTTCTCTATTGTAATTATGAAATAATCTATTTGTAACAAGCTGTTAGAGATTAGTGCTTAAGTCAACGTCCTTCTCTAAAAATATGCACACCAATCTTCGCTGGTCATGCAAGCACATAGATGCGCAAGCGAAAATGAATATTATTTATAAAAAAAATTGTCATCGACGGCTATAAAAGCTTGAGTCCCAAAATCATGGTTCGGCTTTACATGAAATAAATCTTTGGAAGTTTTTTTTTTGAATTACAAAATTCTAGTATGCAATGGTAACAGCTCGTTTATTCTGAAACAGCGTACTCTGGAGAGAGAAGCTCGTGGTGCTAAAAAGTTAATCATTTGGACAGATTGCGACAGGGAAGGGGAGAACATTGGCTTTGAAGTCATTGACGTTGTTACTAAAGGTAAGAGAGTTCATTGATGCATTAATGTGTATGTCTGGTCTGTATGTCTGTGTGTCTGAGTCATTTCTTAGTCTATACTGATTTTCACAAAGTCTCACTTCCACAGTTGCTATCACCTGTAGTGAACCCCAGCATACAAGTACTACGGGCCAGGTTCTCTGAGATAACTAACACCTCTATAAACCGAGCAATAGCCAACCTGATACCTCCAGATCACTTACAAAGTCACGCTGTCGATGTCAGAACTGAACTAGACCTGCGCATTGGTAGGTTTGTGATGGTATATCATGTACCCATCACTTGTATATATTGTTTACTTTTGGCTAAGTTAATATTAGGAATTCTGCTAATTTTCAAGCAATCTCAAAGCTAGGTGCATTTTGCGATAACGCAATTATTGTACAAGTAGCGTGCAAAGAAATTATTTTATTGAGTTGCCTTCTCTTACAACAAATGTATGTCATTCAGGCTAAAAAGCGAAAATTTAATAACGTAATAGTAAAATAATATTAATTTATTGTTATAATAACAAAACAAAAATTTCTACCACACCAATGCAGACCAATGAACAATTACTGTTGGAATCGCTTATAATATTCATGCTATTGCACACAGATATTCGACGTCGTAAATTATGATGATGATTTTTAATCTAAACTTCTACTAATGGCCTTGCATCAACAATCGTTGCTTACATGATGAGGATTATTTGTTTTTGAGGTTGTATCTCAAATGGAAATATTGATTACCATAAAACGGCTCTATTTTTACTCGCAACGCATCAATCTAAAAGAAACAACTCTTAATTTTGAAATAACTGTTATTTCTCGTAAACACGCTGGCGCTAATTTTTTTGCAAAGCCACAACGTGAAGATATGCTATTTTTTACTCACTGACACAAAAACAATTTGCCCATTTGTCACTATATTTACTTGGCGTTATGTTAGCATACAGCGTCTATTGTCCATAAAATATACGTAATATATATCAGTGATGTTGTTTTATATATATATACTGTTACTTACACTACTTATTATTTGTATCTTGTTTGATGGTGTGTTTAGGGGCAGCGTTCACACGGTTCCTCACTCTACGCTACCAGACAGCATTCCCTGAGCTATCAGAGATGGTACTAAGCTATGGCAGCTGTCAGTTTCCCACTCTGGGATTTGTTGTGGAGAGATACAAACAGATTCAAGAATTTATAGCTGAGCCGTTTTGGAAACTGAAAAGTGTGTAAATTATATCGTACAACTTATTTCACGTGTTAGCTAATAGTATATATTATATTGTATAGTTTGTGTCACCTGTTGGCTAATAGTATATATTATATTGTATAGTTTGTGTCACCTGTTAGCTAATAGTATATATTATATTGTATAGTTTGTGTCACCTGTTGGCTAATAGTATATATTATATTGTATAGTTTGTGTCACCTGTTAGCTAATAGTATATATTATATTGTATAGTTGGTGTCACCTGTTAGCTAATAGTATATATTATATTGTATAGTTTGTGTCAAACGTTAGCTAATAGTATATATTATATTGTATAGTTTGTGTCACCTGTTAGCTAATAGTATATATTATATTGTATAGTTTGTGTCACCTGTTGGCTAATAGTATATATTATATTGTATAGTTTGTGTCAAACGTTAGCTAATAGTATATATTATATTGTATAGTTTGTGTCACCTGTTAGCTAATAGTATATATTATATTGTATAGTTTGTGTCACCTGTTGGCTAATAGTATATATTATATTGTATAGTTGGTGTCACACGTTAGCTAATAGTATATATTATATTGTATAGTTGGTGTCACACGTTAGCTAATAGTATATATTATATTGTATAGTTTGTGTGACGTGTTAGCTAATAGTATATATTATATTGTATAGTTTGTGTCACCTGTTAGCTAATAGTATATATTATATTGTATAGTTTGTGTCACGTGTTAGCTAATAGTATATATTATATTGTATAGTTTGTGTCACCTGTTAGCTAATAGTATATATTATATTGTATAGTTTGTGTCACCTGTTAGCTAATAGTATATATTATATTGTATAGTTTGTGTCACCTGTTGGCTAATAGTATATATTATATTGTATAGTTTGTGTCAAACGTTAGCTAATAGTATATATTATATTGTATAGTTTGTGTCACCTGTTAGCTAATAGTATATATTATATTGTATAGTTGGTGTCACCTGTTAGCTAATAGTATATATTATATTGTATAGTTTGTGTCACCTGTTAGCTAATAGTATATATTATATTGTATAGTTTGTGTCACCTGTTAGCTAATAGTATATATTATATTGTATAGTTTGTGTCACCTGTTAGCTAATAGTATATATTATATTGTATAGTTTGTGTCACCTGTTAGCTAATAGTATATATTATATTGTATAGTTTGTGTCACACGTTAGCTAATAGTATATATTATATTGTATAGTTTGTGTCACCTGTTGGCTAATAGTATATATTATATTGTATAGTTTGTGTCACCTGTTAGCTAATAGTATATATTATATTGTATAGTTGGTGTCACCTGTTAGCTAATAGTATATATTATATTGTATAGTTTGTGTCACCTGTTGGCTAATAGTATATATTATATTGTATAGTTTGTGTCACCTGTTAGCTAATAGTATATATTATATTGTATAGTTTGTGTCACCTGTTAGCTAATAGTATATATTATATTGTATAGTTTGTGTCACCTGTTAGCTAATAGTATATATTATATTGTATAGTTTGTGTCACCTGTTAGCTAATAGTGTATATTATATTGTATAGTTTGTGTCAAACGTTAGCTAATAGTATATATTATATTGTATAGTTGGTGTCACCTGTTAGCTAATAGTATATATTATATTGTATAGTTTGTGTCACCTGTTAGTTAATAGTATATATTATATTGTATAGTTTGTGTCACCTGTTGGCTAATAGTATATATTATATTGTATAGTTTGTGTCACACGTTAGCTAATAGTATATATTATATTGTATAGTTGGTGTCACCTGTTAGCTAATAGTATATATTATATTGTATAGTTTGTGTCACACGTTAGCTAATAGTATATATTATATTGTATAGTTTGTGTCACCTGTTGGCTAATAGTATATATTATATTGTATAGTTGGTGTCACACGTTAGCTAATAGTATATATTATATTGTATAGTTTGTGTCACCTGTTAGCTAATAGTGTATATTATATTGTATAGTTTGTGTCACCTGTTAGCTAATAGTATATATTATATTGTATAGTTGGTGTCACCTGTTGGCTAATAGTATATATTATATTGTATAGTTTGTGTCACCTGTTGGCTAATAGTATATATTATATTGTATAGTTTGTGTCACCTGTTGGCTAATAGTATATATTATATTGTATAGTTTGTGTCACCTGTTAGCTAATAGTGTATATTATATTGTATAGTTTGTGTCACCTGTTAGCTAATAGTATATATTATATTGTATAGTTTGTGTCACCTGTTAGCTAATAGTATATATTATATTGTATAGTTTGTGTCACCTGTTAGCTAATAGTATATATTATATTGTATAGTTGGTGTCACCTGTTAGCTAATAGTATATATTATATTGTATAGTTGGTGTCACCTGTTGGCTAATAGTATATATTATATTGTATAGTTTGTGTCACCTGTTAGCTAATAGTGTATATTATATTGTATAGTTTGTGTCACCTGTTAGCTAATAGTATATATTATATTGTATAGTTGGTGTCACCTGTTAGCTAATAGTATATATTATATTGTATAGTTGGTGTCACCTGTTGGCTAATAGTATATATTATATTGTATAGTTTGTGTCACCTGTTGGCTAATAGTATATATTATATTGTATAGTTTGTGTCACCTGTTAGCTAATAGTATATATTATATTGTATAGTTTGTGTCACCTGTTGGCTAATAGTATATATTATATTGTATAGTTGGTGTCACACGTTAGCTAATAGTATATATTATATTGTATAGTTGGTGTCACCTGTTGGCTAATAGTATATATTATATTGTATAGTTTGTGTCACCTGTTGGCTAATAGTATATATTATATTGTATAGTTTGTGTCACCTGTTAGCTAATAGTGTATATTATATTGTATAGTTTGTGTCACCTGTTAGCTAATAGTATATATTATATTGTATAGTTTGTGTCACCTGTTGGCTAATAGTATATATTATATTGTATAGTTGGTGTCACACGTTAGCTAATAGTATATATTATATTGTATAGTTTGTGTCACCTGTTAGCTAATAGTGTATATTATATTGTATAGTTTGTGTCACCTGTTAGCTAATAGTATATATTATATTGTATAGTTGGTGTCACCTGTTAGCTAATAGTGTATATTATATTGTATAGTTTGTGTCACCTGTTAGCTAATAGTATATATTATATTGTATAGTTGGTGTCACCTGTTAGCTAATAGTATATATTATATTGTATAGTTTGTGTCACCTGTTAGCTAATAGTGTATATTATATTGTATAGTTTGTGTCACCTGTTAGCTAATAGTATATATTATATTGTATAGTTGGTGTCACCTGTTAGCTAATAGTATATATTATATTGTATAGTTGGTGTCACCTGTTAGCTAATAGTATATATTATATTGTATAGTTTGTGTCAAACGTTAGCTAATAGTATATATTATATTGTATAGTTTGTGTCACCTGTTGGCTAATAGTATATATTATATTGTATAGTTTGTGTCACCTGTTAGCTAATAGTATATATTATATTGTATAGTTGGTGTCACCTGTTAGCTAATAGTATATATTATATTGTATAGTTTGTGTCACACGTTAGCTAATAGTATATATTATATTGTATAGTTGGTGTCACCTGTTAGCTAATAGTGTATATTATATTGTATAGTTTGTGTCACCTGTTAGCTAATAGTATATATTATATTGTATAGTTTGTGTCACCTGTTAGCTAATAGTATATATTATATTGTATAGTTTGTGTCACGTGTTAGCTAATAGTATATATTATATTGTATAGTTGGTGTCACCTGTTAGCTAATAGTATATATTATATTGTATAGTTTGTGTCACACGTTAGCTAATAGTATATATTATATTGTATAGTTTGTGTCACACGTTAGCTAATAGTATATATTATATTGTATAGTTTGTGTCACCTGTTGGCTAATAGTATATATTATATTGTATAGTTTGTGTCACCTGTTAGCTAATAGTATATATTATATTGTATAGTTGGTGTCACACGTTAGCTAATAGTATATATTATATTGTATAGTTGGTGTCACCTGTTAGCTAATAGTATATATTATATTGTATAGTTGGTGTCACCTGTTAGCTAATAGTATATATTATATTGTATAGTTTGTGTCACCTGTTAGCTAATAGTATATATTATATTGTATAGTTTGTGTCACACGTTAGCTAATAGTATATATTATATTGTATAGTTTGTGTCACCTGTTAGCTAATAGTATATATTATATTGTATAGTTTGTGTCACCTGTTAGTTAATAGTATATATTATATTGTATAGTTGGTGTCACCTGTTAGCTAATAGTATATATTATATTGTATAGTTTGTGTCACCTGTTAGCTAATAGTATATATTATATTGTATAGTTTGTGTCACCTGTTAGCTAATAGTATATATTATATTGTATAGTTTGTGTCACCTGTTAGCTAATAGTATATATTATATTGTATAGTTGGTGTCACCTGTTAGCTAATAGTATATATTATATTGTATAGTTTGTGTCACCTGTTAGTTAATAGTATATATTATATTGTATAGTTTGTGTCACCTGTTGGCTAATAGTATATATTATATTGTATAGTTTGTGTCACCTGTTGGCTAATAGTATATATTATATTGTATAGTTTGTGTCACCTGTTAGCTAATAGTATATATTATATTGTATAGTTGGTGTCACCTGTTAGCTAATAGTATATATTATATTGTATAGTTGGTGTCACCTGTTAGCTAATAGTATATATTATATTGTATAGTTTGTGTGACGTGTTAGCTAATAGTATATATTATATTGTATAGTTTGTGTCACCTGTTAGTTAATGTAAATCACATTATTGTGACTGTTACTGCATGTAGAGTAACTGCTTTTGTATCTTGTCAGAGAGAGTAAGCTGGCACATTGGTAGATTAATAACCCAATGCGGGGCCCCCGTCCCATAACGTTGTACTGTATTTGACTGGTTTTGCATTCACCAACTGTAATGGCTTCCAACACAAATAACATTATCTCATTTATTTCGCAAAATTGGCTCATTATTTGCAGCCTTAGTATGAGTGCAGCATATCGTAAGGGAAGTGCTGCGTACCGTAAGGGAAGTGCTACATACAGTAAGGGAAGTGCTACATACCGTAAGGGAAGTGTTACATACAGTAAGGGAAGTGTTACATACAGTAAGGGAAGTGCTACATACAGTAAGGGAAGTGCTACATACCGTAAGGGAAGTGTTACATACAGTAAGGGAAGTGTTACATACAGTAAGGGAAGTGCAGCATACCGTAAGGGAAGTGCTACATACAGTAAGGGAAGTGCTACATACAGTAAGGGAAGTGCTACATACAGTAAGGGAAGTGCTACATACAGTAAGGGAAGTGTTACATACCGTAAGGGAAGTGAAGCATACCGTAAGGGAAGTGCTACATACAGTAAGGGAAGTGCTACATACAGTAAGGGAAGTGCTACATACCGTAAGGGAAGTGTTACATACAGTAAGGGAAGTGTTACATACAGTAAGGGAAGTGCTACATACCGTAAGGGAAGTGCTACATACCGTAAGGGAAGTGTTACATACAGTAAGGGAAGTGCTACATACAGTAAGGGAAGTGCTACATACAGTAAGGGAAGTGCTACATACAGTAAGGGAAGTGCTACATACAGTAAGGGAAGTGCAGCATACAGTAAGGGAAGTGCTACATACAGTAAGGGAAGTGCTACATACCGTAAGGGAAGTGCTACATACAGTAAGGGAAGTGCTACATACCGTAAGGGAAGTGCTACATACCGTAAGGGAAGTGTTACATACAGTAAGGGAAGTGCTACATACAGTAAGGGAAGTGCTACATACAGTAAGGGAAGTGCTACATACCGTAAGGGAAGTGCTACATACAGTAAGGGAAGTGTTACATACAGTAAGGGAAGTGCTACATACAGTTAGGGAAGTGCTACATACAGTAAGGGAAGTGCAGCATACAGTAAGGGAAGTGCTACATACAGTAAGGGAAGTGCTACATACCGTAAGGGAAGTGCTACATACAGTAAGGGAAGTGCTACATACCGTAAGAGAAGTGCTACATATCGTAAGGGAAGTGCTGCGTACCGTAAAGGAAGTGAAGCATACCGTAAGGGAAGTGCTGCGTACCGTAAGGGAAGTGCTGCGTACCGTAAGGGAAGTGCTACATACAGTAAGGGAAGTGAAGCATACCGTAAGGGAAGTGCTGCATACAGTAAGGGAAGTGCTGCATACAGTAAGGGAAGTGCTACATACAGTAAGGGAAGTGCTACATACAGTAAGGGAAGTGCTACATACAGTAAGGGAAGTGCTACATACCGTAAGGGAAGTGCTACATACAGTAAGGGAAGTGCTACATACAGTAAGGGAAGTGTTACATACAGTAAGGGAAGTGTTACATACCGTAAGGGAAGTGTTACATACAGTAAGGGAAGTGCTGCGTACCGTAAGGGAAGTGCTACATACAGTAAGGGAAGTGCTACATACAGTAAGGGAAGTGTTACATACAGTAAGGGAAGTGTTACATACCGTAAGGGAAGTGTTACATACAGTAAGGGAAGTGCTGCGTACCGTAAGGGAAGTGCTACATACAGTAAGGGAAGTGCTGCGTACCGTAAGGGAAGTGTTACATACAGTAAGGGAAGTGCTACATACAGTAAGGGAAGTGCTACATACAGTAAGGGAAGTGCTACATACAGTAAGGGAAGTGCTACATACAGTAAGGGAAGTGCTGCGTACCGTAAGGGAAGTGTTACATACAGTAAGGGAAGTGCTACATACAGTAAGGGAAGTGCTACATACAGTAAGGGAAGTGCTACATACAGTAAGGGAAGTGCTACATACTGTAAGGGAAGTGCTACATACAGTAAGGGAAGTGCTACATACCGTAAGGGAAGTGCTACATATCGTAAGGGAAGTGCTGCGTACCGTAAAGGAAGTGAAGCATACCGTAAGGGAAGTGCTGCGTACCGTAAGGGAAGTGCTGCGTACCGTAAGGGAAGTGAAGCATACCGTAAGGGAAGTGCTGCATACAGTAAGGGAAGTGCTGCATACAGTAAGGGAAGTGCTACATACAGTAAGGGAAGTGCTGCATACAGTAAGGGAAGTGCTACATACAGTAAGGGAAGTGTTACATACAGTAAGGGAAGTGTTACATACAGTAAGGGAAGTGCTACATACAGTAAGGGAAGTGCTACATACAGTAAGGGAAGTGTTACATACCGTAAGGGAAGTGCTACATACAGTAAGGGAAGTGCTACATACAGTAAGGGAAGTGCTACATACAGTAAGGGAAGTGCTACATACAGTAAGGGAAGTGTTACATACAGTAAGGGAAGTGCTACATACAGTAAGGGAAGTGTTACATACAGTAAGGGAAGTGTTACATACCGTAAGGGAAGTGCTACATACAGTAAGGGAAGTGCTACATACTGTAAGGGAAGTGTTACATACAGTAAGGGAAGTGTTACATACCGTAAGGGAAGTGTTACATACAGTAAGGGAAGTGCTGCGTACCGTAAGGGAAGTGCTACATACCGTAAGGGAAGTGCTACATACAGTAAGGGAAGTGCTACATACAGTAAGGGAAGTGCTACATACAGTAAGGGAAGTGTTACATACAGTAAGGGAAGTGCTATATACAGTAAGGGAAGTGCAGCATATTGTAAGGGAAGTGCTACTATTGGTTTATTATTTAGTCTTATGTTGCAGCTACCCTTGAAGAAGAAGGAAAGAAAGTTGACTTTACGTGGAAACGGTGAGTGGAGTGTGGAGTGTGCGGAACTGTAGACTTTCACTATTTGGTAGAATAGGTTGTAGGATCACAGTCTATGTATTTATTGTGTAGAGTTCGGCTCTTCGACTACGAAGCAGTGAGAGCATTCTACGAGCTATGTATAGAGCAACCGACGGCTACAGTGACGGATATACAGAGAAAGAGCAAGTCTAAATGGAGGCCTGTAGCCCTAGACACTGTTGTATGTATCCACTCCTTTCTTGCATGCAGCGAATCCGTTTAATACCCTTTTTATATGACAAGCTGAATAACAAGTTTTTTGTATAACAATCGGTGATCGACTGTTTGTACGTCTGCAGGAATTTGAGAAAAACGTAAGCAAAAAGCTGAAGATAAATGCAAAGAGAGCGATGCAGATAGCTGAGAAGTTGTACACATCTGGTTACATAAGCTACCCCAGAACTGAGACCAACCAGTTCCCTAGAGACTACAACCTCAGAGAGCTTGTACAAAACCAGGCAGTCAGCAACCAATGGGGAGGTATTTGTCTTTTTAGTGATTCCATTACTAAAGTGCTGCCGTTGCTGGCTCGTTTTATTAGATTACTGATGCTGACGTTTGTGTAGAGTTTGCCGGGAGACTGCTGGAAGTGGGAGTGACTCCTAGAAATGGTAACAAATCAGACCAGGCTCATCCACCGATACACCCTACCAAGTATGCAGACAATCTGGCCGTAAGTGTTCTCTGCCTTCTTTTTCTCTTTTGACTCACTTTCACCTGAGCTGGTTATTGAAATGCCTTTTAGTAGAGAACTCAGCTATGTTGGTTTTGTGCTTGCTTGCTAGCACCTGAAGCACACGTAAAACTCTGATGTCACACACTCACACAAAGTGGTGATGTCATTTATAATACTCACAAAATAATGATGTCATCTACGATACACACAAAATAGTGATATCGTCTACAATACACACAGAGTAGAGATTTCATCTACGATACACACAAAATAGTGATATCGTCTACAATACACACAGAGTAGAGATTTCATCTACGATACACACAAAATAGTGATATCGTCTACAATACACACAGAGTAGAGATTTCATCTACGATACACACAAAATAGTGATATCGTCTACAATACACACAGAGTAGAGATTTCATCTACGATACACACAAAATAGTGATATCGTCTACAATACACACAGAGTAGAGATTTCATCTACGATACACACAAAATAGTGATATCGTGTACAATACACACAGAGTAGAGATTTCATCTACGATACACACAAAATAGTGATATCGTCTACAATACACACAGAGTAGAGATTTCATCTATGATACACACAAAATAGTGATATCGTCTACAATACACACAGAGTAGAGATTTCATCTACGATACACACAAAATAGTGATATCGTCTACAATACACACAGAGTAGAGATTTCATCTACGATACACACAAAATAGTGATATCGTCTACAATACACACAGAGTAGAGATTTCATCTATGATACACACAAAATAGTGATATCGTCTACAATACACACAGAGTAGAGATTTCATCTACGATACACACAAAATAGTGATATCGTCTACAATACACACAGAGTAGAGATTTCATCTATGATACACACAAAATATTGATTCATCTATAATGCACCGAAAGTAGTGATGTCATCTGTAATACACAAAAAGTAGTGATGTCATCAAATATTGATGGTGGGTACTCATCTGATTCAGGGAGATGACAAAAGAGTATATGAGTTTATAGCCAGGCATTTCTTAGCCTGCTGCTCCCAGGATGCCAGAGGGTTTGAGACTACAGTAGAAATCTCAATAGCCACGGAAAAGGTTTGATCCTTATATTACTCCCTTCATTACCTCTTACAATAATGATGTTAACATTGAGAGATTGTCCTCTCTTACATGCTTATCACTATAAGGAAAATACAACTCCTGATTATTTTGCAACTACACAAATTGTTCAAATTTGGATGCAATAATTTTATCTGTTTTGGATTCATTGCTGAACTGTGATGCTGAAATATTAAGTAAGAGATTCTGATTGGCTATACGAAGGTGCCATTGTAGTTTACTGCTAGCGGATTGGTGATTCTAGAGAGAAACTATTTGGATGTGTATCCCTATGAGAAGTGGTCTGATAAGGACATACCTAACTTTGAGATGGGTGACCAGTATCAGCCCAATGTGATAGAGGTCAGTGTACAGACCTTCTCTACTCACAGTTCATTTATGTCTTGTTTGTCAGAATTTATTTTCGCAAACTAGCTACAGTTCAATTGGACTGAAAAATCATCGATTTTGCCTGCTGAATTGCTAATGATAATTGTAAATTTACTCTTCTTTTACTTACTTCAATGTAATAAAACTGTAAACTGTTGAATTGAATGAAAGAAAAATGTTTGTTTGCTTGTTAATTGGTAAATTTAGCTTCAACATCTATCTCGCCCGTATGCCTGAAAAGAAACTTCTACCAGTTACACATTATTTAGTGAGGTTAATGGCTGTAACCAAACGCCTTTCCAGCAACCACCTATCCATCCTTGCATCTGTAGCTTCACATCTCACTCGCTGTCATCGTAGATACAGTCAGGGGAGACAAGTCCCCCAAACTTACTGACTGAGGCAGATCTTATCACGCTGATGGAGAAACACGGTATCGGCACCGATGCCACCCATGCTGAGCATATAGAGAAAATACAGGAGCGCAGCTACGCAGGAGTGCAGGACAGCAAGTTCCTTCCTGGAAAGTTGGGAATGGGCTTAGTGGAAGGTAGTTTGCTTCATCTCTTGCTTGAATCATTTACGTATGGCATGTAGTGACAGGTGTCATACCAAATGTTATTTATGTATGGCATGTAGTGACAGGTGTCATACCAAATGTTATTTATGTATGGTATTTAGTGACAGGTGTCGTACCAAATATTATTTGTGTATGGCATGTAGTGACAGGTGTCGTACCAAATGTTATTTGTGTATGGCATGTAGTGACAGGTGTCATACCAAATGTTATTTATGTATGACATGTAGTGACAGGTGTCATACCAAATGTTATTTATGTATGGCATGTAGTGACAGGTGTCATACCAAATGTTATTTGTGTATGGCATGTAGTGACAGGTGTCATACCAAATGTTATTTGTGTATGGCATGTAGTGACATGTGTCATACCAAATGTTATTTATGTATGGCATGTAGTGACAGGTGTCGTACCAAATATTATTTGTGTATGGCATGTAGTGACAGGTGTCGTACCAAATGTTATTTGTGTATGGCATGTAGTGACAGGTGTCATACCAAATGTTATTTATGTATGATATGTAGTGACAGGTGTCATACCAAATGTTATTTATGTATGGCATGTAGTGACAGGTGTCATACCAAATGTTATTTGTGTATGGCATGTAGTGACAGGTGTCATACCAAATGTTATTTGTGTATGGCATGTAGTGACAGGTGTCATACCAAATGTTATTTCTGTATGGCATGTAGTGACAGGTGTCGTACCAAATGTTATTTATGTATGATATGTAGTGACAGGTGTCATACCAAATGTTATTTATGTATGGCATGTAGTGACAGGTGTCATACCAAATGTTATTTGTGTATGGCATGTAGTGACAGGTGTCATACCAAATGTTATTTATGTATGGCATGTAGTGACAGGTGTCATACCAAATGTTATTTATGTATGGCATGTAGTGACAGGTGTCATACCAAATGTTATTTATGTATGGCATGTAGTGACAGGTGTCATACCAAATGTTATTTATGTATGGCATGTAGTGACAGGTGTCATACCAAATGTTATTTATGTATGGCATGTAGTGACAGGTGTCGTACCAAATATTATTTGTGTATGGCATGTAGTGACAGGTGTCATACCAAATGTTATTTATGTATGACATGTAGTGACAGGTGTCATACCATTTGCTAGTGTAAATCTCTAGGTCGGTTTTCTGTATTGAACCCTGTCAGGTTATACCTGAGTGATGATACCTGGTGTGTCTAATACAGAATGCTTACTGCTTGCTTTCAGGTTACGATGCTCTTGGTTTTGAGTTCTCTAAGCCTTACTTGAGAGCAGGTCTTGAATCTGACTTGAAAATGTAAGTTTCTCATCCAACAGGATACGCCATCTCTCTGTTGTATTATTTGGTGACATAAATGTGAATATTAGTATATTTTATCTTTCAGGATCTGTGATGGGAGGCGTCAAAAAGAAGGTGAGATTATTTATACTTTTATGGTATATATCATCTAGACTGGCACTCTAGATAGGTCCTTTGGTGTCCTTCACATTATTGTCTTGTAGCAAAACATTTTGTTACATAATAATAAATCCTGAGTTGAACCTTTCTTGTCAACTGGAGTTATGCCCCCTCTGTTGACATGTAGATGTATTGAGAGACCAGATAGCTACATACAGAGAAAAGTTTGAGATATCAATGCAGAGGGTGGCAGATATAGATGCTCAGATGAAGAAGTACCTGGATACACAGATGCAAACTCCCGGAGAAATGCAGCTAAATGATGGTAATATCCTGCAGAAGGAAAATAATGCCACATATTTATGAAGTTGTCTCCTCGTCTTGAATACAAATGGATTAAATTACTGGTTTTAACTGTTTAGTGATTGCTCCCGCGGTGAGGAAATGCCCCAACTGTGGCAATGACATGACCTTGAGACAAAAGAATTCAAACGCTGGTGATCAGCTAACCCAACAGACTCAGAGCACACAACAGACAAGGAGGGGTGGGTACTACATCGGCTGTGTAGGGTACCCGACCTGCCGCAGTGTCATGTGGCTACCTAGAGAGATGTTGGATGTTACAGTATTAGACAGCACATGTGCTAGGGTAAGTGTACTTCCTACCTACTTATGTAGTATTGCTTTGTGATTGCATAATGGATGCAATCTTGGTTGGGCTTCACCGCAAAATATATATCTGCAAAACCTTTCTGTTCTTCACCTCTCCCCAGTTTTGTACCAGAATTGTAAATTATGTTTTCATTTCAAGCATTTTGTTGTTGTTAGTTTAATGAAAAAGGTGACCACAAAACCCGTTTTTCAAGTTACCAACTGAAGAATGAAGCAACAAAGATATTTGATCGGCCATTGAGCTGAACGTTGTATAATTTCTCCAACCTCATCTTTAATAAATATTTATTATCTATGGACAATAGAATTGAAGGAAATAGTTTGTAAGTAGGCTTTTTAATTAAAAGCTGGGCCACACACAGCGTCCATTTGGTCAGAATGTCGGTTTCAACAATTATGCAGTCATATATTGTTTTCGACGAAAGATAAACCAGCACATTAGTCTACATTTCTGTGTCACTAATCTCGGCTCCACAGAATTTATTTGACACTAACTTTCAGCGAGTCCATTTACATTAGCAGTACTAACGTATTAATGTGTGGAAAGTGGTATTCCAACAAATAATTGGCATATTTTGCTAAACCTTACCTCATCGGGATTTTTGGGATTGAAAAAAATAATAATATGGTTTTTGATACGATTGGAGTAGCTGAAGGAATTACTGGGTGGTCAGAGAGCGTTTAGTGCATGCTTGTATTTTAGTGTGGACCAGAGACTAAGCAGCTGAAGATACAGTTCAAGCCTGGTTCAGTGCCACCATTTATAGACATTGACTACAGTGGGTGCATTATGTGTGACAATGAACTTAAGGAGGCATTTGACTTGGTTGTTAAATCATCCAATAATCAAAGACCTGGTGATGCCAACCAACAGCCAATGGGAAGAGGAGCTGGTAATAGAGGGGGCGGAGCTGGTAATAGAGGGGGCGGAGCTGGTGGTAGAGGAGGCGGAGCTGGTGGTAGAGGAGGCGGAGCTGGTGGTAGAGGAGGCGGAGCTGGTGGAAGAGGAGGTGGAGCTGGTAGTAGAGGGGGCGGAGCTGGTGGTAGAGGGGGTGGAGCTGGTGGTATAGGAGGCAGAACTAGTGGTAGAGGAGGCGGAGCTAGTGGTAGAGGAGGCGGAGCTGGTAGTAGAGGTGGTAGAGGAGGCGGTGCACTTGGAACCATGACCTCTAGTACAGGAAGAGGCACTCCCACTACCGATCAAGGTCATAGCAGTAACACAATGTCTAGTAGGAGTATTCACAGTGCCACATCTTCTGAATCTAATGGCATCCACCCGGAGAATTACCCAGTATGCATGTGTGCACAACAAGCTATTCAACTTACTGTACACAAAGAGGGACCAAATACAGGTAAGTACCATTTATGTAGGTCAGACTGTCCTAATTACATTATTTACTAATTCAAACTATCTTGGTTACATTTCTCAATAGGTCAAATTGCCCTTGTTACATTTTTTTACTAGGTCAGACTGTCCTAATTACATTTCTTATTAGGTCAGATTGTCCTTGTGACATTTTTTACTAGGTCAGACTGTCCTAATTACATTTTTTATTAGGTCAGATTGTCCTGGTTACATTTCTTTTACTAGGTCAGACTGTCTTGATACATATCTTTTTAGTTCAGACTTTGCTGATACATTTTGCACTTGTTAGGTTGTTATATTTCTATCTTTTAACAGGTCATACCTGTTACTATCACCTTCTCTCTAATACTGCAGGTAGACAGTTCTATAAATGTAAAGAAGGCAGCTGTAACTTCTTTTTATGGGCTGACCAGCCTCCTGCGGCAGCGAGTCCTAGAGGGGTTAGCACGGAAGTCACATCACGCCACAGTTTCCCTACATCTAGACAAACAGATGGCAGCGTCAGTATACAGTGTGGTTGTAATGAGCCAGCTAATAGGTAATTTTGCTGGCTGACATGTTACATTCACTTTAATTGGCTAGAGCTGTGATTTTTATTTTGTCTATTTGACGGTGATATTGAAATGGCCATTCTCTATTTTGGGTTTTGACTCTGTTTATGATACATTACATTGTTTAAACTCTTAGTACACACGATATGATTGGTTGTTTAGGCTCACTGTATGTGAGATATGATTGGTTGTTTATGCTTACTGTATGTGAGATATGATTGGTTGTTTACGCTTACTGTATGCGAGATATGATTGGTTGTTTAGGCTCACTGTATGTGAGATATGATTGGTTGTTTAGGCTTACTGTATGTGAGATATGATTGGTTGTTTAGGCTCACTGTATGTGAGATATGATTGGTTGTTTAGGCTTACTGTATGTGAGATATGATTGGTTGTTTAGGCTCACTGTATGTGAGATATGATTGGTTGTTTAGGCTTACTGTATGTGAGATATGATTGGTTGTTTACGCTTACTGTATGCGAGATATGATTGGTTGTTTAGGCTCACTGTATGTGAGATATGATTGGTTGTTTAGGCTTACTGTATGTGAGATATGATTGGTTGTTTAGGCTTACTGTATGTGAGATATGATTGGTTGTTTAGGCTCACAGTGCGCAAGGAAGGACCAAATACCGGTAGAGATTTTTACTCCTGTGCAAAACCTCGAGATCAGAGCTGCAAATTTTTTCAATGGGCCGACGAGGAGCCGTCAAATGACAACATTGGTGAAACCTCTGCAAGGGGTGGATACAGAGGAAGAGGAAGGGGTGCTAATATAGGTGGTGGAGCTGGAACGAAGAGGAAGTGTGGTCAGTGTCGACAGGAAGGTACGACCTACATTAAGGTGTTACACCAACTACTATGATTTGTGAACACTTTGGTTCTTTTACACTGTGTATGTATCCACCAGCTCACCTGCACTCTCCCTCCACCAGCTCACCTGTACTCTCCATCCACCAACTCACCTGTACTCTCCCTCCACCAGCTCACCTGTACTCTCCATCTTCTGTAGGCCACACCAAGAAAACTTGTCCTCAGCTAAAGTAAAGATCTACTGAACTTGTAGCATACCATGAAGGGCCTCTTCTACAGTCTTCTACAGTCTTCTACAGTCTTGTATAGTCTTGTATAGCATAGTTAATGTACAGCGTATATAATATAATATATGTAATGTTCTGCATTTAGCTATTCATGTTGTTGTTTGTAATTGTTTCATCAGATCATCTTCAGGTTTATTTTATGCAGTTCTCTTAGTTTGTGCCACTCTAGTTAATGACCTAAAAATAATTAAATTATTTGTTTGATGTTGGCAAATTTTGCTTCAATTTTTTGTACGGAATATATTTTAGTACAAACTTAGTTATTATTAGTTGCAAAATATTTCTCAGAAATCTATTATGGACACAAAATAATAGTGTGTGGTGTTGCGCTGCTTTCTGAGCAAGTTCTCTAATAGTTTCTACGTTAAGTGTCATAATAATATCTATGCATAGCGTCAATGTGCCGTTTCATCATCATATATTCAGTGGCCCTTCCCTACATGCTGGGTACACATACCAGATAGAATAGTGATCGTAGAGGTGCGCATCAAATAATATTGTTGATGGTGTCATCAGATGTTTTGTTAGTTGCCGCTTTTTATCAGTTTTACATTTAGCGTCACTAGAAGCTTTTTGCTACATCACAGCTAGCAAAGGTTTCTCCTACATCACAGCTAGCAAAGCTTTCTCCTACAACACAGCTAGCAAATCTTTCTACTACTACACAGCTAGCAAAGCTTTCTACTACTACACAGCTAGAAAAGGTTTGTAATTGCTGTATGTACAATACTTGTAATAAAAGATTCGCTATGTAGACATGTGTAAACCTTTACTATTTATATACCTGTACACATGCACACTTTGTTAAGATACTGGCACCAACTAGAAACTTTACATAGCTTACTTTGGATCATTGCAATCTTTTCTATAACATCTCCTTAGAAATATTGAAAGCATTTGACATTTTGAGCGGTGTGTGTATTTAATTTGGTGCTGATGCACCTATTTCTCATCATTTTTCCTAATACTCACAGACAAACAACCCAAGTGCCACCAGAGACTCACTGGAGCTTATCAGATATAAAAGATTAGATATTTATCTACCAATGACAGCACCACATACAGTGCAGCACAACCAATGACAGCACCACATACAGTGCAGCGCAATTACATAAGCCAGTGGGTTGTGGCATCTGTCTGTGAGGTGTATATGTCATAGAAACAATCAGTGAACTGAATAATCTATGAGTAGATTGACTTTTGGAGGATTTGTCTGCTTCAATTTTGGCATATTGCCACACGCAGCCTTACGGGTATTATTTTAGGTTAGTTCCACTTCATCAATTTTTTATTTACGATAATAATATCCATTTATTAGATACTTGATTAAAGGATTAGAGGTTTGAGAGTTACAACAATGAATGTACACAGTTAAACATCAAGTACAACAATACAGACCTAAATACACACATAATATTATAGTAGGTAGTTATTAGTATGTACAATGTTACACTAAGTACTACATGATATCAACTACTTACTAGCAAACGCCACAACTAAACATGATGTTAGTTAAATCTAAGACAACGCAAGTTAAAGGGGAGACAATCTGTATATCAGCGACACTAGTTATTACAACTTTAATATTTGCCATTTCCATATCTCTTGTTGTGGTACTTCATGCTCAGGATTTCTCTCACTCCAAACAAGGTAAGTATTTGTTTATTGCTAATTATTTTGTATCAAATACAACAGTTTATGTAATGGTATGTTAGTTGTTACTAATATATAAGTATTAATCAATGGCATGTTAGTTCTTACTAATATAAAAGCATTAGTCAATGGCATGTTAGTCATCCTACAATAAGGCCTTCACATATAGAAGGACTAGAACGTTGTATAAAATACCACATACAGGTCTCCCTCTAGCTAACATTGAGAGTTATAGTGACAATGATGTGCGAGTTGAGAGCAGTGAGCAGTTATTAAAAGAAAAACAACACGATGGAGACATCAATGAAAAGATAGAAGATACATGGAAGGGATCGGAAGCAGATAAAGTAGATTCAGACTATATAGTTAAAGGTCGTTAGATTCATTACTCGTTACTAAATATTGTCTGCTTGTGGTTTGGCTTACATTTAAATGTATCAAGTATAGGTAATAAATTGGTCACATGATACAGTAGGTAGAGGTCATGTGATTAAAGATAGATGTCTGTTATAACATAACACAATTTGTGTAGAGGTATTCGGTACTATTGGTCCTGGAATAAATACATTGCTTTTTAGTCTGCAACTCGAGAAAAAGTAAAAACATGGTTGATCAAACATATGCAATTTGTTGCTCAATTTTTGTAGAGCCATACAGGAGGGTTCTAGTTTACGGAGAAAGTCAATATACGGGACACTCTGAATACCACCCCAATCAGTCTGATCAAGAACACAGACTAATCAGTAAAAAGCTATTGCAAATACTTCAGCAGATGATTCAGAACAAACCACATGATGGTACTGCATTATTATATTAGAGTTGTCTGCTCAATGATGGCAAAACTCTACATCCTTAATAAAGACTTGAATTGTTGCTCTCGAAGCTACACAAGTAATCGTGTTATAAATAACCTCCATTCACCAGTATTGTGTTATTTATAACTCAGCAATGTTACAGAACACAATTCACCAGTAGAAGATGTTCTAGTAAAACTTATTGATAAAATCAACCAAAAGCAGACAACTCCAAACATAGCTACATTTGGCAATGAACAGACAACTCCAGTAACAGTAGAGAAAGTCGTTGGAGAAGTAGTAGTAAATTCAACAGTTGGTACCGTTCAACAGAGGTGAGTTGTATAGCACACAATTCCTTTGGTTATTATGATTTGGATTTTGTTATACATTCTCACTTGATGTAATAAATGTTGTGTTACTTAACATCAAATGAATTTCTGATAGTAAAAGATCAGACATCTATGGAAATCAACTACTAGCCCACGTAGCTGAGACGCATCATGATATACCACATGACACACCACATGATGTACCACATGAAATACAAGAGTCAGTTAAACTAGCAAGTGATTGGATAGACTTACAACAACATGAAGCAGGAGCCAATCACATCTCTGATGAACTAAGGAAGAACCAATTACTACAAGGAGGTGGTCCCATATCAAAACATAGACATTATATGCACTTCAGAGTGAAGAGATTTGGTAGTCAGAAGTCATATCCTACCTCTGAGCGACAAGAGCTGGAGAACAAAAGATACGCCAGAAGTTTAAGGAAATACTTTGCCATCAACGGACACAAATACCTAAGAGATTCTGAAAGCGAAGTGAGAAACAAAAGAGTTTTAATGGATCATTATGATGAGATACAAGTAGAAAATAGAGGTTTGTTATTGGACTACTGACCATTCCTTTTATCTGATTGGCTAATAGTCTAGTAGTGAATTAGTTTGACACATTTTTAAGCTGTAAACTAGCATTGCTATATATTAAACAGATATGAAATATATTGTGTGCTCTGATTCAATACCAACACTAACCTGTATCATATCATACAATATTACAGCCTTACCTTCTCGATACAACACAGCTGAGTTTATCTATGGTGATATCTCTACTAATGTACAGTCGGCTGTTGCCAAACTAGACAACCAAACTATTACCAGTCTGTCGGCAGCAATAGAGGAGAGAAACTCACTGCCAGAGTTCACAGCTGATAGAGAAAACATGCTGCTGCAGGTATGAGAGTAGATATACTAATGCTGGCAATCAGTTGCACTTATTAATTGGAATAGTTTTTAGTTGTTCCAAGTCGAAAGATGCTCAGGTACAAAAAAACATTCACACCAACATTTCAGCTCGAAGATGAAGAGAGCAGATTGAAAGAAAAACTGTCAGTGCAAGCTGAAACTACAGACAAGAAAATACATTCTATGGATGCACAGGATAGTGCACTTGCTGCCGCTGCCAATGCTCCTATCCACCCGCACATTCATCAACAGACAGGAATGAGCAAAGAACAACATGATCAGCTATTCAAAGTAAGTATTACTTACACTACAAAGCACCTGATGTACATACATACATACATACGTACATACGTACATACGTACATACGTACATACGTACATACGTACATACGTACATACGTACATACGTACATACGTACATACGTACATACGTACATATACGTACATACGTACATACGTACATACGTACATACGTACATACGTACATGCGTACATGCGTACATACGTACGTACATACGTACGTACGTACGTACATACATACATACATTCGTACATCCATACGTACATATGTACATTCATACGTATGTACATACGTACGTATATATGTGCATACATGTGTACGTACATACGTACGTATGTACATACATATACGTACGTACATATACGTACGTAAATATACGTATTGTACATACGTATGTACGTACATACGTACATACATACAGGTGTGTTGCTACTTACACTTAATATTTACTACAAACAGTTAAAGTATGCTGAAGACACTGAAAGGTTACTAGACAAACTCAACCATGTAGAGAAAGAGAAAAATCATCTTAAAGAAGATTTATTTTTCAAATCTTACGTACAGGAAGTCTTGACTAGAGATAACTCTATGGGTACAACGACTACTTCTACGCACATACAATATAATAAACCTAGAGCTGTACATAGTAAGTTATTGGGTACTTTAGACAGAGACGTACAAGTTATATCTACCGCTGGAGATATAGATATACGCAGAGTGAGTATAAATATCTACCAGTAAACCTGTGTATTGTTATATACTTATGGGTGACTAACATGCCACAGTCTTTAGTGGCGCTAAATTTTATTAGCTGTTGAATCTTGTCACCAAATTCAAGATTTTGTGCACTAAACGTAATTTTAATGAAACAAGCAATAGCATGTGCACCTGATACTACAACATTACGTTACAGGGTGACAATTCCCACAACAATGTGGTTTACCCAAAACATCAGAACCAAGGTTTGGAAGATAATATCTCTAAAATACATCGCTCTCAACTACAAACTTCACAAGTTGGTAAGTAGTTGGAGTTGTCTTCCCCAGCTGTGAGGGGGAAGACAACTGAGTATTATATGCCTGCCTGTCCATAATGTGTCACGTAATTTATTGTGATCAGGGAAGGGAAAACCTTGGGTAGAAAACCATCAGCTACAAAATAACATCAGCGATGAAATAACCCATAAACCTTACATAAACATATGGAATGGGGAGAGACTGCAGCACCCTAATACACATGATAGAGAGGACCAGATTGTAGACTACTACATACCACCGGAAGGTTAGTTGTGTCCCCCATTTTGTGGCGCTATAAAATCTCAACCTTTTATTCAAATATATGATCATTTGCTTCCAGCCAGATACTTTTATCGTTTCAACTGTATATTTATATAAGTCACAATATTATTGTTGATTACAATATTGTAGAGCTGAAACATAAACCCAAACAGAAAGAAATAGTATCCCACCCTCATGTGTCTGATATCCTGCAGGATACACACCACCAAACCAGCGACCACATGCTTCATACAGAGAAGAGAGTACATGGTGACTATGCATACTTAACAGATGGAGATACATGGAAACCAAAAGAACACCATCACCAAGAACACAGAGATTCAGACTGGAATCATGACCACGACTGGTTACATCATGCCAACAGACATGACGCACATACAGACAGACAACCACATATAGAAGATGACAATATATTTGAAGCAAATCAGGATGATCCAGACAGTGTAAGACACTTCGATGATCAACTGAATGAAGTCCAATACGATCACAAAAGTCCATTCCACAGGGAGTTGTCACCACTTGGTATAACAGTGTCACCAAGTCCTCAACCTGTGTTATATAATAATGTACAGCAGACTGATTCAATGACAACAAAACCTACGACAATGGTAAAAGTTTCAGCAGCTGATATTGGTAGTTATCTCCCCAAAGTATTTGATACCTACTATCAACAAAATATCCAATCAGACGCAAGCAAGAGATCACATTCTGGCCACCACTCTCACTGGGAGCATGGAGATGACAAAAGAATAGTACAAGAGTTATCTGCTCACGACAAAGAGGGAGATGAATCAGACCATGGATATGATGGCATGAAGCGTACCCACCATTTACATGCGGAAAGACATGACAATATTAGAGACTACAACGACAATAAACAATTTGCATCAAATGAAGATGAAAACAGCTATATAAATGCTCATGTAGATGTCTATGACATTGAAAACAGTGACCTCAGCAATGATACAAACCAAAACAATAAGTATGATTTTCAATCTTCTCCAGAAAATAAAAAGCCAAATGGTTTCATGCCTAAGAGAAACCATCATGATCGGCATATCGTGGCGAATGATTTTGATCATGATCAAGAACACCATGATGAACAACATCGTATTTTGGATGATAGACAGGTAGGTACACAGACAAGAAATAGCTCTACTAAAACATCCGATGTCTATGGGTACAAGATGTCATCAAAAGCAAATATAAAACAACCTACAGAAAGTGAAAGTATCCATCGAACAGAGAACTTTGGAGGGGACAACTACGAAGATGGGTTTACAGAATTTGATTTACCAGAGCTTGATGATGGAATCGACCAGGAAATGTATAAAAGAAGATACGGACACTACAAATACAAACATGAGGGGTGAGGAAAGCTTTGTTAACTTTCTCCAACAATAATGAGTCATAGGGAGTTGTGTTCTTTTCTTTCAAGTTTGTTTAGTATTACATAAATGTAGGAAAGCTCTAAATAATAACAAATATTTAGGAAACATCACTCAAGAAAACATGATGGAAAACATCCTCCAAGTAAACATGATATGAAACACCACAGTATCGGACACAGTGAGGAATTTTACAGGCCAAATCACTACGGTATGTCTACTTTTGAGCTGTTTAATGAGAAGACAACTCTAAGTCAAAGTTAATCATAAAAAACTTTTTATATTACAGAGCCACATGATGTTATAGATTCATCGCACCACATTAATAGCGACATGTTTCCACCCATACCAGATTCGTCCCATAATGCACTAAACCCTTCCCATCATGTCAATGAAGATATCCAACAACACATAGACCACGATCCTCTACATGCATCCGTAGACTATCCTGAAGTTGTTCTCCCTCATACACCAGTAGATTATGCTGACATGGAGGAGACAAATCCTGTATTTATAAAGGATTCGAAAATACCTGACCAAGTAGAAGATATTGATAGACTAGTCAATACACAGTATTTTAGTGACCCAAATAAACATCATTTGAACCAAGAAAAACTTCTCTATGAATCAAAAAACTACCCAGATTTTGTGATAAAAGACAGACCTGTAATGGCTGAAGCAGAGCGTCATAGAATTGAACCTCCTACAGAAAAGAACAAGCACAGTTTTGATCCAGAGCTGTACGCGAAGTTACAATACTGGCCATACACTCGTATTGACGGAGATGCCAGACAATTGTATTATTCTCAATGGTTGAAACATCACCCTGAGAAGTACAGCTCGGAGAGGATGACAGCAGATGACATACGAGAATTACTACAGAACAAACTAAAGCCACACAAACGAACAAGCAATCGATATCCTCCAAGTAAGGAAGCTTCTAACACAGTAAAGTTGTATGGTGAGTTTTTAAAGAGAGAGAATGCACAAGAAATGACAAACCAAAACCAAATACAAGAATCTTCCTCTTACAACGAAGAGCAGTACTTCCCCTGGGACTCGGACAAGAACCAAAAAGTAGATATATTAGACTCTGATAAACAAAAATTGGAGAAGGCAAACCATAATGAAGAGAGCAATGTACACTCAGATAGAAACCATCATACGCTTGATGAAGAGATCAATGATGTTAAGCATGAAGGAGACAAAGGCGTGCCAATTATTACAGCAGAAGAAATACAAGAGCTGTTTGAGACAGGAAGACACAACCAACCGTATGACTCTGAGGTACTGGGTCAAATATCTGCTTTTGATGAGTTTGATATCAGCAGACGAGATGAACATATCGATGCATATGATATCAGTCATGTGACCAATCCAAATCTAGACAAGGCAGGTGAGGATGTAACCAATAATAGATATCCATGTATGAATACTGCACAGTTATTCAACTTCTATGTCTATTGAAAGTAGGTTGACTTGTTTACTGAGTTTACGAAGGTTGTATGATTGACAGGAAGGGAAGGGCGAACTTCCACATACGAGTCTGCAAAGAAAAATGTAGATGATGGAAGAGGCAGACAGAACAGCAACCAACCTGCCACAAAAGATTTTGACTCAATGAAATATTCAAATTTTCAAAGTCATACAGGTAACAGTTTGCAGTTTTACCAAGTAGTTTATAGAAATGTCGAAATGATAACATGCCTCAGATATGTAATGTTTGTACTACATGAACTACCAACTAACTTCTTTTTTGACAAAAAAGAGTTTTGCGCTATTAACACAAACTTTCAATTAATGCAGTTTTTTCATGTCACTGTGATTTATCAGGTACAAAGCCTTATACAAAAGATATTGCAGTACGCAGAAAAATTTTGAATCAAATTGAAAAACTTTCAATAGAAACAAATTCAAAGCAACAAGCGATTAACAAATCAACAAAAAATAATATTTCAGGAATAGACGACTCTCAAAGCATTCAGAGATCTCTAGGAAGCTATCACAGGTAAAAAGGGTAATTACTGATGATTCGTCTGAAGTCGCTGTTGCAGTATTCTATACTAATCAGAGCTTTCTGTTGTAGACATGTGAAACAAGATGAGATGTTGGCATTGAGCCAAAATGAAGTAGTAGATCGAAGGAAGCTACTAGGAAGTACACACAACAAAACTATTAGTACTAACACAAGCTTTAGTTTGAGTTCAATACAGACTAGTACTAGTAGCTCTACTAACCTAGTACCTAGTAATCAGTCTGAGTTGGCACTAAAAGTTCTTTTATTACTACAACAACACTCTCTGAACAAAACCAAACCAACGGTAACATCTCCAACGGTAACATCTCCAACTCAGACCCAACTAACTACTGCATACAGTGATGTAGAGATAGACAAATGGTTGGATGAAATTTTAGACATCGCTAGTGAGCCTGAGGTGTTAGCAGCTGCCATAGACCTCTACACAGATAACAATGCTGTGTCTGAAAATGTTGAACGCAAGAAAAAAATGAACGGAACTAACAAACCGCCCATATTCCAACTCAAAGGAAGATATTCCAAATTGGCATTCAAAAGAGTGCATTTTGGTGAAAGTTCAACTAATGAGACAGCAGAAAATATGACTGAGGAGTTGTCTGCACATCCTGTTGATGACCTTGACATTGCAGATATCCATAAACTAGTCTTAGACAAACAAATAGCAGAAGATGTTGAGACCAAAATCCTACGTTATTTAATAAACAACATGACATTACACATCGAACAACCAAATGTCGTCCAATCAGCGACTAACAAATCTCTAATCGAACGAATAACTGAGACCAAACTGCCAGCTAATTGGTTGATCATTTCTATATGTCTAACCTTCAGCCTTACGTGTCTATGCGCTCTTGGTGTGGGTATCGCTGTGGTAAAAGGAAGTAACAAAACGTTCAGTCCAAATGAGTGGTGGAACAGCAAGGGAGACAACTCTTCAGATGAGGCTGCTTGGCTGGGTTCCAAGAGTGAAGAAGATATAGAAATTGGCACAGGAAGTAGATACCAAGAGCTCTACTCTCTACACGGTGAAGAGCTCAAGAAACAAGTATCTAAGATGGTACATGGTACAGGCTCATCAAGTAGCAGTTCCAGTTGATTTACTTGTTACTGAAATAAAGTTTTCATTTGTCTTTATTTGTAACTAATCCTAGCCTTCTGATAATTTTATCTTTTGGCATAACTCGATTTATGTTTCATTTATTAGATTTGGTTGAGATTATTTCACATCAATATATGCAGTCACATCAATATATGCAGTCATACCAATATATGCAGTCATACCAATATATGCAGTCATACCAAACGAACACTAATATTTCCATAGTTTCATTTGTAATTGAAGACTTTTTAACCCTCAGAACAGCTCTTTATACACGCTTACTTAAGCCCTCTACAATTTTTCCTTTACACTGAAATCACCTAAAAGAAAGTTAACAGAAAAAACATTACCTGTCTTCAAAGTTACTCATTTGATAAAAAAATGCCCAACATATTGTTATATTTTTACATTTTACAGTAATACATCACAAACTAATGTAACGTAAGTTACCGACAGTGTAATGGCATGCTAGTTGTTATTCATATAGCTGTATTAGTATATGGCATGTTAGTTGCTATTAATACATGGTGTTAGTCAATGGTATGTTAGTCATACTACAATAGATTCCTCATGTATAGAAGATGACTAGAAAATTGCATAAACTACATACAAGACTTCTAGCTAACTACCTATAGGGATCTGCTGGACCAATTGCTTACAGCATATATAGAAGTTGCGAGTAACACAGAGTATTGTGATTTACATTGCAGAAATTTATAAAACCCAACTTGTGAAATGAAAAATTTATTTTCTCATACCAGCCAGTGATTTGTGCAAATAAATAATTGTTGTCGTAATTACATTGTAGTTTATACAAAAATATTTAGGCTGTAGATTCTATGAGATTGACTTTAAAAGAAATTAAAAAGTTCTAAATCGTCGAACTCAAGTTGAAAGTTTTGTGTTTTTCATTGATTATATAACTTGAAAATACCTTTAATTAGAGAAAGAAACTTTTTCCGCTATCTGTGGATTGTTTCATAAAATATGATTTCTTTGTACTTTCTTCATATCTGTGTGTGATTGTGAGCCAATGGGGTTGTAAAATTGAGAGTTATCTCTTTTTCAACTTTCTACATCCAACCGGCTATCAGCCGTAGTATATAATATAACTAATTTAAGCAGACTCATGCAAAGTTTTTTCCTGATAGCTGCCACAATGTCAAACAGATCTTATAACTGCATGTCTCTAAAAAAGCTTGAGAATATTTTGAAAGACACGGCATCAATTTTACCTGTAAAAAGATGAATAACTTGTATTTTTAATCACTTTTTATAATTATTGTTATATTTATCGTTTGTTGGATTTGCCGTTGTTATGGCCATTATTATATATATTTTTAAAGATACCATTAAAATTATTTTTTATTTATAATCAGTTATAATAATTGTAGTGTTAGTGAATGTTATTATTATAATCATTCTTTTATGGTTATTTTTTGTTAATATTGCTATAATAGTTATTTATATTAATTATTAATTATTGTTATACTTGATAATTATGATTAGAAATATTATGATAAGTTATAATTGTTTTTATTATAAATCATTATTTTTCTAAATAAATTCAACATCTAATTTTCTTTGTCGCTTATGGTGAAGAGTTACCACGTTACTCGTCAACTAACCATCTTCATGTCACTATATAGATTCCTGGGATGATGCACGTGATCTTTAGTCATCTTGAACACTACAAGTAATGCAACATAACCGTGAGTAAAACTAAAGTACTATGATGAATGACACTTCTGGGACACAAAAATTGTATTTCCCACAAGCATCACCACTACAAACATGGTGCCAGGGCATCCGCTGTTGCACCACTGATTACCATCGGCCGAGTACCCAGTAGTTGGTCTAGGGGGGGTTATAGGTCTATGGATTATTCTAAGTGTCTTGTGATTATGCAAATTTTATTTTTCCTTCTGCACTTGGATGAGTTTAGAGAAGGCTATTAGCAACTCCCACTGTAAGACATCAACGTCAGGTAGGATACAAGTGCAATTACATCGGCTCCACCTGTGAGCAGCTGCCAAACAGCTCTAGTGGTGGTAATTTAAAACTATCAACACCGATGAATGAATGGAGTTAAAAGCACATAATCAACAATTTATTTTATAAAGGAAAGCATTGAATTTGTCATGGGTTCTGCGACATCGAAATACTTTGAGCCTGCTTCGAACAATATATCTTTGACAGAGCTTTTGTTGACGAATGAGAGTTCTACGTCACCGATGACAGAAAATTGGACAATATTAACGAATCTGTATTTTTGGGTGTTTGGAGTTGTGCTTGGTTTGTTGTCTCTAGTTGGTTTTGTCACCAACATTGTTAACATTTACGCTCTAACGTTAACCGTAAGAGTTAACAAAAGACCCATGTACCACTGCCTCATTTGTATGGCTGTCGTCGACATGCTGGTAAGTTTCTAATCACAAATCAGTGGACAACTATTGCAAAGTTTGAAAAAGTGTTTCTGAAAATTCAGAAAGTTGTTTCAGTTTTTACGTAGTTAATGAATAAAAAAAATATAGTTCATACTTTTGGGTAATATCAGATTTTGTTTTTGAAACCTGCATGCTCCCATTTTTTACAATTTCCTGTTAGTTTTTAGCATCAAAACAACGATCTTGTCGGCTTGAAAACAAAAAAATATCTCTTTCTACAAACATAAGCTTAAAACTTTGCCAAGCAATGCATTACAGATGATTGGGAAAGCTTGCTCGGGTCAATTAATGAGTTGAAATTGTTTTAGAAAAAAATTACTTTTAAAAAGGCAAAACATAAAACGCTACAAAACATTATAATGATATAATGTCTCTATTACAACCAAATACGCCTCAAGTACTTAGTTTGTAAAATAGGCAGCAATGAGTTACATCTTCTACTGAATCGCTGCCGGCCATTAGCTACCGCAATAGTGCATTAATCATTAGATGCTCTTCAATTCCCATAATGCATCATAAAACTAAAAAATGTTATTGTCTGGCTCTTTGCTATTTCATCCTTTTTTGGCTTCAAATTCCAGGAAAACCAATTATAGCCATCAATGCTGAAAAAATAATTATTTGAGAATTACAAGAATGGGTAGCTAAAAATGACATTACTCTTTTTGTAATATTTGTTATAAAAAGTTATGATTAATTTATTTGGCATCAATCAATGCAGTGTTTTAAAGTTTCATGTCAAACCTATACAAGCAGACCTGTATCAACGTGCGACTGTGTTGTGTTAGAAGTGTTTTATCGAATGTTTTGTCACTTATATATTAGCAGCATTAATATAATGTGTTTTGAATAGACACTTTTCCCAAAACTACAACCTATATTAAGTAATGCCGCATTATATTTTGATTAATTGATCAGCTGTATCCAAAGATTAATCTAAATGGAAATACGACTATATCTAAAGATTAATGGTTTTTGTCCAACAATTACAAAAACTAGTGATATCATCAAACGAAACAGAAAAACTTTAATGATTTTAAAATATATGGAAATTAATCTGAGATTAATCATCATTTAAATGAAGATTAACCAAAGACTAATCTTTATTAAAGTAAAGATTCATCAGAGATTGATCTTCACTTTAATAAATCCATCTGAGATTAATCTTCTTTTAAGTTAAGGTTTACCAGAGATAAACTCATTGCAGCTGATGTTGGTGCTACTAATCGTATCTACAAGGTTTTATCTCCAGAATATCAATAGCTATGAGACAGTCGTTGACAAGCTGGATAATGGAGGGCTAGACTACAGTTCCTATGTCATTTACAGTATTTGGTACATCCCTGCAGACATCCTTATGACTATCTCAAACTGGTAAGATAGCTAAAACTCGTTCACTGTAAAATTTTCGTACAAAATCATTTTATTTAATCTATTATTATGGTTTGCTAAAAATATGAATTTCGCACAAAAACGCAACTTTGTGCAAACATTTACTTTCTTACTTGTAAGCTTCACATCTGCTTCACATGATTTGTTTTTATTTTTTTGCACTTACAAAAAATGCAGGTTAAATATCTTAAGTCAGCAAGCTGCAGCTTCTGATGTATATAGCAAGTTGATCATTTTCATTAGCTGTAATTGCAATGTTGCTGCCATAAAATCACAAAATATTCGACACAGATCATCTCTGATTCATAACAAATGAATGAGCAGCAATAAAATTTGTTCAGGCATTTTTTCAAAGATAACAGCTTTATTTTATGAGCTCAGAGCTTACCACAGCTCAAAACAGTATTTATTGGCAATGCGCCAGCATTATACAACCTACTCCAATAATAAAAAACACTCAAAATTGCCAAAGTACAAAATATTGTCGATACTGACTTGATTTATCTTTTGGAAACTTTTAAAAAACTTTTGGTAATATTTTGCAGGTCGGTGGTGACTATGGGAGTGTTTAGGCTAATTGCGGTATTTGCTCCTTTAAAAGCCTCTTCACTTTGTACAGTGAAAAGAGTACAATTGACTCTCTTGTTTGTTTGTGTATTCAGCGTGGCTGTCAACCTACCCCTTATGATACAAACCAGGTACTTTACATTGGCATGTATCTAAGGCTATGATATATTGTTTTGTTGCCACATTTATTCAGGAAAATCAGACAATAATAATGGTAAAAGAAAATCTCTATTTTCATTTAAAGTTTTTCTAAATTAACTAAAAATTACATGATTTAATCTCAAAGTTGAATATTTTAACCTTGAAGTTAAATATATTAATTTAAAAAACTAAACTTGAAAGATAAACATTTTGAAATTGAATTAAATTTATTATCATTCGATTAAAAAATTTCTCATTAACCTCAAAAAACTTTATATCAACAATAAATAATTTAATCTCTCAAGATTAGATAATTTAATCTTTCAAGATTAATTATTTTTAATAGTTCTGAAAATCTATGAAAATAGATATTTAACCTTACTGGTTTTTAAAAATTTACCACTTTCATGCACTACAATGGTTTCACTTTTACAAACACAGGTAAAACAGTATACTTATAAAATTTTATACGTTTTTTAGGCTGGAAGATGGAAAATTTGTGAAAGACAAATATATGGAGCCATACAATGTTATACCAGTGGTGTTCTCAGTGCCCACACCCATCATCTCTGTTCTTGTTATCAACATTATACTTGTAGCAAGAATCCGCCTCTACAGGTACGTGTTGATTGACAATACAGTGTGTTTGAAAAGATAGAGAGAGCAAGCCATGACATTACATTTTATTTTCATGCAACAAAGAAGAAAAGAAAAGTTTATTTGCTCCCTAAAGAGTCTAGACTGAAAATGGAGTGGATTTCAATCACCTCTTACACTTTACTTCTGCTGAATCATAGAAATTTTCTGACACAAACCTAATACATGTGACCAAGCATTTGTAAAAAGAAAATAACCACTGAAATGATTTTTGATAAACGAATTTAGAGTTGTCTCCCTTGAAAATACTCAAACATTCATGATGAGATGCTTTCAATGCCTAGCTTATATTGGTAGGAGACAAATGGAAAGGCTGCTGGAAGGGCAAAGGTGTCAGCGAGCGGATGAATCATCAAGATCGAGTGGAAATACGCAACAAAGCAACAGACATGGAGAGACGACTCTCATAGCAGTGTCATTGTTCACAGTAATTATGTCCATGCCAAATGTGAGTGACTACAATCAATAATCTCTGAATTATTTTATCTACAGTCATTTTATTTTGAGTCATTTCTGTGATAGACAAATTATCTTAACACCCTAACAAGCCTTTAAACCTTTATTTTGGTTTCTTTTTTAAGGAAATATTCTTTATCGTGGAGAAATGAAGTGTTGCTTAAAATTTTTACATTTCGTGCTTTTTGATTTGAAATTTTTAGCAAAGAGCTTTATTAAAAACCTCTAACATCAGAATCAATTATTTTTATTTTAACTATTTTCAAAATTTTTTTTCACAAAAATGCAGGCATTGTGATAGTTTTTTTAGTTCAAAGCTCTAAATGTTCAAAATTAGAAGCTCAACTGTTCAACTCTCATGTTAATGGACTTGTTGTTACTAGTCAAAGTTAACACGTTGGACCCCCCCATGTAGAATAAAATAAAATTTCATTGCGTTTGTGCCATAATTTTATACATCATACAGGCGTTTGTACATTCTCCAATCATACTCCTTCTTACAACAAGATCATATGATGGCTAACTGCCAATCATAAAAGTATAGATAGAGGTCAAGGCCAAGGTTCTGCCGAACTTTTGTGCGGAGATGATACACCTGCTTCAGGCTCCGGTTTAGAGTGTACAATGATTAACATAAAACATTACCAGTTTTAAAAATTTCTTTCAAAGTATTTTTAGGGCAGACTTTATCAAATTTACTCTGCAAAACCAAATTAAGATCATAAGAATTTTAAAATCGCATTATTATTTTACTAATTATTTTTTGTGATCAAAATTTTTTATTGACAATTAAATAACTCAATAGTAAGTCATTATTATTTTCATCAACATAAATTTAATCAGCTGCAGTTTCATTTTATCAAAAATTGGTTTATTATAACAATTTGTTTTTCATTGTTATGATTAAACGCCGATCAAGTGTAGAAACAATCGTTTATAAAAAGGGGCAGGGCTATATCTCTATAGTAAAGAGGGGCGGGGTTATATATCTATAGTGAAGAGGGGCGGGGCTATATCTCTATAGTAAAGAGGGGCGGAGCTATATCTCTATAGTAAAGAGGGGCGGGGCTATATATCTATAGTAAAGAGGGGCGGGGCTATATCTCTATAGTAAAGAGAGGCGGGGCTATATCTCTATAGTAAAGAGAGGCAGGGCTATATCTCTATAGTAAAGAGGGGCGGGGCTATATATCTATAGTAAAGAGAGGCGGGGCTATATATCTATAGTAAAGAGGGGCGGGGCTATATCTCTATAGTAAAGAGGGGCGGGGCTATATCTCTATAGTAAAGAGGGGCAGGGCTATATCTCTATAGTAAAGGGGGGCGGAGCTATATCTCTATAGTAAAGGGGGCAGAGCTATATCTCTATAGTAAAGGGGGCGGGGCTATATCTCTATAGTAAAGAGAGGCGGGGCTATATCTCTATAGTAAAGAGGGGCGGAGCTAAATCTCTATAGTAAAGGGGGGCGGAGCTAAATCTCTATAGTAAAGCTGATAGAATTGATTGGCAGTAGATTGCTATTGTGTGTATTATATACTCCATCACAATTCTGACGAAGAGGAAACGCCATTAATGGCGTTTTGTTGATCTAGGCCTCTCTCTATATCTCTGTGCTATCAACTGCCAAGTATTTTGTAACCAGCCGATCAGAGCCAGCCACATACCCAACTACTTGATAATTTGTCGCATTGTCGATTCTTGGAAAAACGATATGCAAATTATGTCTGCGACACACGAATATAGAACCTTTGCGTGTCTAGACTTTATTAACCGTAGTTTTGAGCTAAAATTTTTTACTGCTTTGCTTTTTCTCTTAATTTAAAGTTTATCTTATTTTGTACTCAGCAGCAGTTTAACTAACAAAGAATATCTTGAATAAAAATGGTTAAAAATTTCTAATTTGTGTTCTTTTTGTAAAAATTGGGAAAAATTTTTTTCAAACAAATTAAATCAAAAATTTAAGTAACATTGAAGAAACAATATAAAACGGTTTGAAAATCTGCACCATCATGCTAAATAGCTCGAATCTGAAAGCTGCTTTTTTCGTTTGTTTCAGGTGGTCTACTTTGTATCCAACTATACAGGGAAAACTGAAGATTGGAAACTGATGAAGAGACATATATTTTATACGGTTGCTGTGCTGTGCATATACATTCACCACGCATGCAATTTCTTCTTCTACGTGCTGCTGAACAAACCATTTAGGACTCTATTGTGGAAGAAGGTAAGGGGCAATGGGGTAGATTCTACAGCACCTCCAATATCCACCACTCAAACTACAGCTAGACCAATGCCATCTAGGTCAACTCCGAATGAGAGTATCAAGCAGACACAAGTGACAGGTGACACAAGTGGCAGGTGACACAAGTGGCAGGTGACACAGGTGGCAGGTGACACAAGTGGCAGGTGACACAGGTGGCAGGTGACACAAGTGGCCGGTGACACAAGTGGCAGGTGACACAGGTGGCAGGTGACACAAGTGGCAAGTGACACAAGTGGCAGGTGACACAAGTGGCAGGTGACACAAGTGGCAGGTGACACAAGTGGCAGGTGACACAAGTGGCAGGTGACACAAGTGGCAGGTGATACAAGTGGCAGGTGGTAAAGCAGGAGATTAAGTACACTTTACAGACGCACACAAAGTTTGTTACGTGGATCTGACAGTTTCTTATTCCATCGATAAAGAAGTTGGAATGTGCAAAGTGTAACGAGGGGAAACGAATTTATATAAAACGTTTTACTGGATTTAACATTAACGTTTTCATCCAATAATGAACAAAAATGAACTCACTAGTTGAGATGCGTGTTTACCTCAACAATATATTACTGTTAAATTTCAGCATTATATGCCAACTGACAGTAACCCCTTATTATTCTAATGGTTGACAATCATTCAAGGAGTTGTCCTCTTTTAGGAGAAGACAATATCTCAACTATGTTCATGAGTTCGTTTATCACATTATACTCTTTACATTTAAGAGCTAATGTATACAACTACAGTTGACTAGTCCACTAAAAGTGCTTGTTTAATATTTACATTCATTGAATTAATACAAAGAAACTGAGGCCCTTTTTTATGACTACAACACACAAGAGAATACATTACATAAGCTCACACCTAGTATTCAGTAGCCCAATGCTGCCATAACACAGCAGCATACAAGTGATGGGCAATACATGTACCAAATCTACCAGAGTATACCCTGTTACCGTAACATCACATACAAGAGCCACAAGATCTAATGCAGCTGGTAGGCAGCATGCTGACTTTGAGCAACATAGCCATGATGGAAGAACTCAAGCTTCATTACGAGGTGCTGACTTTGAGCAGCGAAGCTATGATGGAGAATCTCAAGGTTCATCACGAGGTGTTGACCTTGGGCAGCAGAGCTACAATCAAAGATCTCAAGGCTCGTTACGAATTACTGATTTGGAGCAGCAGAGCTACGATGGAAGATCTCAAGGTTCATTACGAGGTGCTGACTTTGGGCAGCAGTGCTATAATGGGAGATCTAAAGCAGTGTTGCAAGGTGCTGACTTTGGGCAGCAGTGCTACGATGGAAGGTCTACCCTGCAGTTAAAGACACATTCACACTTCGGACAGCAGGTGTATGAAGGAGAGACTAGACCTACTTCAATCACACCATACAAACCTGTACCACAAGACAACTACCCACAAGATGATATACTCATGGTTGTACAAATGGCTAAAAAGATAGAACTTGCTTTAAAAAATAACTTTGGTGCTTTTGGAAATAACATGTGTAAGTTTTATAGTTCTCAGCTCTTTTACATGTGCTGTGTGTTTTCTAGGCATTACATAAGGACATCATGAGTTTTGTTCTTGTAGGGGAGCTCATCAACGATTCAACTGTGTCACAAAGTATTTCACGGCATACAAGAAACATCCTACATGAAATCAGAATGAAAAGAAATTTGCTGGTACATGACCATAGACATGATTGCCTGAGCGCTTATGAGAGGCGCAATCTAATTTATTCTTATGAAGATCTTAAAAGACATTTAAGAATTGCAGAATAGCACATTTAATTATTTCGATATTGTTAAATAAAATTGTACAATTTATATTTTGTTTTTGTTGTTATGCATTTTGTTATTTTTAATTGTCATTTTTTATGCTATTTCATTATGTTACTATTTATTAGCTTTTGTTCAAGTACACTTGTATCCAGGAAAGTTCTTGTACTTTTACACAAAGCTATGGTGGCTCAGAACGTTTTGTGTTTTGCATTATAAAACGTCTGAACGCTTTCCAAACTGTTTGAACGAATTTAAAATAGTCTGAACTTTTGCAAAACTTCTGAACGCTTTGTGAAATCGTTCGTGGACTTGGAAAATCCGAGCCGATTTGCTAGTTCGCTCTATTGATCATAGATCTACAGTTCATTTATGATTGATAAATTTTTTTACTAAACAGTTGAACTTTCTTTAAATAAATAAAATGTTTTAATTTATTAAATATTATTTGTTTTAAATTGTTTTAAATAATAAATACAACCCAATTATAAATTTAAAAATTAATTTTAGAGATTATATTCAACAACAGTTTTATACAGTTAATTAATTTGCTCTATGTCTTTTGATCTATGTCTGTGTTGATAAAGTTGCATAGAGGCTATAAATAAAATGATGACGATCGCTTTTGGTTCGAAATCCATGTGCTTTGCAAACTTTTCCAACTAATTCAAAACAGTTCAGATTATTTCAAAGTAGTTCATACGGTTTGTAAATAGTTCATACTCTTTCTAAAGCGTCCATACGGTTTGTAATTTTCTAAATCATCTGGATCATTTCTAAACCGTCTGAAGTATTTGCAAGACAACTATACGGTTTGCAGATTTTACAATTGTTGGACAGGAAATACAGTTTTATAGCATTAATCCTGCAACTGCTGAGGCCGACAATTAATTTATTATAACCAACACGCCCGTTCTCAAACATAGTTTCTTGGGCTATTTTACTACAATTACCCAATTATTTTCAATGTAAAAGATGCTTTGCAAACCGTCTGGACTATTTCAAATCCGTTCATACGCTTTGAAAACGAAACCGTCTAACGCTATGAGCCACCGTACAAAGCTCACTGGTAGCAGATTGAATGTTAACAAGATTTTCCAATCATTACAAAATATCTTTTGATGTGCATTAAATAACTTCGATCAAAGCGAAGTCTGATTGAAGACTCAGTAAACTCCTAAAGTACTAGATATGCAAGGCTATTGTAAAATATCAGAGACATTGCTGAATGTAGTGAAGTCTTTACAAAGCTTGGTGGCGTGAGCCTCTATTTATGAAGCTTTTCTGAAAACATTTTATCTGTATTTTATTGCACTCTGTGCACTCTAATGAACACTCTATGCACTCTAATATACATTCTATGCACTCTAATGTACACTCTATGCACTCTAATGTACATTCTATGCACTCTAATGTACACTCTATGCACTCTAATGTACACTTCACTGAAAAATATTTTTTGCAGTAGTTAATATTTCTTTCATTTTCATGTATGTTATCAAATGATATGATTTTCTGGCAACACCCTATATCAAGAGTCTTCTTGTTTTATCAGTGATAACCTTTGATAACTTTTTGTACAGTTAAAAAGGGTGGTTTAAATTTGTAGTGCAAAATGTTTCGCTGTTGTCTTCTCTTACATGTTTAGGAGCCAAGAGCAGGCAACTACTACAGCTATTTACCAAAACAATAATAGTAGTACCCACAATGCATTAGCTACTGCGCAACTATAATAATTCACTGGTGACACTCTTAACTACCAGTGTTCTGTCTATATCTAGCACAGAACTACCCAATTCTACATCAAGCTGTTCTGATAGCTTTGTCAGCTGCTGATTTTGTCTACCATATGACCATCCCTCATTAGCCTGTATACCTTTACTCTAGACCTCTCCAGTTCATCTGCTGTTCTTAATAACTTGGCGTGGAATGACTCTGCCTGGTTTATTATATCTCCTTGATACTCGAGTATTTCCTCTAGAACCTTTTCATAGCCTGTAGCTAGCTGCTGCATCTGAAATAATTATCTAATAAAATAATAAAAAATATATAGCTGTCGTAAAACCTAAAAATAATAATCTATAGGAACTCTGCTACTGACTCGTTATGAATATTTGAAAAATCAACTATAAATAAAAATGGATTTATCATAAAACATGGGCCACCTTTCATTTTAAGAGTTGTCTGCTCTGATATATATGTTAAGTCGAGAGAAGACAATGTACTTTGGTACCTAAATAGCATTTGTTGGTGGAACTTGTTAGCTGTTGTTACCATATAATCTGAATTAACATTCATTGCGATAACATGGATAGTTCAGTGAATCGTAATCAAAAGGGTGATATATAGATTGGCAAGGCATTACATTTTCGACATTTCGGGAGGTATATTTGAAATATTTTTTATAGAGAGTATTTACAGGTGATCAATGGTTAGTATATGTCAAATGATACCATAACAATGTATTATCTTTGTTGTAGAAATGCGCTTTCATTTTCTGATCTTCGTAGCATAAAGTAAAACAATACCAACTTCCTACATTGCAATAACATGGTAGATTACAACCTCTTTCATTAGCGTAAAATTCATTAGTGTAAAATTGTATTGAGAAGACTTTTGTTCAATAATAAAAAAACTTGTGGGCTCGCACAACACAACTACAAGTATGTTGTTTATTCACCTCCACTGGCTTGTTATTGGAAGTCATTAAAGCGCATGCAATAGTCACGTGGTCTATTCATAGACTTTGCAGCAGCCCCAGTTTGCAGGCCATTTCTACAACTTAGGTGGTCGAGCTATCAGAACATTGTACAAGCGCTAATCTCAACAAGAAGTTGTCTGCTAGTGGTAAATATCAACAAACTTCGATAGAAAAGAGCAGCTAGGGAAACAAATAACATAGATAGACTTGCGGTAACCGTTATGTTTATTTGGTCGGTTAGTTTAGTGTAAGTACTAGGTGAATTTTAGTACTCTGTATTGCTTTGGCTATTGTTTAGAACCGCAATGGCAGAAAAACAACAAGACAACATTGAGTGTGGATTTTGTTTGAGTAAGGAGGAACTGCCAGAGCCAAGGACTCTACCATGTGGCCACACACACAGTCTGCAATGTCTAACTATTTTTTATGAAAAAAACAATGCATTGGTGTGTCCAGAAGATGAATGTGGGTAAGTGGACTCACTTTGCTGTGAAAAAAAACTGCAAACTACACTTAATGAATTCATATTTTCATTTCTGATCGTTTCTCACCGTAGTCGTTCTAGTCCTTGCTGGTGATGGCATTCTGCCTGGTACCCAACTTGATCAGTGCTTGCCATCTGTCTCGGTTTTCACTATTACTTGTCTCCAGGCTCCATATTTTCATATCTGTGTTGATCCTGTACATTCACCAATGTTCGAGCCTTCCTCTCTTTCTTGTTCCACCGACTCTGACATTGTTGACTCTCTTTATCTTCTCCTTGTATCCTCTATGGCACACATGGCCATACCACCTCCTTCTCCTCATCAGCACACTGAAGTCTTTCCCCACCATTTCTCTAATGTCTTCATTTTTTCTGTGTTCCTCTAAGCTGATGCCATGAATATATCTAAGCATCCTCATCTCTGTGGCACTTTGTTGGTCTTCAAGGCATCAGCCATATCTCACTACCAAACAACTTTGTTGGTCTGAAGCATACATTATAGCGCAGCATTTTTATCTTTGATGGTGCTTTCTATTCACACCAAACACCCATAAGATTTCGCTATTTCTCCCACCTCTTTCATATCTTGTTCTCTATCTTTGCTCTGCATCTTCCATCGTGGTAAATCGTTGTTCCTAGGTATCCGAAAAACTCATATTTCAGTTGATCTCGCCAACAAATATCAATAGCAATTTTCTCCATCATACAAATTTGTGATGTATTGTCTACGAACATCTGTATATAATATGCATTATTTATATACTCTTACTACTTATATTATACAGAGAGGTGTTTGAGGGATCCCCAGATACCCTCCCATCACATGATATGGTAGGAGAAGACAAAAGATGGTGCGATGCCTGTGTGAATAAGAAGTTACCTAAGCAGTTAGCCGTAATATATTGTGCGTTGTGTAGTAAGAAGTTCTGTAGTAAACATCAGGAGGTGAGTAAACAGTGGTAGGAGCTTAGTTACTAGTTAACTAGTTAGTGCAATTACTAGTACAAGCTTTACTTTCAACATAACTATACAATACTGTTTAGTGCACTATGTTATGTAGTATTGTTCATAGTGATGCTTTTATGATTTTTCGGCCAAAAAATGAATCCAGCTGCTATAGTTTTCTCAACATGTTTATAATTTTGTAGTCCCATGATGATGCATTAGGTGACCACCCTACCATCAGCGTTCAAAAACACAATACTGAGGCTATGGAGCACCAGACAAGAAACTGCACAAAGCATGAGAACCAACCATACACTCTGGGCTGTAGAATCTGTTTGGATGTTGTCTGTTCGAAATGTCTGCTTAACTTAGATAACTGTGACAATGGTAGGCTATACCTAATGTTATCGGTAGTAGATGTACTTTGTCTGACCTTGACTGAGGCCGTATCAACTAATTGATTTGCTCACAGGAAAGTCACACAACCTGCTGCCATTAGATGTCTTGGTAGCTACTTTGATGAGAGAAGACATCATTGTTGACACGTTGGCTATAGAGGATAAGTACGAGAAACTGTGTAAGGCAACGTCTAAAGTCAGAGCTGAATACGACAACAAAACATCAGAAATTCTACAACTTATTCATCAAACCAGAGATGCACAGGTTTACCTTTAGATCATCTCAATGTGTCGTTGTATTTGATTGGATAATACATGCACCAATGAGTAAATGAGAAGCGCTGACTCTATGTTATATCTTCTGTTGTAGATAAATGCACTGAAGCTCAATTATGAGAAACTAGAAAATGAAGTGATGAAGAAAAGACAAAAGTCGCGAGTAGATATAACTGAGTTTATGGAAGACATTGTACTTAAGAAATGGACAAAACTCAGAAATCAGAGAGAGCTGATAGAGTCTACAGTAAAACGTGGTCACAAGGTGCAGTATTGGGGATATGCATATATGCAAATAGTTTTTGTTACATTAGCTTCATAGCTCTACTGTTTTCATCGGTGTTATCTCTACTTGCAGGTAGAAGTTGTGAGGAGATTGAAAAAGCTAAAGAATGAAATGCAAAAGTTTGTTGAAGAGGACATACCTAAACTGCTTCTCAAAGATGAGCTAGAACTGATAACCTTGCGTGAGTGATACAGTTACTTTTATAGATTTGATAAATATATTTCTGTCTGTCTGTATGTATGCATAGCTGCGTGTGTATTTATTTGTTTGTCTGTAATTCCACTTTGATATACACCCATACCACTCTGCTGAAAGGAACAAAAACTGCCGTGAAAACATTCCACTGGACTACTTGAGGCTGTTGCATATGCACTTGTTTTTAGTCCTTGTTTCTTTTCCGTGGAATAAGTTGGTCACTAGTGGTCGTCTGCACCATATTCACACGTAACCACATGGATTGCAGCCAATCTTTCATCAGTCAAACAACTAGAATCTATATCATGTGGGCTAGTTTTTTTTTACAGTTTTCTGCTGGCACTTTTTACAGCAGTAATTAATTAATTAGTATTTTAGAGAATCTAAAATACTATTGTTCTGCCTTCTTTTTTTTCTTATTCTTTCGCGCAAACCTTAACGAAGAGTGGCCACTTTTTCTCAAGAACCGTGATAGATAGAGCAACAATTTTTTTTGAGACGTAATTTATACGCATCGGGCATTAAAGTAAGTTGGTTTTCAAAATCACAGAACTTTCCAGAGCATCACAATTCAGGTCCGAACACAGGTGAAGAATCGTCTTTCTAGACATCAAAGTGGCCGAAAAAACGTAGACCGTTTGACGAAAAAATACCAAATTTTGAAAGATGGTGCATTTCGCTTACCTTCTGATTCGACATCATGACACGTCGTTAAAAAATTGTTCGGAAGCGGCCATCTTGGATTTTGATGAAAATCAGATTATTCAGCATAAAACAGCTTCCCGCTAGAGAGCCAACAGGCCAAATTAGCTGAAATTTGCAAGAAACATGTGCCATAGTGTATCGATGTACCAATTTAAGCTTCAAAGTGATCGCACAAAACTGTTTCAAGTTTTTTAATTTTCCATTTTGAAAATCTCAATAAAAATAGCACTTTTCAATGCTTTCTGAGACCAGAATGGAACTAGTCAGCGACAAGCAAAATATTAGGCCAAATAGCCCTATGCCTTGACTTTCAAAAATTTGATACTTCAAGTTTCTCGCAATACCGCCAACACAGCTATTCCATTTTCAAAAGGGGTCTTCCAAACTGAAAAATGGCTATAACTCAGGGATGGTTACTCTGATTTGCATAAATTTTGCATGGTTGTGATCGCAGTGTAATCGTTTTTCAGTCGAACACCCGTCAAGTTTCTGATCTTTGGTGAAAGAGTCAAAGCCCACACAATTTTCAATGTGTGACAAAAGTGTTCGTTATTTACTGTTTTAACCATGGAAAAATTTTTCTGCTTCAAAATTTTAGCGCAAATAGTATTCAGGTGACAAATTGAACAAATCTGAAAAAAATTGAAATATTCGATAAGTAGTTAGGGATGTCCGCACCCCAAAATAGTTTTATGTATGTAGGCCATACCTCCTTCCTTTTATATTAAGTTTTTTATGAACCACATTCAACATTACTAGATGGCTAAATGGTTAACAATGTGACATGCTGTCGACAGGGTTTGGGTTTGATTCCCAGGTAGGGATTTCTTTTTCGCATATAAATAATTATTCTCAAAAGGGAGGTGTCAAGTCAACATGAGTATTTGAAGTAACAGGAGTGCATGTTGTATTGGCAGTTGTGAAGCACGTACGTGCTTGTATGGCCCCAGCACAAAAAAAGCATCTAGGCGCTCAAAAAGCTGTTTTGCAAAAATTAAAGTTATTGCAAAACATTTGTCAGTATGTACTAGATTAGATTATCCATCAGCAACATGTATTCATAACTCAACAGCTAAGGCTGTCGCCTGCTGTTTCAAAGGTTCAGGTACAATTCCCAAAGGCGGAGCTTTTTTTCAAGTGAAAAGTCTTTGCAAGTACGACTTTGATGCTAAATACAATGTTTAGGAATAATAAGGGTGTCAAAAGTGTGCTATTTCAGTGAGAAGTTGATGGCATAGTTGGTGTCGCGCGTGAACCACCACAGCCAGTTCAGGAGTTCAAGTTCATTCAGCGACATTTTATCAGTATTATTCTCTAAAATACTCTTGTCTTCACTTGTGAATACAATTTCATCTAGTTCTTCTTATTCTTATTTTAAGCAAACCTCACCGAACTGTAGCCACTTTTTCTCAAGAACCGTAATAGATATAGCTACAAATTCTTTTGCGACACAATCGACAGGCATCGGGCCATGAAGTAAGTTGGTTTACAAAGTTACAAAACCTTCTAGAACACCGCAAGTCAAGTGCAAAAACAGGTAAAAAATTGTTTTTCTAAGTATCAAAGTGGCTGAAAAAACGTAGACCCGATTGGCAGAAAAGTACCAAACTTTGAAAGATGGTGAATTTCGCTCACATTCTGATTCGACATGCTAAAACAATGTTAAAACTTTGTTCGGAAGCCGCCATCTTAAATTTTTGTGAAATTTTTACTTTTGGGCATAAAACAGCTTCACGTCGAAGATCCAAAACGCCGATTAAGCTGACATTTGCAACAAACATGTACCATGTACCATATTTCTCAACCCTTGCCAATAACCTGTGGTGTCCCCCAGGGGTCCATTCTTGGTCCAACCCTGTTTCTATTGTATATTAATGACCTAATAACATGCTGTCAAAAATTTCAACCGATTCTCTTTGCTGATGATACAAACTTATTTATAACTAGTAAAGATCTTAACCAAGAGTCAGAGGCCATAAATGCGGAACTGGATAACATCAAAAGCTGGTGTGACATCAATAAGTTAACCCTGAACACTGACAAAACAAACTACATTGTTATTAAAAATCCACAAAATAAATTTACCATGTACAACACAGTAAAAATGGGCAATACTGAAATAGCTGAAGCCAGTTCCATAAAATTTCTTGGAGTTACCATAGATAAAACCCTAAATTGGTCTTCCCATATACTAAACTTAAAGAATCAACTCCACAAAAGCCTTGGACTAATCTATCAAGCTTCCACATATTTTCCTAGCAGCACACTACTGCTACTTTATAACACCCTGATAAATAGCAAGATTTTGTATTGTCTTGAGGCATGGGGTAATGCTCCAGCTTGCTATATAAACACAATATTGATAGTGCAAAAGCGTCTGATCCGTATAATTTGTCACAAAAAGCCTAACACCCACACTTCTCCTTTGTTCAAAAAGACAAAAGTTTTACCCATCTCTCTGTTATACAAACACCGGCTAGGTTTGCTTGCTTATAAACACTATAGCTTAATATCATCGCCAGCCCACTCTCATAATACCCGACACTCTCAATATTCTTTGCCGTACCCAGTCTCCTCTTCTGCCTGTGGCCAAAGGCAGGTCACCTACCAATCTGCTGATGTATGGAACTCGCTGCCCGTGGGGCTGCGGGTGATGGCTTCAACATCAAGATTTAAAGCGGCCTTAAGGCAACACCTGCTTGATTCCATGTAGTGGCTTCTTGCTTCTGTATATTGTTTTCTAGCTGTCAACCGGGTCCAGCGCCTCGATTAGCTATGCTACTGCGCACATGGACCCTCATCACTGCTCAATTTTTTTTTTCTCACTGTTTAGCAACAATTTATGATGAAAATAAAACAAACAAACAAACAATAGTGTTTCAATGTACCATTTTGAACTTCAAAGCGATCGGGCAAAACTGTTTCAAGTTTTTTCATTTTCCATTTTGAAAATCTCAGTAAAAACAGCCTTTTTCAATGCTTTCCGAGACCAGAATGGAACCAGTCAGCAACAAAGAAAACATTAGGCCACATAGCCTGATGCCCAATCGTTCAAAAATTTGATATTAAAAATTTCTCGCAATACCGCCAACACAGCTATTCCAATTTTAAAAGTGGTCTTCAAAACATGAAAACAGCTATAACTCATGGATCGTTACTCCGAATGGCATAATTTTTGCACGGTTGAGATCGCACTGTAACTGTTGTTTGGATAAACATCCGTTAATTTTCTGGTCTGTGATGAAAAAGTCAAATCCCACACAGGAATCAACGTGTGACACAAATGTTCGTTATTTACTTACTGTTTTCGCCGAGAAAATGTTTTTTCCTTCAAAATATTATCAGAAATTGTATGCAGATGGCAAATCAAACAATTCTGAAAAACATTTGAAAAGTATTTAGCGGTGTCCACACCCCAAAACAAATAATTATCATTAATAATAAATAAAAAATGTTATTTTTGATATATATTATATATTTATTATAAATAATACGTATCAGAAATTAATAACAACAACAGCAACAAGAGCACTAAGAAGATCCATCATTATAATTAATTAGGAGACAGATACAAATAATCCCCACAATAATATGGTTCAGTAGCACTAGCATACGCACAAAAATTGAGCCTACTAAAAAACAACTAACAGGTATATTTTTATTATCTTACTACCACCTTTTTGTTGCTTTTTGGCAAAGAAGTCTGTTAGCAGTTTCAGCATGTCTGTAACGATCGTATAAGGCAAGATGGATACCGGTTATATATTATAATGGTGATCAATGATAGCGTCATGGATGCAATATACCAGGATTGCCAGCTACGGCCGTTCAATATAACTTTGACCACGATTCAAGTGAGGCCATTTATGAGAGTCGCCATGACTAGCGACTTCACGAAGTATTCGATACGTATATTGCGTCTTTTGAATGCGGTGCTGACTTGGCTTCTCATTAAAAAAGACAACTACGCCAATCCACGGGGAAAAGTTATGTATTTCCGGTACGTTCGTATGATTTGAGTGTTTACAAAATTGCGGTGGCTGCTATAAAAAGATTTAACGTAACTTGCGGCCCCTTACTATAGCGTATATCGCGACTTCCCTTGTAAAAGTCGCAGTTACAGTCTACATCCGGTACGAACTTGGCCATTCAAATTGCCTCACCTGATTGGGTGCAGCTGGCAATCCTGGTATATTTCATCCATGGATAGCGTATATAAACTGAAGGTCAATGAGTGGAGACAACTCAATGTTATATAAGTTATAAACGATCAAAATTCTACCATAACGTTAGACGGTTTCGTTTTCAAAGCGTATGAACAAATTTGAAATAGTACAGACGGTTTGCAAAGCGTCTTTTACATTGAAAATAATTGGGTAATTGTAGTAAAATAGCCCAAGAAGCTATGTTTAAAATCGGGCTTGTTGGTTATAATAAATTAATTGTCGGCCTCAGCAGTTGCGGGATTAATGCTATAAAACTGTATTTCCTGCCCAACAATTGTAAAATCTGCAAACCGTATAGTTGTCTTGCTAATAATTCAGACGATTTAGAAATGATTCAGATGATTTAGAAAATTACAAACCGTATGGACGCTTTAGAAAGAGTAAGAACTATTTACAAACCGTATGAATTATTTTGAAATAATCTGAACTGTTTTAAAATAGTCTAAACTATTTTGAACTGGTTGGAAAAGTTTGCAAGGCACATGGCTTTCGAACCAAAAGCGATCATCATCATTTTATTTTTAGCCTCTATGCAGGTTTATCATCACAGACATAGATCAAAGGATATAGAGCAAATTAATTAACTGCATAAAACTGTTGTTGAATATAATCTCTAAAATTAATTTTTACATTTATAATTAGGTTGTATTGATTATTTAAAATACTTTGAAACAAATAATATTTAATAAACAAAAAAAATTAATTATTTATTTAAAGAAAATTCAACTGTTCGGTGTTTAGGAAAAACATTATCAATCATAAATGGACTGTAGATCTATGATCAATAGAGCGAACCAGCAAATCGGCTCAGATTTTCAAAGCCAACGAACGATTTCACAAAGCATTCAGAAGATTTGCAAAAGTTCAGACTGTTTCAAATTCGTTCAAACGGTTTGGAAAGCGTTCAGACGTTTTAAAACGCAAAACACAAAACGTTCTGAGCCACCATAATCTTGCCTTATACGATCGTTGATGTCTGAAAAAATTTCATGGAAATGATAAAAGTGGAAATGTTGTAGTTAGACTGTGATATGAAAAAAACAATGATGTGGGATTATATATACTTGTTTACCCAATGCTAATATAGGATAGTTGTTATGCCAAACTAATTTTTGACTTTTTAACTGTTACATTTTATTCGTGTTTTAGGGAAAATCCACTCAACTACCAGAAAAACCGTGATATGCCAAGACTTTGCTGTATAACAAAGTAGATTTTTTTCCGGAACTTGAATTCCCAAAAGATGTTGTTTAATTTTCATGCAGGAACGTCGTTCCGGTGCGTTCCGGTACACTTTGAGGCCCTTAGATGTATAGGCAGGGTTTATGCAGTGGCCCTTAGATGTATAGGCAGGGTTTATGCAGTAGCCCTTAGATGTATAGGCAGGGTTTATGCAGTAGCCCTTAGATGTATAGGCAGGGTTTGTGCAGTGGCCTTTAGATGTATAGGCAGGGTTTGTGCAGTGGCCTTTAGATGTATAGGCAGGGTTTATGCAGTGGCCCTTAGATGTATAGGCAGGGTTTATGCAGTGGCCTTTAGATGTATAGGCAGGGTTTGTGCAGTGGCCCTTAGATGTATAGGCAGGGTTTGTGCAGTGGCCTTTAGATGTATAGGCAGGGTTTGTGCAGTGGCCTTTAGATGTATAGGCAGGGTTTATGCAGTGGCCCTTAGATGTATAGGCAGGGTTTATGCAGTGGCCTTTAGATGTATAGGCAGGGTTTATGCAGTGGCCCTTAGATGTATAGGCAGGGTTTGTGCAGTGGCCTTTAGATGTATAGGCAGGGTTTGTGCAGTGGCCCTTAGATGTATAGGCAGGGTTTATGCAGTGGCCCTTAGATGTATAGGCAGGGTTTGTGCAGTGGCCTTTAGATGTATAGGCAGGGTTTGTGCAGTGGCCCTTAGATGTGTAAAGGATTTTGTTAGAAACAGGGAATCACTTTACCGACAACTGTTAAAAAGACGCCTGTATTGTATATAACAACAATACGGGAATGCAGGGTGCAAATAGACTGGTAGCGTCGGCTCTCTGTGGAAGGCAATTAATATAACTAACAAGCGCTACCGGTATGGTAGTATAGGCTCTCTGTTGTAGAAGATCTGTATAGCAGACAGAATCGGTGAATAAGGTATGCAAACTTAGTGCTACAGGCAACCAGCCACACTAAATACACGTGTTTCAGATAAATAATAATTTATTAGTAGAACAAAAGCTTGCCGGATAAAACAGTCCTCACAAGCGTACAGTAACTTGACATCCCTTAGATCACACACAAGCAATCGCTGAATACACCTAGAGACTAGACACACTCTCAGCCTGAGCTAAAACAAGTTCTAACTAACTCGTAGCAAATCTAAATCAACGCTGACCAGTGGGCGATCTGCCTCACTATTTATAGGAAAAGAAAGTGGTTGAAAATAATAAGATATGATTGACTTAAAAAAAATAACTGGCACAATATAGATATGAATCATAATGCGAAGGATTAAATATAAAAGCATACAGAAGCTGGCGCATTGAAAACTGACTAGCCGCCCAAATTCAAGTGCTAATTATAAATAGATATATAATGACGTCAACTACCAGTCCATAGCTTGAATCCTCGGCGCTGGATCTTGACTCATCTGCGGGTTCCTTGATCGTCTGTTCTGCCTGGTAAGATTCTGTACTAAGCTTGATCTTGCCGCTTGTCAACTGCTGCTCACTCAACTGTTACTACTATGCTAGTAGCACCTATCGCATCGCAGGGCTGCTCCATGCAATTCTATTACAGATGTTTAGGCAGGGTTTGTGCAGTGGCCCTTAGATGTATAGGGAGCGTTTAAATTGGACATCCGTTCTCAAACCTGAAATATTTGCAGACTGAATATTTTCTTTAATAATTCAAGTGAGACAACTCACAAAAAGTCACGTTTTAGAAATATCTGATGGTTTGAGCGACAATTAAGCGACTCCATGTTGGTGTATAACTCACATTATTTTCTTCTAGTATGCATAAATTGGAAGAATTTTTTATAACATCGTTTTTGCAATATAGTTGTCTCAGTGGTGACTGCAATGTGCCCGCACACTGTCCCAGTGGTGACTGCAATGTGCCCGCACACTGTCCCAGTGGTGACTGCAATGTGCCCGCACACTGTCTCAGTGGTGACTGCAATGTGCCCGCACACTGTCTCAGTGGTGACTGCAATGTGCCCGCACACTGTCTCAGTGGTGACTGCAATGTGCCCCCGCACACTGTTTTTCTTTTCCATGTTTCAAATTGAATACAAAGAGAGTGGGAGAGAGATAGAAAGGATTGAACACGACAGGGTTGGGCCAGAGTAGAGTGGGTCAGGGCAGGGGTGGGCTGGGGCAGGGTGGAGCAAGCCAAAGTAAGAAGTAGAAAGAGGCGGTTATAAAGAGTGCCGAGAAAGAGCAATATGAGATGGAGAAGGGCGGGAGAGCAGCCAAGGTTAAACAGGGCAAGAGTAGAGCAAATAAATCTGTTTCTGGGGATGGAGAGGGGCAGAAATGAAAGGTGTCTTTGAATATGACAGGTATTACAGCTAGTATTTAAATGTCTGTTTTGTTATCTAATATATATATATACCATCTGCTATCTAATATATATATATCATTTGTTGTTTGATTGTAAATATTAATGAATAGTAATTAAATTGCTGTTATCTAACTCCTCTTGGTATTGATGTATTGGTATTCATACAACTGACTAATTGTACGGATACTGACATATACTGTTCCCAAGCTCCCAGCTTGCTGCCAGTATCTATACTTAGTAGCACAGCCCAAAGTCCCTCAGCCATTCTCTCAAGACCTAGCTGTTGCTCCTCACCTCAACCCAGAGGTCATACCGGGCCGGTATAGCCTTAAATAAATCTCATAGAAAGTAACTAGGGACTTGAAAACACAGGAGAGCCTGCGGCTCAACCCAAGAGTTATAGTCTATTCAATGAGTACATGTATTTGCTCTAACCCACCAAACAGTACGCTGAGGCAATCAGCTAGATGTGGTGCACGGAGTAAGCTCTGTAGAAAAGAGGAAGAATTACAGCGAATTACAGCCTTTTACAAGCTGATGGACACGATGTCTTTGACCTACATAGAGGCACATCCAATTATGTATAAAACTATGAGCATAAATCCAACAATAACCATAACTGTAAACAAAAATTGGTTACATTACATACACATGATTAAATAAATCAGGAATAAATGGACGAGGAGTTGAGTCACTAACCTACTGTCTAGTAAGCTGGCTCCTGGCTTTTCATCAAAGTTTCTCATTTTTAGATAGCTTTGAATCTGTTGATCTCGACTTCTGCAGATGGTTAACTCCTAGATAAGCGATCCTAAAAGCTATCGGGCTATCTTAAGGTTACAGGGTAGGGTGCTTGATGCCAACCTGAGATAGCATCTGGAGCCATTATACTTAGCATACTTTACAAGCATGCTTTGCAGCCGAGGTAGACTAACCTCATGGTAATTACTGTATAATATTGTAACGGTTTTCCCTGGTATATGAGGTCACTGTTACTGGTACTTGCAAGAGTGCTATGTTTGGCTGACTTGTCTCTACTTTATGTGGTAGCGTGGCAGCAGAATGACAAGGCTGTATTGATCTATCCTGTGCTGGATAGAACCGGATGCTGCTACTAGAGCAGGCACAACTGTGTTCAGGCAACCGGCCACACAGATATCACAAGGTTGATAGTAACAATTGTTTATTGCTACGCTCACAAAACAAACAATGTCTAATACACGCACAGAAATGTATACTTGGTACAAGTACAGAATAGAACGGTAATGACTATGGGCAAGTGTCGAGTGAACGCTCAACGTAAACTGGCTAGAACAGTCCACTTGCTAGTATTTCCTGAGTCTCCTGCGAATCCAAGCGTCTTATCCAAGCGCTATCCAAGAACTGAAGACCTGGGCTAAATGCAAGCCTATTTATATGAGGTAGATAATCAAGTGAGAATATAAATATATGATTGGTTAAATAAAATACCCCCAGCGAGGCACAAAAAGTAATAACAAGCTGGCATACTAAATAATGAGTCATAACTAAAGATATATATAAGAGTGTCACTTTGAGCCGGAAAATCCTTCCTGAGCTTGGCTTAGGCGAGCGGCAGTTCAGCAGCACTCTGTGAGCATCCAAGTGTAGCCTTCAGTGGTTGATCTTGAGTAGAGTAAATACATATATATGTATAGCACCGGCTGGAGATGAAAGGGCTGCGCTGTGCAATTCCATTACAATATACACTACAGCGCTTATAGTGGGTAACTGTTTTCACCGTTGTGTTCTGCACCAGCACCAAAGAGGTCTGTCGGGCTGTATACCATCAACCAGAAGCACCTCTAGGGGTTCACTTGTTCATAAAATTCCACGCTAAAGTGCCACTGTCTTTTTGTAGAGTCTCTATATTATGTAGATTTCAAAAGAGAGATGGAATTGATGGCGATCCTCTCTGATGACATTGTTATTGACAGCGAGCATGGACTGTCCAGCCTGCCACCTCCCCCTCAATCATTGACACTGCTGAAGTCTGTAGAATTACCATCTCACCCTAACTCATTTTGTCAGTACAAAGGGAGTATGTACATAGGGTTAGACAACAATACAGTTAGTAGAATAGACAAGAACTATCAATTACATAACTCTTTTATCTCTACTTCTGGCACAGTAGGATCCATTGCCGTATATGCAGACAGGTTCTATATGTTATCTAGTGACAACCCTTCTGAAGTGAATGTCTGTGACATGTCAGGTAAACATATTAGAGACTGGAAGCATCCTAGCAATGGCTCTATGTCTAACTTGCTGACTGTAGTAGGTGATCAGCTAGTTATAGCAGATCCACCAAACCAGAGAATAACCGTATATTCTCTCACTGGAGAGGCTCTACGTCACATTCCTTGTTCTCTGCCAAATAACAGTGAAATCGGTATCTGTGCTGTAGACGATGCTTCTGTTGTTATATCTAACTGCTACCCAAGTAAAGTGTTTAGAATGAATATTAATTCCGGGGAGGTGATGTGGACTCTCTCTGATGTCCTGTACCCACAATGTCTGGTACGCTATGGAGACTATATCTTAATATCTAGTCGATGCATCAACCTCATCTCCACAATAAACAGCACCACTGGTTGGTAATATCAACTTGTTTCTAGCTCTAGATTTAGTTAAACGGTGATTATAATAGTTAAATTTACTTACATAGACATGCTCTATTTTAATTATTACTCTTTGTTTCAAGTTCTTTATAGTTGAAACAAAAACTAGGTTGTTGCAGGATTGTAGAAATGTAGCTAATATATTGCGAGTCTAATATTATATAGCCCTAGGTATTAGCTCTATCCTATAAAAGCTTATTTTGGGTTATAAGTAATTCTTTTTGCTGTCAAATTATTTGACGGCAAGTTTTTTTAATTACAGGCAGCATAGTATCTGAGCTGAACGATGATGCTATGACTAATGGGTTTAGATTTGGTTTGGGGGTATCAGGAACCACCCTCATTGTGCCCACTTGGTATAAACAACAGGTCCTTTTATACAAGCTGAATATGGAATAAGATGATGGGTTTGAGGATTATCTGTCAACTTACATCGATGATGACGAAAAGCAACTACAAAATCCTTCATCCAATCACTAAACACTACAGTAATAAGTTGAGAAAATGTGTATTGCAGACGGTTGTTTGTTTTATGGTATTCTTGATATATGGTTATAATAAGTATTCTTTATTATTTAATCTCCTGCACTACTTAATCTCCTGCATTACTTAATCTGCACCACAACTTAATCTCCTGCACTACTTAATCTCCTGCACTACTTAATCTGCACCACAACTTAATCTCCTGCACTACTTAATCTCCTGCACTACTTAATCTCCTGCACTACTTAATCTCCTGCACTACTTAATCTCCTGCACTACTTAATCGCCTGCAATCTTTAATGCTAAGACATATGTGAGCACCTTTTATTTGACATTTTTATAGTATGATAGATTAATCTTGTATTAATCTTCAGTTAACAAACAATATCAATTAGCTGTATGTATCAGGCACTAATTAATTATGCTAATAGAATATATCTTATTTGGTTTAAAGCATAATGAAGAACACTCCATGTTCATGGTTATTGTACGTTACATTTATATGTAACTTGTTGGTTTACTTTTGTATATATTGTGTATCTATAACAGATCAATAAATAACGATGTTATGTAATACTCGCTAACACAGTTTGAGAATATTAAAACAATAAGTTGGCCAGCGAAGGAAGGAAATGATTACATCAAGTGATACAGTTATCTTGATGTCTAGTGTGGACAACAGCAGCAATGATCTCGCAAGCACAAATTGTAAAAACACATTTGGATCTAGCGGATAAAACCAGCCGTTGCAATAACAACTGTACTAGTTATGTGGTGAATTTGAGCAGAAGTTGTTGTTTATGAAATCTGCTCTGTATTAATATATGCGGTTGCACGGCTGTACGGTTGCATATTGTACAGATGTATGGTTGTACGGTTGTAGTAATCAAACCAGCGGCAAAAATTGAAAATAATTCAATAAACTTTGTCTCAACGCTATTCAAAGACTAAAGGCCACCCCACACACAGCAATTTGCAGCCGCGAATTTGGCACAATGAGAGAAGTTTCCCTCCCGTCGCCTGTTGCTGCTCTCCACACACAACGATTATGCATATGATGGTACTCATCAACAGTCTATAGTGAACATATGGGTAGTCACAGCTGGGAAAATCTAAGTAGGAAAAAGTGGATACGAGCGATCTGCATTGACCAACCAGCTTCAGGGAATATTCAATAATCGTAAAACCGGCCAGCAAAAATCAAACACGCTTGATCCTAGACGATCGCGTCAAACGCAAAATCGCGAATTCATTAAGGGTGAAATAAACAGCTGTTTTTTGCTTTCCATGACAAAATCGCTGTGTGTGAAGAGGCTTAAGGCAATGTTTTAAGTAAGTTCTACAACCACCTTTATTAAACATCCTGGAACTTCATCTTGTCTCCAGTCTAAACGAAGAGTGTAGATTGCAAACCGTTTGTTTTGTTGTCCTTCCATTTGTGTTTTATCCCATTATATCACTTTTGATCACATGATACAGTAGATAGAGGTCATGTGATCAAAGATGGATGTTTGTTACATCATAACCTCATCTACTTCTGTTGTGATATTTGGTGTTATTGTTCTGCTCCAGTACAAACAGTAAGAGAAGAATATAGAAATGAACATCGACAGGGGTAAATGCAGAAAAAAACTAGAAAGAACGTAATCTAAGCAATAAAAAATAATATTTAAAAGGTGTCAACATTTGTTCTCGGCGACTTATGTTTACTTTTTCGACATTTGTTCCACGGATGTCAAAGCGTCTCTTTTTCATCAAAGTAGACAATTTCTGGAACTAATGTTTGAATGATATTTCATAGATTGCCAGTAACAGATGTTTGAATGATATTTCATCGGTTGCCAGTAACAAATTTTGACTCTTACCAGAATAAATGGTTATTTTTTATTTCATGAACAACATTCATCTACGTTTGTCTAGGCTCCTTCCAGATCTGTCTGTATTCATTCTTTTTATGCTTGTTCCGATCCCTAAAAACAACATTGACTTGTGTTTATATTTTAAATGACATGTAAAGCAGGAGATTAAGTACACTTTACAGTCGCGCAAAAAGTTTGTTACGTGGATCAGAAGGTTTCTCATTTCATCGATCAAGAAGTGGAATGTGTAAAATGTAACGAGGGGAAACGAATTTATATAACGTTTTACTGGATTTAACATTAAAGTTTTTCGTCCAAAAGTGAAATAAATGGACTCACTAGTTGAGACACGTGTTTACCTCAACAATATATTACTGTTAAACACCTGAGTTGTATGCCAACTGACAGTACCCCCATATTATTCTACTGGTTGACAATCATTCAAAGAGTTGTCCTCTTTTAGGAGAAGACAATATCTCAACTATGTTCATGAGTTCGTTTACCACGTTATATTCTTTACATTTAAGAGCTAATGTATACAACTACAGTTGACTAGTCCATTAAAAGTGCTTGTTTAATATTTACATTCATTGAATTAATACAAAGAAACTGAGGCCCTTTTTTATGACTACAACACACAAAAGAATACATTACATAAGCTCACACCTAGTATTCAGTAGCCCAATGCTGCCATAACACAGCAGCATAGAAGTGATGGGCAATACATGTACCAAATCTACCAGAGTGTACCCTGTTACCGTAACATCACATACAAGAGCCACAAGATCTAATGCAGCTGATAGGCAGCATGCTGACTTTGAGCAACATAGCCATGATGGAAGAACCCAAGCTTCATTACGAGGTACTGACTTTGAGCAGCGAAGCTATGATCGAGAATCTCAAGGTTCATCACGAGGTTCTGACCTTGAGCAGCAGAGCTACAATCAAAGATCTCAAGGTTCATTACGAATTACTGATTTTGAGCAGCAGAGCTACGATGGAAGATCTCAAGGTTCATTACGAGGTGCTGACTTTGGGCAGCAGTGCTACGATTGGAGATCTCGAGCAGTGTTGCGAGGTATTGACTTTGAGCAGCAGTGCTACGACGGAAAGTCTACCCTGCAGTTAAAGACACATTCACACTTCGGACAGCAGGTGTATGAAGGAGAGACTAGACCTACTTCAGTCCAACCATACAAACCTGTACCACAAGACAACTACCCACAAGATGATATACTCATGGTTGTACAAATGGCTAAAAAGATAGAACTTGCTTTAAAAAATAACTTTGGTGCTATTGGAAATAACATGTGTAAGTTTTATAGTTCTCAGCTCTTTTACATGTGCTGTGTGTTTTCTAGGCATTACATAAGGACATCATGAGTTTTGTTCCTGTAGGGGAGCTCATCAACGATTCAACTGTGGCACAAAGTATTTCACGGCATACAAGAAACATTCTACATGAAATCAGAATGAAAAGAAATTTGCTGGTACATGACCATAGACATGATTGCCTGAGCGCTTATGAGAGGCGCAATCTAATTTATTCTTATGAAGATCTTAAAAGAAATTTAAGAATTGCAGAATAACACATTTAATTATTTCGATATTATTAAATAAATAAAATTGTACAATTTATATTCTGTTGTTAGGCATTTTGTTATTTTTAATTGTCATTTTTTTATGTTATTTTGTTATGTTACTATTTATTAGCTTTTGTTCAAGTACACTTGTGTCCAGGAAAGTTCTTGTACTTTCACAGAAAGATCACTAGTAGCTGATTAAATGTTAACAAAATTTTTCACTCATTACAAAACCTCTTTTGATGAGCTTTAAATAACTTCGATCAATGCGAAGTCTGGTTGAAGACTCAGTGAACTCCTATAGTACTAGGCATACAAGGCTATTGTAAAACATCAGAGAGATTGCTGAATGTAGTGAAGTCTTTATAAAGCTTGGTAGTTGTCTTCTTTTAATGCTACTTCCTTTATCCGGCACAAATTGTGGACCAGAAAAAAATTTTCAACACGCAAAATGTTACTTTTACTCATTTGCACTACTATTGTGTTTTATATGTATTACATAACAAGGGGAATTAATAACATTTTTAATTAAAATATGATGGTAGCGCTTATCATGTTGAGTAAACTTCTGAAATTGTATTTGTTTTTGTAAAATACTGATTGGTCTTGGGAAGTCGCCTTCTCATTATTGAGAATATAAGCAAGCATTTAGCCATCGGATGATTTCAGTCATCACTGCAAATAGCTAACTCAATCATTTGTCTATCACAAAACAACCAACCCAAGCTTACTCCATGGACTATCGCCTGTTTTTCTGACGAGCCAACATACATGTATTCTGTTTGCAAGCACAGACATTGCGGTAATCAAGCAACGTGTAATTGCATTGAATTACTAACCTCTACGAGTTTAGACGGTACTGTATTCAAATGTCCTACGACAATAGTGATTCGTACCAATCTTTTACATATGTGATGCTTCAACATTTATTTGACCAGCATAGTACAACAACACATATTTAATGACAAACAGAAGAAACTAAATCGGAGTATCGTAAATTTCGCATTCCGTGTCATTACATGCTTCAATTAAAAACTTTTGCAACACAAAATGGCGTCTAATAGAAAGTGGTAAAAACTGTAGACTGGAACATGATGTGAAAATATATCAAAACGGCCTTTTATTCACTGCTTTGAACAACATTGGCGTGAGCTGCTATTTATGAAGCTTTTCTGAAAACATTTTATCGGTATTTTATTGCACACTCTATGCACTCTAATGAACACTCTATGCACTCTAATGTACACTCTATGCACTCTAATGTACACTCTATGCACTCTAATGTACACTCTATGTACTCTAATGTACATTCTATGCACTCTAATGTACACTCTATGCACTCTAATGTACATTCTATGCACTCTAATGTACACTCTATGCACTCTAATATACATTCTATGCACTCTAGTGTACACTTTATGCACTCTAATGTACACTTCATTGAAAATTATTTTTTGCAGTGATTAATATTTCTTTCATTTTCATGTATGTTATCAAATGATATGATTTTCTGGCAACAACCTATATCAAGAGTCTTTTTGTTTTATCAGTGATAACCTTTGATAACTTTTTGTACAGCTAAAAAGGGTGGTTTGAATATGTAGTGCAAAATGTTTCGCTGTTGTCTTCTCTTACATGTTTAGGAGCAAAAAGCAGACAACTACTACAGCTATTTACCAAAACAATAATAGTAGTACCCACAATGCATTAGCTACTGCACAACTATAATAACTCACTGGTGACACAGTGTTCTGTCTATATCCAGCACAGAACTACCCAATTCTACATCAAGCTGTTCTGATAGCTTTGTCAGTTGCTGACTTTGGCTGATTTTGTCTACCATATGACCATCCCTCATTAGCTTGTGTACCTTTACTCTAGACCTCTCCAGTTCATCTGTTGTTCTCAGTAACTCGGCATGGAATGACTCTGCCTGGTTTATTATATCTCCTTGATACTCGTTTATTTCTTCTAGAACCTTCTCATAGCCTGTAGCTAGCTGCTGCATCTGAAATAATTATCTAATAAAATAATAAAAAATATATAGCTATCGTAAAACCTAAAAATAAATTTCTATAGGAGCTCTGCTACTGACTCGTTATGAATATTTGAAAAATCAACTATAAATAAAAATGGATTTATCATAAAACATGGGCCACCTTTCATTTTAAGAGTTGTCTGCTCTGACACATATGTTAAGTCGAGAGAAGACAATGTACTTTGGTACCTAAATAGCATTTGTTTGTGGAACTTGTTAACTTTCGTTAGCGTATAATCTGAGTTAACATTCATTGCAATAACACGGATTGTTCAGTATATCGCAATCTAGAGGGTGATATGAGGCATTACATTTTGGACATTTCGGGATGTACGCTTTTATTTATGATCAAAAAATGAGGAAAAGTCTATCATATTTATTGTACTATTGCGTGCGCACACCTGCTCATCTCGAAATCTCTCCACCTCTCGTATCCAGTCTATGCAAACTCTTTCAGCATCATCTAGGCCTTTCTTTATTTGCATTGAGTATGTGTGCCCTTTTGATGGCTGCAAACTCAAGTAGGCACTTGATCTGGGAAGTAACCGCTTCTGCAACTTCCCTCAGAGAATCCTGGCCAAGGTTAAAATGCCCAATAAAAAGAAAAAAAAATTAATTTCAAAGAAAGTTTAGTAGGTACAAGAATTTTAATCAAAATATTAAATATTTTTCTTAAAACTTGACAAGCAATAAAAAGTTTAGTAGGTATGACTAACTACAAAACATGATTGACGGAACCAAAAATTAAATACAAAATTTGAGAAATGAACAAATGTAAATGATGTGAACCAACATGTGCAACCATCTTCATCTTTTTCACATTCTTTACACGTCATCTTATAGCACACTTTACAGGCAGCAGTAGGAGTAGTCCTTTATGGCGTAGGCAGTATACTTTCCTATACTCTGGTAATGTCTGGTAGAGATGAATTGATATCACCTCATGATCAGCATTGAAATGCTGCTGATGACTCTAGAAATAATTGTAAAGCAATAATAATGATTTCAGTATTCGCAACAGTAGCAGTATTGGTAGCAATATTGGTAGTAGTATTGGTAGCAGTATTGGTAGCAGTATTGGTAGCAGTATTGGTAGCAGTATTGGTAGCAGTAGTATTGGTAGCAGCAACAGCAGAAGCAGCAATGTCAGCAGCAATAACAACAATAATAATAGAAAGATGTGAAAGCACTCACAACTATATAACTTAGTGTCACTGTTCAACATAAAAAAAACAGTTTATTGAAGTTCAGCACATCACTAAATAAGATTTAACTAAATTTTTAATTACCTTTAGGTGAAGGTCACAAAGTTTCTCATCGCATTTAACGCAGAATGTTGCTGCTGACTGCTTGTCACAGTCAGATCTGTCACATGTCTGTTCACTCTCTCCAACAATATCGACATCCTCATGTAAGAAAACAGCAGCTTTTTGTAACTTGCAGGCATCCACTTCATCATTCAAAATTCTAAAAAAATTATCAACCTTATAAACTACTCTATTGTTTCTTTTTTATTCCTCATCCTTTGCACTAAACCAACCTGTTTTGTTAATATTTCCAACTCGCATTAAAAAAGTCTTCTTTGAATTCAAAATATATCAATAAATTAAAATGCAAGTTGTTTTTGGTTAAACTTCCAGTGCTTTCAGTTGAAAAGCAAGCTGTCAACTTGAGGGAGCTATTTATTTTTTAATTATTCTCAAGCAGAAAAAAACAGTAGAGATCAAATTGCAGCCAATGACTCAGTTTCCGCAGTTTCACATTCAAACAAGTGTTTGATGACACTGTTATAGTCTTGTAGACGCTTTGCTTACACTGCGGGCAGATGATGATTCCTTATTCTCCTCTGAATGCTCCTTCAAACAACTGCTACAACTCACATGGCCACAGGCTAGAGCTCCCGGGTCTACCATGCTCTTGGAATGATGGCAACAAAATCCCCCTTTGTCTGTATCGGTTATAGTTACAGCGGCAGAAGTCATTCTGATGTTTTGTTTTCTCACTTTATAGTAGATTTTGGGGGCTTAAACCCACTAACTAATGTCGGTAGCAATCCGACAGGTATGCTGCCACCAGCTGTCTTTTATCCTGCGACAACAGCAGGCCGGTATGGTACCGAGAGATGTGTAGAAGAGTATTCCTAACTCTGCGACTAGCAAGGAGCCCTCGGCTCAGACACATAACTCAGTACTGTTGAGTATCTCTGTATTTATTCATCCAGAATAAAACGAGTTAGTAAAAGGCACATTACAACCGACTTATTAGAGCAAAAGTTCTGCCTTTTATAGGCGATTCACAGGAAGTGACAGGAAGTAATCATGAGTAGTAACCAATCATATAAGAATAATACATAATAGACCAATGAACAAACAGATATAAATAGAGAACGAATCAAGTGGATTATACATGGCTAAATAGATATGGCGCCATGTAAGAGTAGGTGGAGTTACAAGCTACTGAGCCAATCACAGTCCTATCTGCTTCCTGTCCCTGGTCTTTAGTCTTTACTAGCTTCTGTTCTTGTTCTTTCATCAGGTTTACGGGTGGTTACCTCCTGGAGATGGCTTCCTTCCTCCCTCAGGCTACTTTCCAACTCTCAGCCTATGCTGAGTCACTTCCTGCCAGTTCGGCAGGGAGCATACAGGGTCAGTACGGACTCATACCGGGTCGGTACTGCTCTGTACAGGGTCGGTACTGACTCATGCGCATGGTCAGTCAATTCGGCATTACATCTTTCAGTCATTCTGGCCATCTAATGGCTAATATGAGGATGCCAGAATGAAAGTACAGGGTGTGCGCAGAAGTAGACAACATTAAAATCCACAACAACTTGTTAGTTACTAGAGCATTAGTGCAGTATACAATCACTTCTCAAGATCAAGAGGTCGATAGTGTTTAAAGAGTCTTGGCATTATTGATGAAGTTATTCCAGGTTTTACTTTTGTGTGCAAGCATATCTCTTGCCTTTCTCTCTGATAAGTCACAGTGATGGTCAGCTACACATCAATAGACAGATCTTGGCAACTATCTATCATATCTTGGATGCATCTCTGCTCATTCTGTGTACAGGCAACTACAGACTGTCCCTACTCTACTGCTTTAAACAGCTCAATTTAAGTCAGCGAAAAGTTACGAAATTAACTGATTGCTCTATGTTGCCGCCTATATTTCAGACATTTATTGTTTTCAGCAAGGAAAACATATTTTACTCAAATTGAATCGAATCCTTAAATAAAACTCATTTCATTAAAGAATGCCTCCGGTCATTTCTATATTTATCTGATATATCATTGATATGTCCTTATGAGGTGCTTCAAAAACCAACCTCGTCAAAATTCAATTGATTTCTATATTTTCTTAACATCATTAATAATAAGCATGTTATGAGTGTTGTCTCCCCATTCCAACATCTTAGAAATATTCTGGGAAAACCTATGAGAAAGCTAAACTTTTGTTTCATATTTTGATTGGACAATTTTCGGATCATGAAATCACTAAAGTATAACAAACAACACTACATCATTGGTACCCCTGAAATATACTTATATATCAGTGGTTGGTACAATGACCATTGTACCAATGATGTAGTGTTATTTGTTATACTTCAGTGATTTCATGATCCAAATCAATCCAATCCAATCAAAACAATGGACAAAATCTAGAAGTCTCTGTAATTAATTGGGGTTTCCTTACTGTTTGAAAACTTTCTCAGGCTGCGCGTTTTTCTCTATTATAAAACAAAAGTTTAGCGTTCGCTGAAACACTTGTGCCCGTCATAGGTTTTCCCAGAATATTTCTATCTAAGATGTTGGAATGGGGAGACAACACTCATAACATGCTTATTATTAATGATGTTAAGAAAATATAGAAATAAATTGAATTTTGACAAAGTTGGTATTTGAAGCACCTCATAAGGACATATCAATGACTATCAGATAAATATAGAAATGACCGGAGGCATTCTTTAAAGTTTGTTGGTAAATTTTGCTCAGACTGCGCCTTTTTCTCTAAGCACTCAGGACATGGCACACTGTAGCTTGAGACTCTAGTGTTTGGTTGGGTCTTGATGATAAGTAACGTGCTTACAGTAATAGAACTAGTGCTACATCCGTGCACTAATGGTAATCCATGTGGAAATACCAAGTACTGCTAAAAACAGGAATTTTTTGGGAAAATTCGTTTGCTGAGTTGGAAATTCCCGTTTTTGCCTGTCTTGCCTAAACTTTCAGACAAGGCATGAGCCTCGTCTTGCCTCAATGTGGCTACGACTCTGAATTGAGTTGAATCTTTAAATAAAACAAATTTCATTAAAGTTTGTTGGTAAATTTTGCTCAGGTTGCGCGTTTTTCTCTAAGCACTGAGGAAATGGCAGTGAAAAACGTGCAGTTTGAGAAAGCTTTCAGACAGTAGAGAAAAACGCGCAGCCTATGCAAAAGATTTATTACTGGGGAATCCCAAAAAATAATTATTCCGGGCTTATATAAAACAATGGACAAATTCTGGAAATCCCCGTAATAAATTGGGGGTTCCCCACTGTTTGAAAACTTTCACAGTCCGCGCGTTTTTCTCTAGTGAGGAAACCCCAATTAATTACGGGTATTTCCAAATTTTGTGCATTGTTTTATATAAGCCTGCAATAATTATTTTTGGGGTTTCCCCAGTAATAATTGTAGTTTGAGACTCGAATGTTTGGTTGGGTCTTGATAATAAGCAACGTGCTTACAGTAATAGAAAGAACTACTGCTACATCCGTGCACTAATGGTAATAGAGAAAAACGCGCAACCTGGGCAAAAGATTTATTACTGGGAATCCCAAAAAATAATTATTGCAGGCTTATATAAAACAATGGACAAATTCTGGAAATCCCCGTAACTAATTGGGGTTTCCCCACTGTTTGAAAAGCTTTTTAGGCTGCGGTTTTTTCTCTAATCTATGTGGAAATACCAAGTACTGCTAAAAACAAGAATTTTTTGGGAAAATCCATCTGCTCAGTTGGAAATTTCCGTTTTTGTCTGTCTTTCCTCAATGTGGCTACGGCCCTGAATTGAGTTGAATCTTTCAATTAAACTCATTTCATCATGGTTTGTTGGTAAATTATTCATGCTGGGATGGTCTTCAGATATGTAGAGGAAAGGTAACTCTTCGAATATCTATTAAAGAAAACCTTTCTCAAAATGGTTTTGTTCAGTTTAGAAAGTTTAGAATACAAGAATTGTGAACTGAACATTAGCTTGTATTTACAGGAATTACAAAATGTGTATATTATATTTTTTTGTTACATTATTTAGTAGTATAACAGTAAACCACAAAAACACGCAATAAACGCTTCAAAAGTTGTTACAACTTGCTTTCAATTTTCTCATCTCATTCGTAGCTCTCGTTTAATATTTTCATACATAGAAATGAGATTGCGCCTTTCATAAGCGCTTAGGCAATCATGTCTATGGTCATGTACCAGCAAATTTCTTTTCATCCTGATTTCGTGTAGATTGTTTTTTGTATGCCCCGAAATATTGTTTGCGACGATAGAATTGTTGATCAGCTCCCCTACAAAAAGAAAATTTATAATATAGTCAAGCATATTCTGGAAAAAGCCAGCACATTGTGAAAGAGCTGATGACTGTAAAACTTACACATGTTATTTCCAAAAGCACCAAAGTTATTTTTTAAAGCAAGTTCTATCTTTTTAGCCATTTGTACAACCATGAGTATATCATCTTGTGGGTAGTTGTCTTGTGGTACAGGTTTGTATGGTTGGACTGAAGTAGGTCTAGTCTCTCCTTCGTACACCTGCTGGCCGAAGTGTGAATGTGTCTTTAACTGCAGGGTAGACTTTCCGTCGTAGCACTGCTGCTCAAAGTCAATACCTCGTAACACTGCTCGAGATCTCCCATCGTAGCACTGCTGTTCAAAGTCAGCGTGCTGCCTATCAGCTGGATTGTTGAGAGAACTGGCGCTTGTTCCTATAGCTTGAGTTGTTATGATAACAGGTTGTACTCTGTTAGATTTAGTACATGTATTGCCCATCACTTTTGTATTATTGTGTAACAGTAGAATGTGTTATTGAATATATACCACTATTACACAGCTTTGTGTGCGGCTAACATCTCTTAAACCCTGCCTTTGTCTCTGTATTGATTTATTGAACTGTTATTTTAAACAATTACTAGATTTTTTATTAGGTCATTGTTGTATGCACTTACGTAGAATCAATATAACTCCACTCTGTTTTATTACAGGGGTTAAATAGCAATTTATATAATTTGTTAGTTTGTATTACAAAATCAGAGATGCATTATTTGATGATGATTGTTCAATTGAACTGGAGTTATTTCCTCATTAGTTGCCTGGAAACCACAACTCCAACAATTATCACACAGTTATGGCACATTGTATAAAAACTAAGCAGTTTTTCTTTCTTTGTCAGTTTGTCTGGGGAGACGACTATTTATTTGTTGTTTACTTATAGTTAGACTGGATATACTGTAGCCTCTCGTAGAGATCACTGTTTCCTGTCTGATTTGATACGTTTTTAACACTTCTAGAAGTTTCATTTCAAAGTCTTTACAACTATATCGTCCAGCAAAGGTGTTCTTTTGCATCCTAGATATTACATCAGATATATCCAGTTCTTTTATACTAACTTTATCCGTTCTTTTGTAGCTGAGGCTGGTGGAACTGTTTGCTCTATGAACATAGATTTCGAGAATGTAAAGAAAGTTGAATAGAGGTTTTTGACAACTCTTCACTATCAAGCTTGTTTATTTGGCGTACAACATAGAAAATCAAAAATGATGCAAAAGAATAAAGTTTTAAAAACTTTATATTGAGTGAGAAGTTTTGACAATTACCGTTGTCGGATTGGGGAAAGAGTTCTGGATGGCTTTGATTTCTCTCTGGCAGAGTTAATTTGTAACCTCGAATGCATAGACTTAGAAAGTTTTGTTTCAGAGCTCTGTATGGCATCCACATTTGATGTGGATGTTGATTTGACTTCGTGAAACTGTAGAGAAACCTTTTTCTTTACCTGTAAATTTAAACCAGCCAATCACAAGTTGAGCTGACACTGTAAGTAATAAAGTATAATATAATATATGTAAACCAACACTTGCGGGTTTTATTGCTGGATCAAGAGACTTGTTCTTCAGCACACCAGCCGGTGTTGACTCTATACCATCCACTGAGCTGTGTGTAGTCTGAGCATTATTCTGAGCTGTTGCATTGGCAGCTTTACTTAGCTTCTGCATCTCCCAGTCAAACAGTACCTTCACACTCACTGGCTCAACAATCTCTTGCGTTTTTGTGTCTATATTTACATCCTGTGGAAGTATTTTATTATTCTTCAGAAAAGGTTTAGCTTTAGGAAGGAGTGACCGACTAGAACCATGCAGGGCTCGTACAGACACCTCTCTCTTCTCCTTAGCCACAGACACTATAGTGGAGGCTGCGTTCTCTAAGGTTTTGTATGAAGACTCAGCTCTCAGTATAGCTACAATACATCTGACATACAAACTACATGCAGGGACAACTCCGAGTTTACACATCAATAATGTAACAAAACATACATCTAGTAGCTTGTGTTTCATCATATAACTCAGAGAGTCGCCGAATGCTGCCACCATCAATGCCTAGTCTTGAGCCTGAATAACTAGACTGGGCTGCTGGCTTTCTCTGCAGTTCTACAATCATTAGCGTACTTTGAATGAACTTAGCAGTAGTATAGTAGGGGCGGATCTCAACTCTCTCTCACCTGCTACAACCTCACCAAATAAATATTTTAAAAACTCAACTTTTAAGCTGATTTTCTGTTGTCTTTTTTTGTCCGCTTGATGTTTTTTTTCCTTTTATAGTTTCTTGTACATTGCAGCTAAAAAGTTTTGAAAGATATGTGAATAACATAATTCTGGTATGAAACAAACCAACAAAAAATTTATAGTTTTTGATTTGTCACCTCCAGTCGGCCATGCTGTAGGCAAGTCTAGACTGTGGTTCAGTCTCAACCAAACCTCGACATTCCGCTCTAGTTGGTAGCAAATTGTTGCATGTTTTCACTTGCTGTTGAGGATCACGGACTACACTAGGAAAGTCTCTCACTCTCGCTGGTGGAAACTTCGGGTGATTCCTCTTTCTAGTTGGATGCATAGCTAGCTCATCTGCAAAGATTTTCTACTTAAACGGATCACTTCACCTTAAAGTATAGAGCGTGTTAACAAACGTCTCACATTCATAGCCTCACCTAAATAAGAACTGAGGCTTTTCCCTTTTTTTGCTGCTTCCACCTTAACATCTATCAAACAAGCATTGTGTGGTGTAGCATTCGTTAACTGTTTGGCCAGTTGACGTTCTTGTATGATGTCATCTAATGCTGGGATCTCATTGGTCAGTTTATCAGACATGGCGGAGTTGATAGTAAAATGAGATTCCTCTTCATTCCAAGGATGTAAGTAGATTTCACTTGCATCTTCCTTCCTATGAATTGTCTCAAAGTACATAATGCAATTGCATAACAAACCAATAATAGTCTTACATATATTGTTACACCAGCCAGTAGGAGGAAGGTTTACATCGACCAATCTTATCGTATTATATGAAAAGAGTATCTACCAAATAAAAAAAACAAAATGGCTGAAAATGCCTCAGTTTTGCTACCTCTAGTATTCTTACAGAATGCAGCTACACTGAGCCCAACATAAACGCGATTCAAAAAGATTCAAATTAAGTTAATTTTTGTACAAACTTTATGCAGAAAACAAAAAATTACGCATGTGGTTGATTTTCTTACAATCAATGTGAGTGGGTATTCTGATTCATAAAACAATCCAAGTAAAATACCATGGATGGAAGTAATCACGCGTAGAATACAATACAGTTTATTCTTATTAGAATTTATGAACAACTTGACATCTGGTCACCTTATGCATGTAACTTTACTCTCACTAAAGATTGTACAATATTTTCCTTTATAAAAAAGTTGACCTCAACAATGCCTTGAGCACAACCCACGTTTTACTTACTGCTCTGGCTTGGTGTGTATTTGGTATTTTCCTCTTGTTATAAAAAATACAGAAAATAAATTGCAAGGGATTTGGAGGGATCCGCACACAAGATCAGTTGACTACCACATGCTCATAAACAGTCAAAAATATGAGCACAACTGTTTGATTCTTGCTAAGCTTTTACCTCGAAAATTTATATAAAAGTTTGTTGGTTGCCCATAACTTTTTTCTGAAATTTATTATTTAGGTTTATCATTATTGGTGTTTATAATTTTATTTCTCATTATAATGAAAATTATAGTTAGAAAGAGTTTCAGCAAAAGTAATAACATGTCGAAATACTGAATGTTTATTTTTAAGGGATGAAGTTTTTCGTTACGTATAACATAAGATTTGGAGTTGCCTACTACTGTCATAATTAGTGAGTTATCTATTACTATTGACTGCGTAAACACCAGTCAATATGTTCACGAATTATTCTGTAAATACCTGTAATAGGTGAAATGAGGAAACTGCTGCTCGACAACATTGGAATTGTGATCTATTTCGCTGTTTTGTGATGTACCGGAATATGTACCTTGCAACCTGTAAGGTCTATCTACAATTATACCCAGGAACGCAATAGTATGAGACCATTGCTGACGCTGCCGTCAGTACACTATATAACACTCTCTCACCATATCTAGGAAGATGAGACATGGCACTTGGTGTTCTTAGTTTGCTGCTAACTCTGGCGGGTTGAGGAAGTACATTAGCTTTGGTTTTATGTACGTGTGTCACACCATATCGTCTGTTCTTTTTCTTTCCTGTCTCTTTATTTCTATACTTGGCCACATCTATAGCTAGATCTGTCCTGTTGTAAGTTCTGGAGTTACGATTTCGCTGTTGTAAGAAAGTGCTATCAAAAAAAAATGGACATGCTGAGCATTTTTGTAAATATTTTTTATTATATTATGTAATATGTGGCCCAAAGTTGCGGCAACTCTAAAAGATATACACAAAACATTTTTACCTTCTCAACCGATTTATTGGTTTAAAAGTCTGTTGATTCAAAAGTTGAACGCTGTGAGTGCTCAGACGATCGTGTGCACTATCAGCCTGTTCTCGAAGGTGATACAGTTCATACTGGAACTTTCTTATATATGGAGATTTCCAGTCGAACATCACACTGTTTTTGTGTTTCTTTGTCAGCTTTTTCATCGGGTGAGCTTTGAAGGCTTTTGATTTTAACTGAAAAACAACATACTCACATACTTATACTCAACATATCAATTTAGTCAGAATCGAGTGGAAATATTGTTTAGGAGTTGTTTTACCTTGTTATGAATGACACGACCATAGTTGTTTTCAGAGTGAGGTTCTACATCGTAGTCTAAGATTATGACTGAATCAAGCAATCCTAAGTCCCGCAGTGTCAACAGATGTTGAATGAAAGTAGAGAACAGCATTCCATCAGTCACTCTTATTTGATCTCCCAAGTGCCAGCCATTGCTGAAGAAATCCCAAAAGTTTCCTTTAATAACAAGATTTCAGCTGAATGAAAGAACAACGCACAATCCAACAATACTTTGTCCACAAACCTATTTCTGCTTTCAAAATATCTCAACCTTAGCTGGCTTTGTTCTAAAATTATAATTATTTCATTGATTTTAAAGTTTTATGAAAAAATACCAATTTGACACAAAGCTGTACAAGAGGATACAACTCCTTTACCTTCGTGTAAGCCATACAATCTTGTATGGGTGGACAAATCCCAACTCTCTAACCAGGTCTCAGATTCTGTAGGACTAATATCTAATCTTGTTATCCAGTCATGCTCGCTCAGCTCTGTGAGATCTTTAATTTCATTTCCTGGTTCTCTGAGCTGAAACCAGTGGTTTGGTGAGAAACCAGGCTGAGTGTACGCATGATCATCAGCTCTATAAATTATTATTTTGTTTTGTGAATAGATAACTATTAAAACCGCAGCAGCTCTAGTATCAGTTTAGTACTAGTTCTACTTGTCGCATAAAGACTAGTAGTAGTAGTAATACTAATAGTAGTAGTAATACTAGTAGTAGCGGTAGCAGCAGATGTAAGTAAATTATAGAAAGTTTTACTAATATCTGTAATAGTAGTACTAGCTTCTACAAAGTACAAACTAGTCAATGAAAACAGAACTTACTTGTCTAGGAATTCACTAGTTATTTTAGAATAGTGGATATCACTACATATTCTATGTCCTGGGTTTGAACCCTCTACAAGTGACTCAGTGATAATAGAATCCATCTAGAAGGAACACTCAAATAACTTCATGTGGCTAGTATGGATTGTTGTACGTTTCATTGTTGACTCAAACAACTTTGGTGCGCGATCCAAGTCAGCCCGATATTTAGTTAGCATTAGATGAATTACTTCTGGTAAGTTACTTCTATTAGTCTATTTGTCATTCTTTTCTCTAGAAAGTTCATTCACACTAATATTGTGCATGTGTACAGTTTTGGAAAAAGTCAAAAAGTTTTCACAATGATAATATAGTTTTTTGTGTTTTTAATAACAATAAATTTAAATTGCTATAAAATTTTTCTTTCTTTCATTTAAAATCAATGGCAGAAAGTAAATTATTTTCAGCTAATATAAAGTTTTCCAAAAGACCAAAAATTGTGAGAAAATTTGTATAACCATTAACACATCCGGATTTTCTGTTCAATTTCTCATTTTTTTTCAATGTGATTACGGAATTATGTTTTTTCCATTAGTTTCTTGAAAAACATTTTTATGTTCTTTAAGTAATAATAACAAACGAAGAAGCAGCTAAAGCACCAAGTGATTTATGTATTTTCAAAATGTTTAACTTTGTTCAGATATTTTTATTTTAGCAAGTTTTGATGCAAAAAATTTCAAATTGGCGATCAAATGCAAGCCGATTTGTTTAAATCGACAAAAGTGGTCAAACCCTCTTTTAATCCATATAATCTAGATATGCTGAAGGAATGTAAGAGACCTGATTGTGCCTACATATGCTGATGTGTATTAGAACAAGTAATGGCAGAAAAGATAAAGTTATCAGAAGGCTAGGATTAGTTACAATTAAAGACCAACGAAAACTTTATTTCAGTAACAAGTAAATCAACTGGAACTGCTACTTGATGAGCCTGTACCATGTACCATCTTAGATACTTGTTTCTTGAGCTCTTCACCGTGTAGAGAGTAGAGCTCTTGGTGTCTACTTCCTGTGCCAATTTCTATATCTTCTTCACTCTTGGAACCCAGCCAAATAGCCTCATCTGAAGAGTTGTCTTCCTTGCTGTTCCACCACTCATTTGGACTGAACGTTTTGTTACTTCCTTTTACCACAGCGATACCCACACCAAGAGCCCATAGACACGTAAGGCTGAAGGTTAGACATATTGAAATGATCAACCAATTAGCTGGCAGTTTGGTCTCAGTTATTTGTTTGATTAGAGATTTGTTAGTTGGTGATTGGACGACATTTGGTTGTTCAATGTTCCTGCTAATGTAACAACAAATATAGCCAAAAACGGCAAATTGTAATACATCTCTGGATCAGTATATTGCCAGGGACTTAGGCATTCTCTCGGCAGATGAGGGAGAATTGAGTCATGGAGATAGCTCATTTTTTGCTAAAAAACCCAACAATCTGCTCTTGAAATTTCAGCAACATCCACTTTTTTAAATGTAACTTTTAAATCTCTACCTTTGAGATGGAATATGACATGTTTGTTAGTTTCATTAAAATTTGTCTGTTGCTCAACATTTTCAGACACAGCATTGTTATCTGTGTAGAGGTCTATGGCAGCTGCTAACACCTCAGGCTCACTAGCGATGTCTAAAATTTCATCCAACCATTTGTCTATCTCTACATCACTGTATGCAGTAGTTATTTGGGTCCGAGTTGGAGATGTTACCGTTGGAGATGTTACAGTTGGAGATATTACCGTTGGTTTGTTCAGAGCATGCCTACAGCAAACGCTCTGATTGGTACAAAATACTACAACAAGCTACTTCGGGCAAATTATTTTACTACCATTCGATAACTGCGATAGCTTCGGAGAGATTTCTGAGTACTTTGAGAGTTGTCTATTCCTGAAATGTTATTAATTGATAATTTTTTATATGTAAAATGGTTGAGATTACTTACAAGTTTTTTTGACAAGGTTGTTTACTTTCAATTAAAGTTGTTTCGTGTGACATTCATGTACATTTAGATGGCTAGAAACTTTTCAACACAGTTCACATACATTTATGTAACTTCTTTTGAATAATGTTATTGATGAAAAGTTTATGAATGAGTACAAAATCATTTTTCATACAAATAAGGAAATTGTAAGACAACTAACATGCCAACAAGTAAATATATATCTAAAATATTTTATCCTTTCAGCCATTACAAAGTACTTAATAAATTTACAGGCTGACATCTGAATCATTTCAAAAATATAAATCTCTTTTTGAGTCAAAACCTTGGGTCCCAAGTTGGTTGCTATTTTATCTGCCTTCTTCATTAACTGCATTCTTCTTTGCAGACCCGTATATGTGTAAACTTGTCTTTCCCTTTTGGTGAATTATACAACTTTTGTAAACTCAGTAAACAAGTCTACAATCTTTTTTGTATAAGGCTTTGTACCTGATAAATCACAATGACATGAAAAAACTGCATTAATTGAAAGTTTGTGTTAATAGCGCAAAACTCTTTTTTGTAAAAAAAGAAGTTAGTTGGTACTTCATGTAGTACAAACATTAGATATCTGAGGCATGTTATCATTTTGACATTTCTATAAACTACTTCGCAAAACTGCAAATTGTTACCTGTATGACTTTGAAAATTTGAATCTTTCATTGAGTCAAAATCTTTTGTGGAAGGTTGATTGCTGTTCTGTCTGCCTCTTCCATCATCTACATTTTTCTTTGCAGACTCGTATGTGGAAGTTCGCCCTTCCCTTCCTGTCAATCATACAACCTTCGTAAACTCAGTAAACAAGTCTACCTACTTTCAATAGACACAGAAGTTGAATAACTGTGCAGTATTTATACCTGGATATCTACTATTGATTACATCCTCACCTGCCGTGTCTAGATTTGGATTGGTCACATGACTGATATCATCTGCGTCGATATGTTCATCACGTCTGCTGATATCAAACTCATCAAAAGCAGATATTTGACCCAGTACCTCAGAGTCATACGGTTGGTTATGTCTTCCTGTCTCAAACAACTCTTGTATTTCGTCTGCTCTAATAATTATCGCTGCCACTGATAGTCAGCACTGACAGACCTTGCTATTATAACAAGCAGCAGAGTATCAGAAGATCTTCTCTCATACCTGCAGCAGCATGTTTTCTCTATCAGCTGTGAACTCTGGCAGTGAGTTTCTCTCCTCTATTGTTGCCGACAGACTGGTAATAGTTTGGTTGTCTAGTTTAGCACCAGCCGACTGTACATTAGTAGAGATATCACCATAGATAAACTCAGCTGTGTTGTATTGAGAAGGTAAGACTGTAAGATTGTATGATATGATACAGGTTAGCGTTGGTATTGAATCAGAGCACACAATATAGTTCATCTCTGTTTTATATACAGCTATGCCAGTTTACAGCTTAAAAATGTATCAAACTGATTCACTACTAAACTATTAGCCAATCAGATAAAATGATTCATCAGAAGTTCAATTATAAACCTCTATTTTCTACTTGTATCTCATCATAATGATCCATTAGAACTCTTTTGTCTCTCACATTGCTAATAGAATCTTTCATATATTTGCGTCCGTTCATGGCAGAATATTTCCTCATACTTTTGACATCTATATTTTTCCGCTCTTGTTGCTCAGAGGTAGGATATGACTTTTGACTACTAAATCTCTTCATTCTGAAGTGCATATAATGTCTATGTTTTGATATGGGACTACCTCCTTGTAGTAATTGGTTCTTCCTTAGTTCATCAGAGATGTGATTGGCTCCTGCTTCATGTTGTTGTAAGTCTATCCAATCACTTGTTAGTTTAACTGACTCTTGTGTTTCATGCGGTACATCATGTGATGCGTCATGTGGTATATTGTGATGTGGCTCAAATACCCTATTTATTAGTTGATCTCCATAGACATCCGATCTTGTGCTGCCAGAAAGTTTTAACCGATGTGCAAACAACACAAAGTCCACCACATCAAGTGAGAATGTATAACGAAATCTAAAGCATACTAACCAAAGAAATCGTCTATTATATAACACATCTCTGTTGAATGGTACCAACTGTTGAATCTACTACTACTTTTCCAGAGACTCTCTCTACTGTTACTGGAGTTGTCTGTTCATTGCCAAATGTAGCTATGTTTGGAGTTGTCTGCTTTCGGTTGATTTTACCAATAAGTTTTACTGGAACACCTTCTACTGGTGAGTTGTGTTCTGTAACATTGCTGAGTTTTAAATAGCACAGTATTGGTGAATGGAGGTTATATATAGTAAAACAACTACTTGTGTAGCTTTGAGAGCAACAATTCAAGTCTCTACACAGGTAGAGTTTTCCCATCATTGGTAGTATTGTTGTGCCATCATGTTGCTTATATTGAATCATCCGCTGAAGTGTTTGCAATAGTATTCTATTGATTAGTCTGTGTTCTTGACTAGACTGTTAGGGGTGGTATTCAGGGTGTCTCATAAATAGACTTTTTTCATATACCAACACTCTCTTGGAGGACTCTACAAAAATTAACCAGCAATGTTTGCATTTTTTTTTCATGTATGTTCATTTATGTTTTGACTCTTCGGCTAAGGAGCAATATGATTAGTCCAATAACACTCAATACCACAACAAATGTAAATAGTCTTATAATATAATAAATATTTATCATTGTATTTCACATTACATCACATGACCTCTACCTACTGTATCATGTGACTAATTCATTACCTATACTTGATACATTTAAATATAAGCCAAACCACAAGCAGGCAATATTTAGTAACGAGTAATAAATCTAACGACCTTGAACTATATAGTCTGTATCTACTTTATCTGCTTCCGATCCCTTCCATGTATCTTCTATCTTTTCGTTGATGTCTCCATCATGTTGTTTTTCTTTTAATAACTGCTCACTGCTTTCAACTCGCACATCATTGTCACTATAACTCTCAATGTTAGCTAGAGGGAGACCTGCATGTGGTATTTTATACAACGTTCTAGTCCTTCTATATGTGAAGGCCTTATTGTAGGATGACTAACATGCCATTGATTAATACTTATATATTAGTAACAACTAACATGCCATTGACTAACACATATATATTAGTAACAACTAACATGCTATTGACTAACACTTACATACTAGTAACAACTAACATACCATTGATTAATACTTATTATATATTAGTATCAACTAACATGCCATTACATAAACTGTTGTGTATTTGATACAAAATAATTAACAATAAACAAATACTTACCTTGTTTGGAGTGAGAGAAATACTGAGCATGAAGTACCACAACAAGAGATATGGAGATGGCAAATATTAAAGTTGTAATAACTAGTGTAGCTGATATACAGATTGTCTCCCCTTTAACTTGCGTTGTCTTAGATTTAACTAACATCATGTTTAGTTATGGAGTTTGCTAGTAAGTAGTTGATATCATGTAATACCTAGTAGTGTAACATTGTACTACATTGTACCTACTATAATATTATCTGTGTATGTAGGTCTGTATTGTTGTACTTGATGTTTGACTGTGTACATTCATTGTTGTAACTCTCATTCCTCCAATCTTTTGTTCAAGTATCTAATAAATGAATATTATCCGTAGATAAAAACTAATGAAGTGGAACTAAAATAATACCCATAAGCCTGTGTGTGGCATTATGCTAAAATCCAAACCGACAAATCCTCCAAAAGTCAATCTACTCATAGATTATCCAGTTCAGTGATTGTTTCTATGACATATACACCTCACAGACAGATGCCACAGCCCACTGGCTTATGTAATTGTGCTGCACTGTATGTGGTGCTGTCATTGGTAGATAGACATCTAATCTTTTATATCTGATCAACTCCAGTGAGTCTCTGATGGCACTTGGGTTGCTTGTCTGTATTTGGAAATAAGGAAAGATAACTCCAGATGCGTTTTATTTTTAGAATAACTTGCATGTAAGAAGGACTTCTGGGAATAAAATCACAAGATGATGCAATTAGTTAAGTTCATTTAGAATAACAAAATGCATCAATCAATAAACAATCTACAAACTTTACCTACAACAATGTTACAACGATTCAGTTATATAATGTATGCGGTTTCACATCAGTGTATTTAAAGCTAAATTAGTCGTATTCGTGACAAAGTCTCGGCTAAAGATAAATATGTCAACAGTTCACTCTGCACTATTGTTTTTGCACACAAAATATGACCAATAAATGTACGATGGCAGAGATGTGACAGAGGACATGATGTAATACTAACACTTCAAACTTCGTAATATTACATAATACACATTGTTAGCTTGCGAGTACTTTACTATTCGCAATGTGAGAGATGGCCAGTATAAGTACTCTAGATTACTGGCAATGTTTGTAAGTAGGTGAAGTGGAGCCCCTGAATGTTTCCTTGAAACTTATCTAACTTTTCTTGAATGGCAGTACATAACGTGTCTTTTTCAAAAAGTTTAAACAGGCCTCATAGAACTGATACAAACACAAACAATATGCAAAACTAGAACGCATAGAAGAGCATGTGAAAAGTGGAGCAACAACGGTTGTTCAGCTAAGATGTTCTTAATTCAAAGAAAACTTTTGAAACAGTTCATAGATTAGCTATTATTTCATTTCTAGAAGCTATTAGAAGGAAATCAACTCTCAACAGAAAAGTCACATAGAACAATGTTACATCAAAAACTTTGCAGTGACAATAATCTGCAGGTGAGTAGACAACTCTCACGATAACGAATGTTTCCACCAAACACTCAAATTTGTGTGTGTAAAAGAGAGCTTCTGGCAGTGGTTGAACATTCCTCTACCACTGTTGTTATAAGTTTGTTTTATGACTCACAGGGATATCTAGTTTATGCATGATAAAGTTTTATGCTTATAAACATGTACAGCTTGCATCCTCATAACAACATGTGACATCATAACATGATGCTGACTGAATCATGTCCAAGTACCAATTTTTGAACTATTAATTACTGCTGCTGCAGCTGTAGCATATTTCCATCTTTTGTTTGATCTGAAGATTATTCTAGTTACTTTATATCATTATTTTGTAACGCATCAGCTGTCAGTTATGTATAGTTAACACTGCACTGATGTCTACGCACACAAATACTTGGACACCTGGTACACCTTTCAATTAGTTAACGTTAGAGGTATTTATCCATCGGCCTCAGCTGTTCTCGTCTCTCAAAAATATCTTATTATTTTTCTCGTTGCAAATAATAACCAGATTATCAGATAACCACTTTCGATTGGATAAAATATAAGGACGAAATTTGATGACTCCAGTGAACTTTTTTGTATTGCGACCTCGACCTGGTAATTACTGTTTGGCCAATGGTCCATTCTGTTACTTCTATCAAAGAGGATATTTTTTTTTATTTATTAACAACTTATTATTATTTATGAACATTAATTATTTATTATGGCTGATAGGATTATTTATCCAATAATATAAAGCAGTATTATAATTTATAATGGTTATTATAAAGACTGTTTACAATAATTATACCCTCTCTGACTCACTGGACAATCCGGAACATTGCGGTGATCAAACATCTGTGTGTGTAGCCGCCAGAGCGATGCTACGAAATGTATTTCTTGCCACATTCCTACAAAACATAGGTGTATATAGCCAAGGCTTTACAGACCGCAGATCAAGGAGTAGAAATGCAATACAAATGCAAAGTCTTCGACTATATGGTTTCTTCTGCTATACATAAACTAATGGCCTAAGCTAACGAGATGAGCAAAGAAGGTTCAGTTTAGTTCCGCATAGGCTATAAAGTTTTATGGATTTTACCATAAATGATCTTACCAATTGCACATAGTTATATGTAGATGCAGCATTATATAAATTGCATTTCCCTTTTATTCAGTTAATGCGTATGCACGCGGTAGCCAATGATTCATACATCGCCTACACTTAGTTCGTTTCTCTAACAAAGCTACAGAATGCAAGATACAAAAATGCCAAATATTCATACCTCTCGCCATTTAATACAAATCAAAATTCATACCAACTGGAAACATTCTGGTGTGTTTGTTCACAGGCTATGTAATTTATATTGCGTACGGGGTGGTAGTTTGGACCAGCCTTACTGGCTGAGGTAATCTGCCCCTCCCTTAGCTACATTCTTAATTCCACAGTACTGTTGCTATTTCAGTGGATGTAAGACGAAGATAATGAGCAACAAGTTTGTAGCTGGTCATACAACAGCTATTGATGACTTATTAATTGCTTGAACAAGATTTCTGCATTGCAGAGCATTTATCTACTCAGTTCCACATGGCCTCTTGACAAGTGAGGAGAGAAAGCCAATATTGTCAGTAGCCAAAGCAAGCCATTCTGTTTCTTTCAAGTTTCCGTCACCTCATCTACAGACGTGTTTTTTTTTCAGGTTTCATGTATTGGCTGAGTGATCAGTGTTAGCCAAGGGTCACCTTGTGAACTACCTGCTAGCAATAAACCTTTTGATGGATATGCATTAAAAAGTAGCTTCTTAGGCACTAAATGCCATTCACAAGGGATTAAGGGATAAAAACTATAATTAAACTAGCAAAGATCAATGGCAAAATTGTTAAGCTATAAAAGGTTTATTGTTCATTTCAACTGTTTGTAGTATTTCGCAACTAAATCGTTTCTGTTATCTATTTCCTGCAGTCAATGAAATTAAAATAAACTACCAAAATCTTGCTTTCATGTTCTAATGCCGTGGATAAATATTTCTGTTTAAAACTTTGATGAAACTGCGCTAAAGCGCAATATATAATTACATATTCGTATTACATATATATTGATGTAATTAAACAGGTTGATTTGTTACTATAAATAGACAGGGGTTGCTGACTTTATGATCAATGCTGAATCTAACATGCAGCATATCCAAGACTGCAATCAAATAAATCGCACTTATATCTTGTCGTACAACTCAAGATATACCATCAAAGATTGTGCTATTTCTGGGATCTTCCTCAACAACAACAGAGAGAGTTGATCAGCAGCAAAGTGGTTCACTTGAACGTATCCCTTGTGTAACACCAGCTCGCTTACACCGTGTCCTCTCAGCAGCATTGCTGACCTTTCAATGGCAGGTTATTAGAAGTAAGTATCTACAATAACTTTGTTTAGTAATCTACCGTTTACTGACATACATTGCTGACATAAAGTCTAAATTGGTGATTGTCGGCAGCAGCAATATTATTGTACTGTGAAGTTATTCAGAGGGTCGTTGCCCTTTTTTGTGAATTCGTGATGTTTTAGCACTGGGTTATTGACATTTTGTTTATTATTATATCTTTAATGTAAAGTTCAAAACCAAATTGAACTGAGGCTACTTTTAAAACAGAAATGAAAAATTGAATTAGATTCATTTTAATCAATGGGTTATATATTCTATTAACTGTAATAATTTTTTTGACAATTTATAGGTATATGGAATTCTCGCTAGAAAGCGATGGCAGCCGTCAAAAATGCATTCTCATCTTTTTACCAAAACACTGATAAAGACAGAGTTGGTGAGAGTTGGTGCAAACCTTTGCAGTAAAGAATAGCTTCCAGTGTGGTGCATGTCTTGTACATTCCATAAAGTATGCAAACTATAGCAATAATTATGGATAAAATGTTTGTTCCTTTGTCTAGATTTTAACCTCAAAGGAGGATTACTGCCTCATTTAAATGAATAATCCAATAATCCATTTAAAGCTGTTGTGAAATATTGATTTATTATTGAGTTGAAGTAAGCTGGCATACTGGTCTGACAGCTAAACTTTTTATCAAGTTATAAAGTCGAAAATAAGTTGTACAAGATTATTTTTCAAAAAATAAAAAAAATAAATAATTTTCAATAAACCAAACCACTCGACTTTCTCTTTAGAGAAGCTTTTCACATATCCTAGTATCAATAAACTTTAAATTTTATGGTTTGAATTGCTATGAAGTTACGAAAAGTAGAGGGTCACTTTCAGGGCAGACAATAAATAATAAAATGATTCATCATAGATTTATCATTCTCTAGAGCGGTATACAAATGATACATGTACAATGCAATGATAATGCGTATAGCATTACAGACGAGCTATTCAGCAAGTAGTATATATAGATATTCTAGTATTTATTATTGCTTGCCTGCGTTTAGCTTTTTGCACCGACTGTTACTCTTATTGTTTTTGACTACATCCTGTGCGAAATCAAGCGAAACTTGTGTTTAGGGAGGTAATAAGTCTGGGAGATTATATCATGTGTGATTGGAAGAGTTTCAATATTTTTAATGACACCAATATCCGTCTTTTAGTTTATCTGCGGAATCTTTTTTCAAGCTCGTTTAATGGAGCATAAAATTAGCTATCAGTTGTGAATGAAACATTTGGACTGGTCACGCACTTTTTATTTTAGACTAAAATTGGAAATAGTAATATCACGCTTTCTATGCATGCTAGCAAACTCCATGTTCGCCAAGACTCTTTACTGCTGATCACTCAAAACCATTTTAATGAATTTTGTGATCGAGAACAGCCTCGGTTTGTGTGAATAGATTAAAATTATTCTGCAAGAGTACTTCTAGATTGTTGAATAATAATATTTGTTTGTACCGATATTATATCGATTATTAATAATTAATTTTCTTAAATGGAAGGTAACAACCACTAAAGAGTACCAGAGGCAGCGGTGCTTTTAAATGAAGCAGCATTGACCTCTCCTTGGCGTCCACTCCAGCCTGCTACTAGTTGGATAGATAATTACACGCAATCTCAAGTACTTCTGGCTAAAAGCTCAGGTGCAGTTGATGATTGGTGAGAAACAAACAAACAAATGCGGCAAAGTCGATGAAAAGATTTACAAGGGAATACAACGTCAACTGTGTGCTCGACAACTTCCTTTCGACAATTTTTTGACGACACGGCAAGTAGAGTTCAAGCCACAGTATATGTTAGCAAGGGTCATTTGCAAAGAAACATATTGTAGTGCTGGCAATGAGAACCAACAACCTCAGTGTTTGTTTAATTAAATAAAAGATTATTGAATGGTAACCAAATGCTATTGTTTCTATTGAAATGCATCAGCTGTGGGCAGCGTTTGCTATCATGTTTATTTTACATGCTTACATTATTTATATTTGTTTATTAACTAAGCATATTAATTAATTATACAGGAAATGATGCCTTACGGCATACGGGACCTGTAGATTAGACTCTGCCGCTGAATGGACAAGTATTTATATTGTACTTGCGTACATAACCATCTCGTATAAGAAACAACTTCAAACCACAGTTAAAGGTTGATTGCACAGCTGCTTCTGTCTCACCTCCTCATAACAGAATCTGATTATAAGTTGGGTTTTTATGCTATATTACTGCTCTCTCAAGTTTTACGTAGTTTTTGAACTCTCATCGCTGTGTCTACTGTTTACTGCAGCGCTTGTCATTGTGATACACAAACGTAATGAGGTTAAATATCCCCAAGAGGCAAGCAATGTCATATCCATTTATAGCTTCAACAGTACAAACGCTGCAACGGAATTTTGTCTCTTTGCCAATTTCAAATACTTAACGCGACACCTTAAAATTGCTTAACTTAAAAAAGATATCTTGATATGTTCCGATGCGTGTTTAGAAACTCGCTGTAGCGTATCACATGTGTATGTTCGTATTACAGCTCCCTCTATCCAATTATTAATTACCCAAGTTTTCATGCATGGTTTGAGTGAACACTCGTGATTGGTCAGTAATATAATGATGTTGCCATATTAATTGAGTAGTAGTTGGTCATTCATCTATAGCCACAACTCACACGCTTGTAGATGATCGCATATTGCAGTAGCGCAATAACGTAATAGCAGCGTCAGCACTTTGCATTCAAAATAGGATGTGATATATATATGGTACAGCGCACCACCACAGCTAATACAGTAAGTATCTATTTTAATTATTACAAATTAATTATTTCTTTATAGCATTCTACTAAACTGCTATCAGTAGGTTCGATCTTTTTTACAATTTAAAATAATGAAATTTGGTTGCAATATTTCAGTGAAGAAAAGGGTTCAAATATTTATGATAGAAATTTTAGTTTGTCGGGAGCGAGCATTGATAGTAACTTAACGACCAATCAAATTAGCAGTAATATACTATTCATACGGTACCCAGCGGACTGTTTCAACCAGCTAATTAATTTAATAATCCACTAAATATACTAAAACTATACTCATAATGTCAATCCGTAGAACAGCTTCTGTAGCCCAAGATCTAGGAAATTTCACTTAACTATAACGGGAGGTCGAACAGGAGATCAAAAATGTTGGTTATTTTAATAGCTAAGAAAATGCTGCTGATATTAGGCTAACACATGGACTTAACTGCGGTTTTATTTACTCGCCCCTTGTTGGCAGTCAGATTTTACTACAACAATTTTTGTGCTTCAACAACCCTTATTTTATGTGAAAAGGCATTTAAAATATGAATTTAATTTTTCTGCAGCTGCTTTATTATTATTATTAGTATCCTGTCATTCTAAAATACTATAGTTCTGACTGAACTTGTTAATTTCTCTTATTGTATCTTGTTTTCCTCATGAAGAGCTACCAAGGTTTACTCTTCCATCAGCACTTGCTGACCTTGTTTGAGACCTCTTGTTAATTTGCTCAACCAATAAGTAGTATTAGCAGAGACTTAGAATGTATGTGACCTTCAAAAGCCTTTCAAGTTTTTATCAATAATATAATTATAACGTTTATGTGCAAGTTTCATCGTGTTAAGCCTTGCCTCGGCACATTGCGGGTATGAAAAGTTGCTGACAACCAGCTTTGCGCAAAATTTACACCCACTGTCACGCAAATATAAAAATTCACAGCCTGAAAATTATGGTAAAGTTGAGCTCAATGGACATGTAGAAAAATTTGGTAGATCTAACAGGTTTCAAGTATGTATTTATTGTGAGTGAGAAATATAGCAGGAGCAAAAGCTATAGGTGAACAGTAAAGGTATTGTGAAACAAACTGATGGCAGAAATAATATCTTCACCTGGTCATAACGTATAGCAATTAGTATTGTGTCTATAATATGCAACACACAATGAGCAGCTGCTAAAGATATTACAATTTTATTTGGCTACAAGTTGCCATTCTTAACTCATGCCTTCCTGGTTTTGCAACCGCCGCAAACTTTGTTACACCCAATGCATTGTTTTCAGTGTCAGCGTGCAATCAGTACAATACAAGAGTTCAGGATCGTATTATAAAAACACTCACAAACGGATTATGCTGCCAATGATGTCTCTGGCAGCGATACTTCACTAATCATAAGCCCTTTTTATGACATCAGTTAACTGCACGCTATCTATCTGAGGTTATAGTTACAACTTTGGAAAGTTGTCATGTCAAGGGAGATAATTCCGATAAATGAGGCATTGCTATTTTTGGTTGCACACTTTATTTTGTTTCTTGGCGAGCCTTTGCTCCTGACCTAATTATTTTTGTACGCATGTGGCTCAAATTTTCATTCTTGACTGATAATCCATTGTATTCAGATAAAAAGCGATTCAACATCCAACATGTATGTAAAAAAACAACTGCTAACATTATCAATCTTTTTGGACTTTACATATCTGTCTATCTGTACTGTCTGATAGGAAATAGAACTAATATCAGCAGCTGCTGCCAGTATATGCTACCAGTGTATGCTGCCTGAAAATAACCTATCATAGAACTGAATCATTTGTCTATTTTTGCAGAAATGACGTCCAACGCGAGTGCAGGTTGTGACATTCTCGGAAACAGAACTGAAATCGAGTTCTACAAAGACCACATTCCTGTAGTCATGGTTATCAACCATATTCTACCTCCAACATGGTGGTTTGTAGGAATCATTGGTAACATTCTTTCGCTGCTTGTTTGGCTTCAACCAAAGATGCGACACAGTTCAGGGTGTTACCTAGCAGCGTTAGCTATATCAGATCTTATTTTCTTACCTCTCAATATAGTATTTGAGATCAATCGTACTTATGAGAAGTCTCTTCTCGACAAACCAGTCCTGTGTGAGTCTTTCGCTGTAATATACTTTACCGTACAGTACATGTCGCCTATTCTTGTGCTTGCTTTCACTGTCGAGAGATATCTGTCAGTTTGTCATCCATTTCGTATGAGCCGTTTCAATCCCAGCAACATTAGAGCAGCCATTCTCGTTATACTAGCCCTGACCCTGCTCTGCCTCAGTCTTAATGGAGTGCAGGCATATTTCTGGACTACAAGCAACGGGGAATGCGATTTACGACCAGAAGTTTTGCAGAACTATATTTGGATAAGTACAACATGGGTTATGGAAGGAATAATATCTACTATTGTACCTCTTACTGTTCTACTTCTAAATGTACTCGTCATTGTCGAAGTTCGCAAGATATCTAACCTTGAGAGACAAAACATGCGTACTAAAAGTATCGACCGTCGCTCTACAACGCTAATGCTACTTGGAGTTTCATTTTATTTAATATTTACTATTCTGCCGGTCACAATAATATACACTTTATACCATCGCTATGGAGACCCTAGTCAGTTATTATGTGGCACGGATGAGGAAATCCGGAATGACCCGGGCTGGAATACATATTTCCATTACGTGGGGGCACGTTTCGTTATTCAAAATTTTGGCATGTCACATTATGCTGCTAACTTCTTCATTTATTTAGCAACAGGAAAACTATTTCGCAAACAACTGAAAGAAATGATTGCGACCTTCTGTTGCAAGCAAAAGCTGTTACATCTCACAGTAAAGACCGGCATATACACAAACACAAAGACTACCAGAATGAGTCTGACATCCCACCGAGGTAGTCTTGCCAAAAATAGACTCGGTCACGCAAAAACTAGCTCCGATCCGTGTAACAACGACACTGACCTGTGCAACAAAAACATCTCTACAGATCTTGAAACGTCAACAATAAACGGAGGCCTTACGCTAAAACATGAAAACGCTGCCGGTAACAGACTGCTGACTTGTGTTGAAGAGTCCGATGTCGATTTATGTGAAAAAGAGGAGGTAGTTACTAGAATGCCGGTATAGAACATTTATTCATTTCTACAACAGAGATAATACATTGTTATGGTATCATTTGACGTATAGTATCCATTGATCACCTGTAAATACTCTCTATAAAAAATATTTCAAATATTTGTGTATAGTTTCTTTTATATTTTTGCCTTTATTCATTCAGAATACCTCATATGGACACTTGACAATAGATTGAATACAAGATGTCCGCTGCTTATATTATATATAATGTCACAAATAACATACTTTATACAAAATCCACACATTCAGGCGCTTATATACACCAAAAACATACAACATGTCTTGTTTATAAAACAGATGAATAAAAAAATTGTAATCTTAAACCAGCAGTACAAATATTATGGTAATAGGCAAGCTGATATCAGTCATTAGGAATTGATAAAGTGCCAAAATCACCACATACATAGAGATGACAGTTGAGTAAGCACCAATTAAACCAGGAAGTCATGGTCACATGACCATATATAGTCACATGACCATATATTTAGTTTAATCTACTAAAAGAGTTTATATAATTTTCCATTTTTAATTATTAACAAGCCTTATATGATTTCATATTAATCACCTTGACACGAGCTCTACAACATCGTCGCTGCCAAAGGCTGACCTGTCAGATACAGCGTTAGCCTCCCTTGTAGTGTCAGCGCGTGTCCAGTTAACGCTGCCATAACAGGATGTTGCTACCTCTCCAGTTACTCCTCCGTTGACTGTCACTCCGCAGTGGTATCAATGACAAAGATTGAATGCGGTAGATAAAATAGTACAAAACGCTATAATCAAGCTATTCTATATTTACCTACAACAACTTGAGACGAGGAATGATGTGTTTGATTGGGTTTCAGACCAGGGCATTATATGAAATATCTCTTATGAAACTTATTTGACACATTCTTTTGGCCTAAACACCCAAAACGTTTTGTTTAAAGATGGAATTTTCATGATGAGGAATTTTTAATTTTAACTAAGGAAAAGCGATCTATATTTGGCAGCCATTGAGATAATAAAATACTTGATAGAGTGTAACAGAGACATTTCAATAAAGCACAGAATACTCTAGGGTATAGTTTATAAATATGCATTCTTACGTGGTTAGTAGCCATGTTGGTATTTACTAGAATTGTAACAATTTCTTGTATTATAAATAACTAAGCATCAATTGCACAGAGTTTTGATATTTGGGTTGTGTCATAGACCTATAACCCTATAGGTCTATGGGTTGTGTTGCGTGTGGCCACAAGCGGCCATGTCGCTTTTACTTCACAAACTCGTTTAACGCGAAAATGAAATTATATTTCAAGCCCTCCTAAAATATTGTGAGAAAGTGTATTAAAGTATTTCCTAACCTCTACTTTTATGTCACTGGAAGAAAAAAAGCTTTCAGTTTTAAAAAAAATGTTTACTTGGCCTGGTGCCAGATGTTGAGTCAGCTTCTTATTTTCATTATTTGTATAAGAAATTTGAAAACTTCATTTAAACAGTGCAGGAATGTTTTAATATCTTTGAAGACTCTAATTGCTAAATACTTGTAGAAAACTTCACTGTTAGCCCTGGGACACCATTTATTGAGCTCTGAACGTTCACTCTTAGACTATAAACTAAAGTAAAATGAAAATGGAGCTCTCTATTCAAATGGTAACTTGCTAGTAAACACATTGACTTATACATTTGGTGTCCATAAGGGTGATGATGTGGGCGCATTCAAAGTGTTACAAGATGGATATAAGATGCAATGATGTGCACAAGATTTTGGCATTCACTCAATGTTTTTTATACAAAAAGCGTGCAACCGTTTCCACTCGCCAATGCTACGGCTTTATAGCATCTTGATAGTCCATCTCTAGTCGCTGGCTGGTCTGACCATTTTATTAGGAACCCAGTCACATAGAAACTGTCTAGTGCACTTCAGACAAACTTGTTTGTAATCATTCTTTATAAAAATTGAAGCATCGTTCTACAAAAATGTTATGGAAATTTCAGCAAATCTAAATTTGCACACATATTTATTGGCAAGATGCCAATGAATCTCCAGCGCTGCAGAGAATTAATCTAATGATGGCGCAGTGCCAAGACAATCTACAGTAGAAGTTGTTTACTCTTGCCATAAGAGTATCAGTACAAAGACTATCTAGCCTTTCTTCCTGTAGTTATTCCAACTCAATTGCTAAAATGCAGATGTAAAAAATTGAATTAATAAATATAATCTCATAAAAGATAACAAAATTTACTCTATATTACCAAATCGTTACATAATCATCATCATTTAATGAAATATAGCTAGCACCAACACAGATGGCCACAGATTAAATTGTGGAAGAAAAGGCAACATTGGTGTGACCTTACAGCAAGGTCGTGTATGAAGCAAGAGTATACACAAGTGAGTTGGTATATATGGTAGACTGTACGTGTAATCAAGCCATAACAGATGCTGATTTCTGTACATGCCGCCCAGACTTCTGTGATTTCATTAGGCGATTTTCAGCAGCTTTCTCTAAGGCTAGGTCAAACTGTCTGTCCAGTTTGGACGTATCCTTAGCAGAGCCCTTCTCTGCAGTATCTCTCTCCTGTACAGAAGGCAATACCATTGATAAGCTTCTACATAGGTATAATAGCGCTATGTACATTGACTAGATATCTTTCTTGTGTTAGATGTCTATGGTAAACAGGAAAGGAAAGGTAAAGCTGGTTAATGCCACAACATTGACATACGTAGAAATTGGATGATGCAATTTGAAAAATGATAAAGCCGTTAATAAAAAATAGTAACAAAAATGATTATTATTTCTTTTCGGAATTAGCTAAAGTAGCGATACAGGGTAGCAATACTTTTTTTTATAAAATATCATAACTTTTTCAACTGATCGTCAAGTAGCAAAGTATTCCAGGAATAAACAAGCAAAATGAAAATTATTTTCAACATACGTTAGCATTAGAAAGATAGAGTACATGTATATGTTCATGTAAAAAGTTTGTTTATAAATTGATTTGTGATAAAAAAAATTGACAAATTGAATTTAAATTGTAGCATTTGTATTTGAAAGAGAATGTAAACTAAATATTATAAAATAATGGAAATAAAATTCATCAAAAAATTAATAATAAAAACACTCATTACATTATTGATATAATTGAAGGACTAAAACAGCACATATACTTTTAGATGAAATCAAAGATGGCTGTTGCACATGTAGATTCTAGCTGAACTATAAATGTACACTAACAGCTGCAGGAGAAAATTGGACTAGAATGTTCTATATTAGGATGGCTGAACCTGACTCCATCTATCAGATGCACTCAAATCAACTATTCATATTGTACAGAAATAGGAGACGGGCAGCTATATACATATCTAATAGATCATGTGGTGTGTATTGTACAACAGTCCCTTATTATATATTATGTATGCAACAGATACCTGTCAATAGGTAACGTAATAGCTAGGTGTTACCACTAAATAACAACTCCACTTATCTATATTGTGTGTCAATACTCCATATATGGTAGAAGCCATAATGGGAGGCGTTGGATGACAAGACAAGTTTTTTATTTAATAAAAATCTTGCTATCAAAAACATTTTAGTCAATATTTAAAACAAATGTTTGGTATGGTATCAGTGAACGTTGAATAGTTATAGGAGGGGTTAGATTATAGGCCCCATAATAGGGTTTATCAGCCGTGGGAGAACTAGGTCTTACAGTAAAAATAATCAGTGACATTAATTTCGAAGCAATTAAGATTTTTGATGGAAAAGAGGAAACAACTCCATATATGTTTATTGTTAACTGTTCATTTATTGTATGGTTAGTATCAGACAGTTATCAAAGCAGTTGCAGCGGTATTATAGTATAGTTTATATTTGGTTACGCATTATATAACGATATGTATTGTTATGGAAAACATGGCATCTGTGTGGCGTGACAACTTCACCGTAACAATTAATTAACAACAAAAATTAATTGCTATATAATAAATATCATAATTATATGCAATAATAGTATTATTATAAATAAACTTACCATTATAACAATATGAAAGCAGATTCGTTTCGTTTAATAACAAAAATATACATAGTAATAATATAACTTAATTGATAATAATTATATATATGGAGTTCTTCCTCTATTTTATCCAATACCTAAAAGAACTGCTTGAAAATAAACGTCACCGGAATCATTAGCCATAAATAATTATTAAGTAAGATTAGATAGATCATAGATTACAGCTGACACAGTACATGTCCAGCTGACACAGTACATGTCCAGCTGACACAGTACATGTCCAGCTGACACAGTACATGTCCAGCTGACACAGTACATGTCCAGCTGACACAGTACATGTCCAGCTGACACAGTACATGTCCAGCTGACACAGTACATGTCCAGCTGACACAGTGAAACTATACACAAACAAACAGAAACAAGGAAATACACACTACACAGACATATATGCTGCTAGTCTGCTACAGGTCTAGCAGTCTATATTAATAGATGGGCTACTTCAGAGACAGGGTGAGAGGGGAGGGGAGGGGGGAGAGGGGAGGGGAGGGGGGAGAGGGGAGGGGAGGGGGGAGAGGGGAGGGGAGGGGGGAGAGGGGAGGGGAGGGGAGGGGGGAGAGGGGAGGGGAGGGGGGAGAGGGGAGGGGAGGGGGGAGAGGGGAGGGGAGGGGGGAGAGGGGAGGGGAGGGGGGAGAGGGGAGGGGAGAGGAGGTACCACAATGAAATAGTTTTGTATTTTTGGTTGGATTGCTCAAGTAACACGTACATAGAACACAACTTGTGTAGCATAGAGACGGACGCACTGGCAAAAATAAAAGTAGTCAAAGAAAGAAGAAAGAGCAGAAATGGAGTGGCTACTTTACAACACATCTGGTATTACAAACCGTCTAAGTAGGCTTTAATATTGGCTACAAATGATTATATGAAATCACTTTTATACATGGCAGCAGCAGCAGCGGTATGAAATAGTAGATGAATCTATGCCAATTGACTTCGCAACAAATAATGGCTCAAATTTTTTAGTTGTTTTCTTTTATTACCAGTTATGCATAGGAAAGACAACTTCAAAATATAAATTTGCCTCATCAACATAATGTAGTATAATGTAGTATAATGCAGTATACAGGAAATTACTCACCGCAGAGTTTTCTAGAATGAGGAGGTTACTAAGTCTCTGCACTTCCTTAGAATCATTGAGTAGATTAGCCTGTGTTTCTCTCTGATATTTAGCTTGCTTGTTTTGTTGTATGACAAAGTGACTATGCTGTGCCATATCCGCCTTTATATGCCTGCCATAGAAAGGGTACAATACACACATTACATTACTGCCATAGCTGTAGAGGGAGTCAGCTGTATGCATGCAAGGAGCACAGACTACACCTACAGGAAGAAACAGCACATGCAGTCACCCAACGCTCACTCACTTCTACTAGCTACTAGTAACTCACTCATGACCATTAGCGTGCGTTTTTACATATTTTCTCATGATTGAGATTTAATTCACGAAAACGGAAGAAGAAGAATTTGCCATATCATGGAGCTACGAAACACTCAATTGGGTGCGTGCTGGTATACCCAGTCATGCTTTCATACCAGCTCAGTAACATGCGCATGCAATTACCTCTTTGCATACAATCTGTTGTGTGTAGAATAATAGCGATATACATAAGAAAACTGTGTATATAATTCTCACAAAATCCCCAGAGCAACAAAACCATCCAGTTCCACTCACTTGTGAATTCCTTTCTCTATATTTTTAATAGTTTTGAAAGTATTTTTGATGACGTCTCTGTACGTAGGAGCGTCCATTGGTGGAAGGTTCTTCATCTCTGACCTGGTTACATTTATCCTCTGCCCCGCATCTGATTCTAGGTTTTTGGACTTCAGATAATGTGCCACCAGGGGGCAGGTTCCCTTTACATCGAATAGTGACCTCACCATGTCAGCTCCCTTACATGCTGGGTGAGACTACAATATACATACTTCAGTGCCATCTAATCAATTCCAAGCCTGCTTTGAGATAATTAGATGAAAAACAATTATGTAAAAAACAGGTTTGAAATAGGTTTTAAGATCTTTGTTTTAAGAATTCAAACGATGACAAATACATTACTGGTTGACATTGAAGGTTTCAGGCATTAAACCATGCTCTAATATATTATAATACAATTGGTTCCTGTTATTGATTGGTATAGATTGCACCCCTCGGGTCACCTGCAGAAAGGCAACTCCAAATTATTTACCTCTTTTATGGCTATGGGCTGACTTCGAGATTTGATTCTTCTTCTGGAGTGACTTTTCTCAATAGCTTTAGATCCTATCCTGGTATGTACTGTACTATGCTCCTCCTCAATGCCATCCAGAGCATAATTAGTATCAGCGGGCTCAGATAGACGACCCGTTAGATTCTCTTGAACCGGAGTCAGAACTTTAGAGGTTGCTACAGACAACATCAAACATGGCTAACTAACACACAGAAACTGTGCCATATATACTTTGTAAACAGAAACCTATCCAATCAGCTATTTGCTGAGTAAACTAATGGTGATATACAAATCTGTGCATAGACATAGAAATATACATTACATTACCATTAGGTCTAGGATATCTAGATCTATGAGCTTGAGCTTCAGCCACAGATTCAATAAAGTGAGAGGTGTCTTCTGAACGAGACGACTCCGAGCCTGGTCCCCTGCCGTGTTTGCTTCTGTTAGTATTGTGGGAGGTAGCCCTGCTGGCTAGACTCATTTCTGAGCCGTACTTCTTGGACCCCTTCTGCATGTTACCGCTGACAGCATCTATGGTTGCCAGCCAGTCATCGGCAGCAGGTGCTTTCTTAGCTTCAACTACAAGATGCATACAGTTACAGGCAATCTATTAATCTTGGATTAATCTTAGATAAATCTTCCATCATTCTTAAGTTAATATTAATCTTCGGTTGGCTGATAATACTGATGGAAATTTTTAAACCATGCTGATGGTGATCAGAAGAAAAACGTCCATCTAAAATTTTAGGACAATACTTGAATAGAAAATTAAAAATTAACAGGTATTGTCAATGTTTTCTGTTTAAACGAAGAAAAATAAATACTTGTTTTTGTTTGACAGCAAGATGGAGGTACTACCTTTGGGTTGGGTTTTTCCCATGGCCGCTTCTCTTTTCTTGCCGGCTGGCTCCAAGTCTGGACTCCATTTCAAAAATTGTCTCGGAGCAGGAAGTATGCCTACAGCACACATAAATATAGGAGATGAAAAGTTATTAGTAACCAAAAGTAAAAATTTTGCTAATAAAAATCAGCTTTCCCAATAATTTAGTAAAAAATCTCATTTTTGTCATCGTTTTAATTTCTGACGTGTGCGCTGAAGTACAAGTCCATATCAATGAAAATAATATTAAAAATACAACAACATTTGATATTGTGAAACGCTTTAAAATATATTTGACTAACAGCCAAATTTAAACAAACTACCACAGCTGTGGCCAACCAAATAAAACTTACTATAGGGGTGCTTATAGTTGTTAAGTGTTCACTGGCAGTACTACTAAGTACTAACTACAAACTACTAACCAGTCATCCATTCATAGACTGTCTGCAATAAAAACTCTTTAAAGTCGTCTCCAAACTGCTTGTAAGAATCAGGGAAGGTTTCAGTGAAGGCCACGTAAATAGTTTGTGAGATCAATTCTGGATAACTCTACAAACCAGATGACATGTGAAAATCTAGAAAACATATCTATTTTTTTGGTTCAATCAAATGCTTTAATCAACAAGGTCACGCTAGCCTACACCAAGGACATAAATTGCAAGTACATACACTCAAAATAGCTTCTTTGTACTGGTAGGATTGAACGTGTGTTAGAAACTTGACATAATTGTGAGAGACTCTGTTGAAGAAATGAGGCTGCGAGTTCTTCTGCGTTGAGAACTTCTCAAGAAAGACCCACCAGTACATATCCTAAATCAACATCAACTGTCAGAAGAAACCAAGAGAAGCTGACACGAAACATCAACAACTGCTTCGATCAAACATTCAACTGACCTGTAGAATAGCCTGAGACATAAATGAATAGACAATACGGTTGTACTCATCCTCGTACGCCATGACCTACAAATCACTCTTATTATTAGCTACAGTTTGACGTAATCTATGGGAGTTGTTCTTTCATAACTGGAGACAACTCCAAAGTAGAATGATTGTTTCTAAAGGTTGCTGATCTACAGGTCCTTACCTTGCGGTGACCTTTCTGTTGGGAGTGAATGACCTTACTTAATATTTCTGAGGTGGTAATGCTGTGGGGGAGAGGTGTGAGGGCGGTGGATTGGTAACCGGGAAAGGTAAATAGCTATAAACAATAAGGTGAGACATTGATGGATAAATACAACAGAGTATACAGGTTCAGGATATGGTGAATACGCAGGCATACAACGACGACACTTTGTGCATGCTGAATTCTGATTGGTTTACTAATAGGTAAAAAAAATACAAGATTTTTTTTCCTGTAATAATTTAACTTTTCTTTCCAGCAGGTATCGTGAAATTATACACCCTGAGATAATCCCGCATTAAGATTTTCTTACCTCCACAAATTTAGGTTTCACTCCGGAAGATTCTGCACTCTTTTTGCGCTCTTTTTTCTTTTGCTGCAAAAAAAATTGTTTAGTGATTGATAAAATAGCATTAACAATCTATCAGAGAATTTGACCGGCAAAATAAGTATGTCTACCGACCTTCATAGTAATCTTATGCACATTCTTTATACGCTCTGGTGCCTGACCCACAGCTACAACGCAAAAATACTTAGTCTTGCTGCAATTGTAAATGATTGTCTAGAAGCCTGCAGACAATGACATACGGTGCGCGTAACAGACTGGCTGATACATAGAGACAAGCAAACATCACAGCTCCCTGAACGTATAATTAAACGTGAATAAACAGACAAACGCAGTGCAAGAAAAAGACAGAAAATATTTCAAAGGAGAAATAAATTGTTATTTAATGAAACTTTGCGTTAAACGTGCCAAAGTTTTCAACAGGTACAAGAAACAAATATTCTATATCAACAGTGGATAAATAAATAGTTTACCTGGTGGTGAGTATAAAACACTGGATGGGTTCTCTGAATGACAACATAAATATTTTATACATCATTAGGCTAGACGAGTCCATTAAATACTTTTATTAAGGCTAACTATTCAGTTCGTTGAAAAAAAATTTTTAACGGCACTATTCTATTCAATACATTAAGTAAAGCACAATAAACTAAGCAAAAAAAGTTCAAATTCGATAACACAATCCTTTGTTATAAAAATAACACAATTTGACTATAATGGTTACCTGAGTGAATAGAATAGACTCCGCTAAAAGCTTTGATCTCTGCAACTTCTCGATCTAAAACAGTAGATTAATGACAGAGTTTGCTGCAGCACATCACAGCTGTTAGGCCACCAGCACAAAGAGGAAAGAACAATGCAGCAAAAATAAATTAGTGAGGAAGAAATAAAGCGAGCAACTTATAAATGCAAAAGAAAAACTACAAGCAAGGCATACTTGCGGGATAAACCGTTTGAAGGGATCTTAATCCTGAAGGTAACTCAGGTGGAAGAACTAAAGATGAAAACAGTGTCAAAGAGAGTTTTGTACACACAACAAAGATTGGATGCCACAATATAGAAAGAAGGGTGCAACACTTGAAGAGGGTAAACTTGTACTACTTCTTGTACATACCTTCTATAACTTTCTCCTGCTCTAATTTAGCTGGTATTAAATAAACACACGTTCTTACTTACTCATTATTCTACAATATCAGCATACAGAATGCTGGAAAGTAAAAAGTGATAACAAATGATAAGACAACTTCTAAAGAGCTTACTACCTTTTCGACGTTGTTTAGCAGAGGCGAGGCTGCTTCCAGGAGAAAAAGGCATAATTGTCGCCGTATCTTCATTTTCACTAATACGAGAGTCGAATACAAGCTGGGTGTAATCCTGTAGGCTCCTGTCAAGTTCTCCTATACGTTGATTAACTTGTGCCATTGTGCCAACAAGAAATGCTATGTTGTTGGTCAAGAAATTAGTAGTAACTTGGATAGCAATAGAAAGCTTCTCTATAAAAATTATGTCATTAAATTTTTCCAATCTGATTATCAGCTTTGCTAAGTATTAATTACTTATAATGAAAGTAAGCAAAATATCACTAACTTACTTGTTTAATTTTATTATGGTTTACTAGGCCAATTACCATATTGGGTTGGGTGTGGCCACTAAACGGGTGCACCATGGACTTCCCGCTACATCTCCAACTGTGAGTAGCACCATCTCACTTACACTTAAGCGTTCAACCAGAGTTAGTGCGGCACCCGAGCATATTAATTTGTAAAGGGAGAATATGCTATATTTTGTTATGGTTTACTTTGTGATCATCATAATAATCTCGCTGGTTGTGAGATTAGGTTCTTTTGTCACGTTTTTTGTGAGATTAAGCAGTATAGAATTTGGCAGTCTTTTGGCAAGTGTGCCGGCCATTATTCTGAATAAAGTCTTATTCTACCTAAATAAATATTATTTACAACACACACCATTTATCATCTTGGTTTATTATTATCAATTTTGTTTAAAGTGGTTAGATTATCATGTCATACAAATGTGATATTTCCCATAAAATACCACAATTAAATAAATAAATTATCCAGAAAAAAATTGAACAACAATTTTACAATACAAATTGAATAAAGGATAGAAAAATTAATTAATAATAATCATAATAATGATATAATACTACAATGATAATGGCTGTAAAAATATCAATGACAAATGCTATCAGCTATTACTGTTACTACTTATAATATAATAATTAGACGTGATATATTTATTTATTATCGCTAAATAATTGTAATTATAATAATAAATATTATTATTATTATGAATTTTTATCAGTATCATAATAAAACTAATTATAATTATTTATAAGAACATTATTTTTCATATTAATAACGATTATTATTAATCATGAATTATTATTCAAAAAGTTGCTCATAATCACCATTATTATAATGAATAATGATGATTATTATCATTTATTAATTATTATTGCACAAGCTGCTAAATTATTGCAAATTTTATTATATGTGTTTTGTAAGAAATTGGATTTATTGATGAAAAGGATACGAGATTTCTTTTCCTGTTTAACCAACGCTTCTTCTTTTCTCCTCCGCAATTCTTCACGTGTAATCAGCTCTCCATCTTCAAACAAATGCATTGGAGAGGCAATTGCATTGTAATTGCTACCATTCATGTTGGAGGCCATCTTTAAACCTTACCATAGCAACGCTTTACATGCAGCTGCTCATTCTGGTATGTTAAATTTCAACAAAAAAGTTTTTCCCAACAAATTGTAAAACTTTGTTAATATTTTTAATCTTCTTCTAACAAAGCATTCCTTTAATCTCAAAAATACAAAAATTTTAGAATTACTTTAGTTCGAGACCGTGTACAATTCTTTTTCACTTGGATAGCTCTAAACATCCGGTTGCGTTCCATCGCTAAAAACCCAAAATACAACGTATATTCTTCTGCTTGTTCATTGATTGTATTTATTACTGATTTTCCCTCACCCCGTCAATATTTTTATCCAATTTAAAATAGATTTAAGAAAAAACCTTCAAAAAGCACTGGTGAAATATTATTCTTTTTTGGTACAACGCCTTAAAAAATGCCATTTGGACCATTCGCAAATAAATTTTCTCCCAAAAAGCCTGGGCCAAGAAAAGCTTCATCTCTATCAACTTTGCAAAACTTGGACAGAGAAACTCTACAGAGAGAGCTGACTGCAGATGATGTCGGTAATAAAATTCGCATGAATTTAGATGGAAACAAAGTGTACTTTGATGGCAAGGAATGGATTTCAGGTAATATTTTACTAGCATTATTATTATTAATAATAATAATCTTTCTTAATTAATAATAATCATCTAATGCATGATGATTAATAATATCATTAAAAATTATAATTATTAATTGATATAATTATAACTAATAACAATAAACATAGCTACTAAAATAATTATATAGCATGAATATAATAATTATTAGTAAAGTATAAATAATAACGCATAACACTAATTAGTATTATTATAATAATGATGATAGTTGCAACAAATTGGAGCTATCTATTTTTTATGGTGGCTCAGAACGTTTTGCCTTTTGTGTTTTAAAACGTCTGAACGCTTTCCAAACCGTTTGAACGAATTTGAAATAGTCTGAACTTTTGCAAAAACTTCTGAACGCTTTGTGAAATTGTCCGTGAACTTAGAAAATCCGAGCCGATTTGCTGGTTCGCTCTATCGGTCATAGATCTACAGTCCATTTATGATGGATAATGTTTCTCCTAAACACTGAACAGTTGAATTTTTTCTAAATAAAATATTTTATTTATTAAATATTATTTCCTTTAAATTATTTTAAATAATAAATACAACCTAACTGTAAATGTAAAAATTTATTTTAGAGACTATATTCAACAACATTTTTATACAGTTGATTAACGTGCTCTATGTCTTTTGATCGACGTCTATGTTGACAAAGTTATATAGAGGCTATAAATAAAAATATGACGATCGCTTTTGGTTCGAAAGCCATGTGCCTTGCAAACTTTTCCAACCATTTCAAAATAGTTTGGACTATTTCAAAACAGTTCAGACTATTTCAAAATAATTCATACGGTTTGTAAATAGTTCATACTCTTTCTAAAGCGTCCATACGGTTTGTAATTTCCTAAATCATCTGAATCATTTCTAAACCGTCTGAATTATTTGCAAGACAACTATACGGTTTGCAGATTTTACAATTGTTGGACAGGAAATACAGTTTTATAGCATTAATCCTGCAACTGCTGAGGCCGACAATTAATCTATTATAACCAACAAGCCCGTTTTTAAACATAGTTTCTTGGGCTATTTTACTACAATTACCCAATTATTTTCAATGTAAAAGACGCTTTGCAAACCGTCTGGACTATTTCAAATCCGTTCATACGCTTTGAAAATGAAACCGTCTAACGTTATGAGCCACCATAATTTTTAGATTAAAAATATTATTTTTATATAAAAGAAAAAGCAGAATGGAATAGTATTACTAATGAGGTAGGACAGTCCAAACACCTCTTTACTATTAAAACTTTATGGTGTTTGTTTCAGATCACGAACATGTGCAATTCTGTAATTTAAACTAACTGCATTATTATGTATTCGAGTCCATTTTGCACTGGACTTCTGATTGAACTTTAAACAGTAGCCATGGACATATATTTTGCAGCCGAATATTGTTTGTGTAGCAAAGGAAACACATTCACTCTCCATTGCACATTTTTTTAGAAAGTGGTGGCGGAGGAGTTACACAGAAGGAACTTAACAGCATAAAAAAGACGAATGAAAAATTGAAAGAAGAAAATAACTTACTTCGATTTAAATTAGATATTCTTCTGGACATGGTAGGTGATGAGATGCAGGAAGCAAGCACTAATATATTAATTGATGATTTCTAATGCAGTGAAACTGACAAAAAAATTTGATTTCAAAATGTTAGGAACTATTTGACAACCGCAATTCTTGTCTTCAGCTTACTCAAGTTTTTCTTGACTGGTCGAGTATAAGGCCAGTATAGTACTATATTCTATGGTGGCTCATAACGTTAGACGGTTTCGTTTTCAAAGCGTATGAACGGATTTGAAATAGTCCAGACGGTTTGCAAAGCGTCTTTTACATTGAAAATAATTGGGTAATTGTAGTAAAATAGCCCAAGAAACTATGTTTAAAAACGGGCTTGTTGGTTATAATAAATAAATTGTCGGCCTCAGCAGTTGCGGGATTAATGCTATAAAACTGTATTTCCTGTCCAACAATTGTAAAATCTGCAAACCGTATAGTTGTATTGCAAATAATTCAGACGGTTTAGAAATGATCAAGATGATTTAGAAAATTACAAACCGTATGGACGCTTTAGAAAGAGAATGAACTATTTACAAACCGTATGAATTATTTAGAAATAGTCTGAACTGTTTCAAATTAGTCTAAACTATTTTGAAATGGTTGCAAAAGTTTGCAAGGCACATGGCTTTCGAACCAAAAGCGATCGTCATCATTTTATTTATAGCCTCTATATAACTTTATCAACGTAGACGTCGATCAAAAGACATAGAGCAAGTTAATTAACTGTATAAAAATGTTGTTGAATATAATCTCTAAAATTAATTTTTACATTTACAGTTAGGTTGTATTTATTATTCAAAATAATTTAAAGCAAATAATATTTAATAAATAAAAAACATTATTTATTTATATAAAGAAAATTCAACTGTTCAGTGTTTAGGAGAAACATTATCCATCATAAATGGACAGTAGATCTATGATCAATAGAGCGAACCACCAAATCGGCTCGGATTTTCAAAGCTCATGAACAATTTCACAAAGCGTTCAGAAGTTTTCCAAAAGTTCAGACTATTTCAAATTCGTTCAAACGGTTTGGAAAGCGTTCATACGTTTTAAAACACAAAAGGCAAAACGTTCTGAGCCACCATAATATTCAGATTTTATACTTGCGACTATTGTTTGTTTATGGTAGCTGACTAAGAGCACTGCAGAGCAGCATCTACAAAGCAAAGAAATTGAAGACTTGAAGAGCATGGTCAGAAGTAAAAGTGCCTCTAAATCCAGAAGTTAACCAGAAAGATATGGAAAGCTTTGGACAAAAGAGCAAAGAGACAGTAGCAGAACTGGTGGAAGGAACACGACATTTTTTTTTACTAAAGAATTAATATTATTTAATAGTTTACAGATACTGTAGATAAATGTGAGTAATATAACATTGTTATTATTAAAGGCATTGACACCAAACAAGCACTCACTTAGAATGACATATTTGATCCACTCTAAAAGGTGGAGCAACTGTCAGAAAATGTGCGAACAAAAATCAGTGTTCATACACAATGTGTAAAAAAATGGCCAAACTACCGCAAAACAGTCAAAACACAAAATGCATACCGATCTAAAAGTTATTAGCAGTAAGTTATGATATCACTAATCCATAGCAAGTTTAAATAGTCTGGAAATACATCAAGATGGTTGATTTAACCAGACAACTAATTAAGTAACTGGATATATAATCGACAGCTATGGCTATAATAACCACTTCAGTGAGCTAGTCAGTGCAATCAACAAAAAAAGATAGTGAGGGACAAACAAAAAGACTGAGAAATCTGGAAAATTTGGAGTTATTGACACATCAATACATTAAAAACTATCAGTAGTTAGCTATGTAGTTTATATAATATGCAACCCACAGAGACAACCAGTGTCCTGATACAACTGATAGCAGGCTGTATCAGCTGGTAAGAAACTGTGATGTGCTAGTAGATCAGAAAAGTGTTGGTGACCTTGGCAGACATGTTTTACCAGCAACATGATGTTGGACGCCAGTGAGTGGTTTGTTTGTAAAGCAGTTGTAGATAACATCAGATAGCTTTAACGTAAGTAGAAGGTATGAGCCCTCTCAAGCCATTATTGTCAACACCCATCCACCAGTTAGGATCTGGTTTCTCAAGAACTGTCAGTATTGTACCCTTTGTAAAACTCAGCTCTCCTTCTTCTTCAGCGTCAAAATTATATAATGCCTGCACTTTCTCCGCCTAAAAATACACAACAAACAAGGTTGTTTTGGGTCAGCTGTACAGTGTACTAAATGTCACAGCTATGGACGCACACTCACCGGTGTCTCTCCCGCCATGTCCTTTAGGTAAATAGTCTGAGACCTGCTTACTGAGGAGGTCCTGTGGTAGTCCAAGAGTTCATTGATTGATTTGAACTTGACAATCCACAGGAAGTACCTACCACCCCCATCACGCAGTATTTTGAAGTGCTGAACTCCTTCTGCCCACCTGCAAAATAAAGGTTAGCCAATTGACAGCATTTACCATAGAGTTATCTCCTCCTGAAAACAAAAGCTCATGCATTTAAAGGAGGCATGTCGACATTTGACATGCATGCAACTCATAGTCGGAGTTGTCTTTTCTGTAGTGTCAAAGAGTGCTAAATAGTCTCAACCAAGATCATAAAAATAATCGTAAATTAGGTTCCTAGTTTTATTTTTATTGTATTTGAAAATCATTATTTATTTACAATCTATATTATCTAATTTTTTTTCAGTCAACGTTTAATTTAGACATGAAAAGTACTGTTGTTGTTGATAACAACAATGACGCCAACGATGAAAATCTGGCATTTTTTTTCCGCTCAAATAAATTTTAAATAATGATAATTTAAATCTTTCGATAATATTTGATTTAAAAAAAATTTCAACTAATATTTTTTTTAGTTTTTGAGACATTGGCCGTCTAACTTATCATGCGAATGCCAATGTGTACATAATAGCAAACTTATCAATAATAAATTAAAATGCTGACTCTTACTGGGATGCACTCTTTCTATCCGAACAAGCCAAAGTTTTGCAACTCCGCTTTATTGCCTTACATAAGTTGTGGCGTATCGAAAAAAAAATTGCCTACAAGTCAGCATACATTGCGCTTATACTATAGGTGGAAATAACGAGAGCACAATTTCGCCAAAACTCTTTTGGGTAAAAACCACTAGAAACAGATAAATTAGGTTTAATTAATTCAGCCACAAGCCGGTGACATACATAACTGCCATACATTTGCATGATCAGAAAAACATAACATGTGTACATGTGCTTCAACTAACTTATTTTTGTTTATCAACTTGAGAGAAAACATTGACAAACTTCACTAAAATATTGGAATATTTTTGCTACAAAACAAGTTGAAAATTATTCACAAAGGAATCGCTTTGTTAATTACTGGAAGCCGAAACAAAAAGCAGTTCAAACAGTAGGAGAGCAGAAGGAGTCGGCAAACATTTATGTAAGCAGTTCCACAACAGAACTAATTCCAAATATGTCAATTAACCAGCTATAGCATACCAAAACATTGCTTTCTATCAGGCATCTATGATATGAGTTTTTGCACCAATTTGGTTCAGCTCAAACTGGTGCGCAGCTTGACAAAAAGAGCACACAGTTCGCGTGTGAACACAAAAATTGGCAACCCTGAACGCATGCTGTTCACATCAAAGCAGTACCCGTTTGGTATAATAACTGAAACGGGTCACTAAGTGTGGGGAGATAAATCATAAAGAACTGTACACCAAAGATAAGACAAATCTCATATCAGAGGTAAAATACCTGTCACTATTACATAATAGTTTAGTTGGGCCATTGCCAACAAATCAATAGTAGGGTATACAAGAAAGAAAGAAGTGGAGAGTGGAAATGAGGAGGGGCTGTAAGAGACAGTGGGGGCTATATCACATCCACCAAACGTAACCACCTAGGTGGGTGGGTGTTGAACTTCATGTTTAAGGTACGCCAAGGCTTTAGTAAAACTGCATTTAAATGGGAAAACCCAGCAGCTACAGCAATGATATCTTCAAAAGTTTAATTCAAAGTCCAGCATTGCATAGTGAGAGAACAATGGCATGCTACTTAGCAATAACTGCCAATGAGTGTTTTTGTTTTTCTATTGGTCAATTCAGTCAATTAACAATTATCATTGGCCAAAAAAACAACTCGCGCTTGCTTGACTGAATGAGCGTAGAGGTAGTGGGAACTACTATCCTAGTAGTAGCTATGGAGTTGGCAAAAATAAAATCTATCTATCTACCAAAGTTCCAACCCTCCATCACTGATTCAATCCAGCAAAATCTACAAAACCAAAGCTAAAAATGTTGGTCTAAATAGAAGTTAGTTACAGAATTCACTTGTTCTCGCTGTTGCTTGTTGAACTTGTGTTGCGACTTATTATTAGTTATTAGTTATTTATTATTTATTATTATATTACTGTCCAACTTTTCTTCTTATTCCTGCCAAATAATAAAAATAATATTAATAATAATAATAATAAAGTATTATTTTTCCTTGTTATTAGTTATAATAGCAATGATAGCAATGGTTGTTATCATTAACTCATATTATTATAATACAATTTATTAGTATCGGTAATGTTTTACAACTATTATTACTTACTAAAATAATGAGTGAGCAGTCTACAAACTTTATATTACTAGCAAACAGATAGATATATATGGCAAGTTTGGTTTACTAATTATTTATTTGATTTCATTTTTCAAATACTCAATAACTATTTAGCGTAAGTAAATGTAATATTTATAAAAATGAAATTATTACTATTTAAGATAATTATTTGTTATGATTCATGTAACCAATAATAAGAAATAGGATTTTCATTGTAAAAAAAGGTACAAAACTCAAATTACCAAGAAGTCATACATAACTGTAGGATTTAAACTATAAACATCCTTTTCAAACCAGTTTTTGTGTTAGCTGTTCATACATTCGTTTGCAAGTTTCACCTTTTGCCATGCAACCAGACATTCAATGTTTGTAATAAATTAATAAATATACATAGTGCAATTGTTTGAAGGCTAACATAACAGCCCACATGTCTATGAGGTTGGCATGATTCCAATACCAAAACGTCGGAATTTTAATTCCAAATGCTAATTCTGTTCATGATTTTCCTTCTGCTAACTGTCTTTGAAAGGGCCTCTCCACTCAACTGTGACAGCATGTATTTAATTTAAAGATGTTCCACTAGGGCAGAGCATATGCATATGCATACCCTCTAACTTTTTTAAAAGCGGCTGGTGTCGAGAGATTTCATACAGCAGCCCCTGGTAAGAGTATTCCAGCAGTCACTGACACTAAACAGTCACGCACGATCTATTAGATCGACAATCATCCTGACCTACTTACTGAACAGTGGAAAACCCAGCGAGGAAAACCAACGAGTTGTAATAAGTAAACAAACATTGCTCAAGCATTAATCACCTCACCGAACCTGTTTTACACAAGGAAGTGTTCACATGGTTACGTGTAGTTTATAAGAGTCTCATGACTGCTAGGTAAATAATACCCACTGTACTACTAATGCACTAGCACTTATGGAGATGGCACACCCCCTAACCTAACATCACGGGTTTGGTATGCGCAAGACCAGACTGCCAACCGACCAATGAGAAAGCAAGAACAAAAATTCCTTTCCCCAAGCAAGTAACCCAAAGCGACGAGTGAATGACTTGGCTCTAGTCCATACAGTAATGTATTAACAGTAGACAGTCAGGCTTGAACTAGTCAGTTATTTACAACTGTGGTGAGGTGGATTGGCAGGTGATATTCACGTGTAGTAAAATCAACTACTATATATTGTACATAACTACTACAGCCACATGCGCTGATATAGAGAACAGTACACAAATGTGCACCAACCAGTCGACAGTAAAACAACTTACTTGACAGATAGAGAGAAATCGCCTGGGGTGCTCTCACTCAGTCTTACTATGAATGCCCCATCTGGCTGTATGTATGATCCATTGGGAGACTTCTTTAGCAGTAATAGTTCACAGTTCGCCCTTTTTATTTTCCCATGATACCATCTACAACAGCAGAAATGTAACCCATGATACTATCTACAACAACAGAAATGGAAATGAAACATTCTACAAACTGGCTTCAAATAATCATAGTTGGTTTTATTCATTTTAGAAACACAAATTAGTGGACGGATTAATGAATTGAAAGATTATTGGCAAACAATGATGCCATCACTCTAGTTCCTGGGTGCAGTGAACTCCTTCTGACACACTGGGATTTGTATGACAGAGAATATCAAGATCTCACAATGCACGGCATTATCTAAGCTGACATTTCTACTCCAAGGACATCGAACGACCATGTCCCCCAGTGATTCTAGCTGAGGCAAGGCAGCTTGTTTTTACTCCACTGGGTCGTGCATGGTGACACAAACTAATGCTACGGGTAGTGCGTAACACAACGACAGCACTCCAAAAGAAGCCACTAAATCAGTTCAGTAAAATTTAAAAAGTAACCGAAAGAGCAGCCTCGGGAAATGGCTGTCTGTGGGAAATTTATCACAGCTCGCAATCGCTGCTGGCAGAGAGCTTGTCACAATTGACAGGCATTTAACGGACATATTATGACAACATTTACTACAATAATACATCCGTTGTTTGTACAAGAGTCAGTTAGTTAATGGGCACATGCAGACAAGACACAGCAAGTACATGAGGTCAAATATGCACAGGCAATCATCAGGGAATTCAACGGATGATCTACTAGCACTGAATCCACAGTTGATGACGCAGTCCCCGCAGGCTTAGTAGACATACGATTTCATCTTGGTTGGCAGGAAATAGCGAGCCTTGTCGACTGGAAAACTACCCCAACATGGTGTGCCATTTAATCGAGTTATATATTCTGGACGGTAAAAGGCAATCGTCACCTACGATTGGTTAAACTACCGATATCGAGTCACCATAGCCTCTTTTCATTACAGTATGTTGAGAAATTGATCACAGATTTTCTGGCTGCATCAGAATTTTGTCACTCTCCGCTAGCTATTAGCATAAAAACTGCATTCACCAACCAAGTTGGACATGTGACCACCATAATGTAATAGCTAACACATTATCCGAAGTATTTATCATTTTCTGGTAATTTTTGTGTATCATTAGCAGCTTGGCTTGTCCTTTAACGTAGATTGCCAATCATGCTTATGGACGCACTTCTAAAAATGTCACAACTAAATGAAACTCTGCTGACAATGGATATGTTGACTTTATTGGCCGTTTTCTGAGATAAAGCAATGATAAAATATAGCTGGTCACCTGACCAACCATGTGTGTAGCAGCGAGACAACATCTCTAATGCTACACACGATCACCATAGGGTAGAAGTACTAACCCATCCACTGGAGGACTACAGTGACTGTGCTACAGGGTAGAAGTACTAACCCATCCACTGGAGGACTACAGTGACTGTACTACAGGGTAGAAGTACTAACCCATCCACTGGAGGACTACAGTGACTGTACTACAGGGTAGAAGTACTAACCCATCCACTGGAGGACACAGTGACTGTACTACAGGGTAGAAGTACTAACCCATCCACTGGAGGACTACAGTGACTGTACTACAGGGTAGAAGTACTAACCCATTCACTGGAGGACTACAGTGACTGTACTACTTACGAATTAGGTTTCATTTTAATATAATTTGCTGGAATAAACCCTTCTCTGCCATCTTTTTCTGCTTTGTACCAGTTCTTGTCTTCCTCCATGTCCAGCACCTGCCAACAGATACCGACCCATACAGTAAAGGAAAAAGGAAACAACCAATTATAGCTGTGCCATTGAAGGTGCAAGTAATGCATCAGCCTAAGACGGTAAAATGAGGAATAAGTCAAAGACCATCAACTTAACATTCTTTCCAAACAATAAAATGCTCCACATTGGTTTTATTATATTCCACTAGCAGTTGCTGGTATAAATAACACATCCATCGTTACTAGGAGGAAAACGTAACAGGCAAGAAACGAGCAACAACTAGCAAGCGCAATTACATACCAACAATTCTGGATTAACGTAAATAAAACATCTCATCAGTAAACACTCAACAAACAAGACACCCAAAAATACATCATCTTTACTTCTGCTGGTTTTAGTTTTACAAACCCAAAGGAAATGTAGACAACCCTATCCAAATGTAGGATTCTAGAAGAATTTCAGTAAGTACTAGAAAAAAAAAACTATATGGGATTCCATATCACGAGACTGTAGCGAGCCAAATTATTTTCACATTCAATACAATTTGCATTCTGGTACTGATAGCATAGTGTTACAGGAAGTGGCATATAGCAGTAGCGAGTTGAGGAAGAAAAAACTTAACACTCTCCCAGTTAGTGATACTCATTTCAAAGCAACTCATTCTAGATTAATGCATTTCTTGTGTGAAAAACAGAAGAGATATATTAATATATACTAGGTTTTATTGGGATATTCGTCATACATTAATATTGTACAACATAATCATAATATTTATTATAATACTTTTTATTACAATTTATAATAATTTTAAATTACAATCTTTATTAATAATGGTAATAAAATAACATTACCGGTGATAAACCGTTTTGCAATAAACTTCACCCACACGGTTATGTATCAATTTCATGTTATGAATCAGTAGCATTCACAATCTATGACTAAGCCTCACAAACTAATTTTATTCATCCGTGGGGATGGAATTTTGCAACCCCATCCAAATATAGCTATTAAAAAAACTACCAGAAAAATTATTAATTTAGTTTATTGTATTCATCGATCCTGCTGACGAACACACCTAGTGATAACAAATAAAGCATGGAAGTTATTATTTAAAGAGCAATAAGACCTATTAATAATACAATTTATTATAATAAGTCACTGTGGCTACCGGTTGCTAGTAAACTGTAAAATTGAAAAACTGTGACCTGCATGCTGATTGGCTAGACAGGTCGATAAATCACGCAGCAGTCCATTCTTGCCCGATAAAATAAAATCTACCACCAACTGTAAGATCGCTAATACGTTCAACTTTTACATGTACAGTCCAAGTTAAAACTCCGCACACTTGAACGAGAATCCCATAATATGAGCGTAGATTCAAATAATACTTGATAAAAAAAACTTTCATTGACAGCTCTAAAAAATGGCTTCCATAGCTGTTGGGATCAACAATATGGTGAAATCTCTTTTTACGTACTGATAATTAATTAATTTACATTTAAAATTTTAGTTTGCTTGCAAAATTAGCTAACATAAACATAACAAGCGTACTTCACTCAGCATGCCTTTTAGTCTTTACTCACAACTATGTCGAGCTATGTGACTTTTCAAAACATTGTGAGAAAAATAAACTCAAGTATCCTAGTAGGCCATTGCCATTATGGTTTATCAAAACGTATCTAAATTATATAAAATCTCACTTTCAAATTAGTAGCTAGTAGCTGGCAAGTGTTATTTAAAGGTTATGTCATCAAGCAGATACTTGGTGTAGACATAATTCATTTTTACAAGGATGTAGTCTGCAGGATACTACGCTTTGCGATTGTTTAGAAGGCGTTTTTTTAATACGAATATTTTTGCAAAAAGCTGTCGCATATTTTTTATTTCTTTGCGTTACGGAAAATCTGTATATATATATATATGCAAATGAAACTATACAACTATCAACTGTCTGTGGCTGCAATGAGTTTGTATTCAACCACCAAATAACTCAGGATATATTTCCTACAACAACATCTTTTTGCTCGAAAGTATGAGTAATATTACACTTTTAGAATTGTATGGTTGATAGAAAAGTAGTTAATATGAATTCTTATTCAACAATAATACTATTGACAAATCCTTGTTATGTTGAAGATCTCCACAGTAATTATTATTTATTATTTTTCACAGCATTATTATATTATATTGTCATTGCAAGCCACAAATTTTGTTAAGTTTAGTATATTCTTTAATAATTATTATTATTCAGATTTTTTGTTTAGGTTGCTTACATGCTGAACATGCTTACAAAAAATACAAATGTAGACTCCCCAAAAGGACTCTAAAGCATTAAAAAAATCAATTAGAAAAAGTTATTTCATAATAAAAAATCACACTCGTATAAAACATTGAAAAAGAATTAGTTTTTTTTAAGCAGCAAAAAACTTAACATCTCAAATCTGAGTAAATGTTCTACATTCCTTGACTAGACATTCAATGAGCGGAATAGCTGACTTTTTAAAGTCTCAAAGTTAGAATACTTGCAAACTTCTGCAGGAATGTGTGGCGATTATTGAGGGGAAGGTGGCCAGGCCGAGAGAGTCATACCTTGATTATCTCATTCTTCTGAAAACTCAACTCATCATCTGCTGTAGCATTGAAATCGTGCTTTGAGACAGCCTCCATGCTCTCCGTTTATTTGAAGATACCACTATCAGTGTGTTTTGAATGAAACTACACTTTAAATCTGAAAGAGAAAAAATGCCGAGCCATTCAATCAAAGATAGCTGCTGCAGACCTCTGCTAAAACAAATCATTGGGGTGATGTTGGTTGACACGGAACAATGAGCAAAACTTAGGAGATAATGCAGTATTTTTTAGTTTGATCCTTAGGCTCAGGAAACTCTTAAAAGAATGCTGCGCATAAAACACCAATTGAATTTGAATGTTTAACTTGGGAAAACGAACACAAAAAGCGAGGCGCTAAAATGAGTAATATGAATAGATGATTGCCTTATCATGCCTCGACTTTTGGTGGGGGAATACATAAATACAACATGACCTACACAGTTTGGATTACTTTATTATTAAATATCAAAAAAACAATAGTGGAAATGTGAAATTTTATATGGCAAAAGCAAGTAGTAACAACTAAATGTTTTCTTGTTTATATTATAACTATGCAATATACTGTAGTACAATTATGTAACAACTTAGCTCCTTATACTGCAAGCTGAGCTGTTACAATATACAGGGCATGAGTTATACTTGATACATACTATACACTAGAGATAATGCTTTAGTAAACCTTTACACCTCTTAAATGTCAAAAGGCGCATTTAAAGTTGAAGATTATGAACTGGAAATTGGCTAGTTGAATATCACTAGGGGAATGAGAAGCCTTTATAGGAGGTATCCCTTTTACCAAACAATGATGCGGTACCAAATACGAACAAGTTGCAAAACCACCACAAACCATCTAATATACTTCTAAAATTTGATAAATATTCCCGACACTTTTGGTATATATATTTAACAGTATGGCTTCGTCGTTTGAAATATCTCAGTCAAAATATGAAAACTACCACTACCAGCTAAGCTCAATGCCCTTTCCATCAAAACTTTGATCTAAAATAGCAATCATTACGTTGATAGCTCAACACTTTTTATCATTACATACTATATCCAAGTTTCACGTATTTTCTACTGCAGAACATTGTGATGTACTCGTATCAAAAATTGGCCAATATCAAAGCATTTATGTGCAATAGGACACCAAGCAATAATTTTTGTTGTTTGCGCATACAGCTCAGTGTCACACAGCTCAGTGTCATACAGCTCAGTGTCACACAGCTCAGTGTCATACAGCTCAGTGTCATACAGCTCAGTGTTCAGTAAATGCTAATAAACAACAGCAAGGACTCAAGCAGGCATGTAACAGGTGAAAACGTTGTAAAACCATGTGATGCCTTCGTAGCTTAAATTGAAAAACTAACACCACTACCATTTTTATCACACTTAGCATTCAAAGCTGTAGTGAAAAGGTTAGGCCTGTGTTATGAACACATTTCATACTACAAAAGCTATAATAATGGCTTCATAAAAAATAAATCATTCAGAAACTGCAATAATAACCTGTTATACCATGACAAAAAACTGTTGATACCAATAAATGATACTAGATAAATTAATTAACAATTGAAAACAGAAAAATTAGACAATAGGTGCTTACAATAATTTGATTTTGTTGTATTGGATATTGTTGTTGTATTGGATATTGTTGTTGTATTGGATATTGTTGTTGTATTGGATATTGTTGTTGTTGTTGTATTGGATATTGTTGTTGTATTGAATATTGTTGTTGTATTGGATATTGTTGTTGTATTGGATATTGTTGTTGTATTGGATATTGTTGTTGTTGTTGTATTGGATATTGTTGTTGTATTGAATATTGTTGTTGTATTGGATATTGTTGCTGTATTGGATATTGTTGTTGTATTGGATATTGTTGTTGTTGTATTAGATATTGTTGTTGTATTGGATATTGTTGTTGTATTAGATATTGTTGTTGTATTGGATATTGTTGTTGTATTGAATATTGTTGTTGTATTGGATATTGTTGTTGTATTGGATATTGTTGTTGTATTGGATATTGTTGTTGTTGTATTAGATATTGTTGTTGTATTGGATATTGTTGTTGTATTAGATATTGTTGTTGTATTGGATATTGTTGTCGTATTGGATATTGTTGTTGTATTGGATATTGTTGTTGTATTGGATATTGTTGTTGTATTGGATATTGTTGTTGTATTAGATATTGTTGTTGTATTGGATATTGTTGTTGTATTGGATATTGTTATTGTATTGGATATTGTTGTTGTATTGGATATTGTTGTTGTATTGTATATTGTTGTTGTATTGGATATTGTTGTTGTATTGGATATTGTTGTTGTATTGGACTTTGTTGTTGTATTGTATATTGTTGTTGTATTGGATATTGTTGTTGTATTGGATATTGTTGTTGTATTGGATATTGTTGTTGTATTGGATATTGTTGTTGTATTGGATATTATTGTTGTTGTATTGGATATTGTTGTTGTATTGGATATTGTTGTTGTAGTGGATATTGTTGTTGTATTGGATATTGTTGTTGTATTGGATATTGTTGTTGTATTGGATATTGTTGTTGTATTGGATATTGTTGTTGTATTGGATATTGTTGTTGTATTGGATATTGTTGTTGTTGTTGTATTGGATATTGTTGTTGTATTGAATATTGTTGTTGTATTGGATATTGTTGTTGTATTGGATATTGTTGTTGTATTGGATATTGTTGTTGTATTGGATATTGTTGTTGTATTGGATATTGTTGTTGTATTGGATATTGTTGTTGTTGTTGTATTGGATATTGTTGTTGTATTGAATATTGTTGTTGTATTGGATATTGTTGTTGTATTGGATATTGTTGTCGTATTGGATATTGTTGTTGTATTGGATATTGTTGTTGTATTGGATGTTGTTGTTGTTGTATTGGAGATGCTGCATAATAATATATCTACAAGTGAAGTGAAGCCTTCTTACATCACATCATTGTTACAGTGAGAAATAAATGGTTAAAAACAAACAAGTGTTGTGATAAAAAAGAATGGTACTTTTACAATAATGTGCTATTTTAAAACTGTTGACACTACATTCTCATTCGAGTCCAACTCTAGCTCAATAAATGCAAAAAATATTAAATATAATTTCATTTATCAGTCAAAATAAACTGGTTGTTGGTAAAAACGGTGTGTTACAGCAGACTTTTAAAAAAAAAAATACTGACATCATTCATGGGCACTTGCAAAAATTCACGCAAGGCTTGGGGCACTAGCTTTTCATCGACCAGTGCCATAGCTTTTAAAAGGACCATGGATTTTCGCAAGTGCTCGTAAACAGTGTAGATACTTTTCTAGATTTGCTATATTGACTTACAATGTTATCTTCTGAGTCAGTGTAGAAAAAACATCAGTATTACCAATATGAGTAGTGTATTTGAAGTTCACAACGCATTTGATAAAAGTCGGAGCATAAAACAGCTGAAAATGAGGCATAAGACTGAAAACTCTATAAAAAAAGACATTACTGAAACAAACCAATCAGAGTGAAAGATCTCATGCAAATAGATATTTGCAGTTTTTTTTCGTTGTTAAAAAATCAGCTCATGTTTAGTGATTCAGAATGCCCTTTTAGTGTGTTGGCATTTATTTATAAAGAGTCGAACTAATAGTATCAGATATTTTATAGTGAAAAATATTTTATATTGGATTACAACGTTTTGTTATTATTCATACATGGCTAATTATGTGTGATTGGATATCGTAGGTTAAGGAAACAGTCTCTTTAAAACTAATAATTATAGCAGTAACAATAACAATATATAGTAGTGATGGTATTAGTAGCTGCAACAGCAGTAGAAGAAGAGCAGTAGTTATTATTAGCGGAATGGTCACAGTGAGCCCTGCATGATTGGTAACAAACTGGAGTTGTAATAAAAATAATTGAAAAAAAATTACAATCATAATAAATATAATACAAAAAGTGTGGACACTCCATTCGCATTTCATTGTGACGCTCTCTAAATAAATGTAAAACATATCTAGAAAACATTGTGAACCACTCAACTTGTGCCAATTTTCTGAGAGAGGACATTCTTAGATCACTCTGGGTGCATAAGACTTCGCACTCTGATAGGTTTTTGTTTGTAATTTTTTATAGTGTTGAATTTTCGCTCAATTCTTTGCTTATGACACATGACTCCAACAGGATGTGATGTCCTTCACAAATACTCGACTGCTATTGGGCAAACTGAAGTTTTCTTAACACTCACACTAATTGGGGAAAAAAAATTGTGACAATGCGCAAATCTGAAAAAAAAATGACGGCACTTTTCACAATTGCCCGTGGTCGGTGTCAATATTTTTTTAAGATTCCTGGCATTGACTGCGACATTATTTTGCAGCCAGTGGCAAGAAAACTTCAGATTAACCAATAGCAGTCAATTATTTGAAGAGCGCATTGTAACGAGTTAGAGCCATATGCCGCGAGCAAAAAATCTGGCATAAAAGTCAAAACTTTATCAAAAATTAAAAACAAAAACCTACCAGAGTGCAAAGTCTTATACACCAAAAGTGAGCTAAGAGTGACATCTCTTAGAACATTAGCGCAAGTTGAGAGATTTACAATGATTTTTAAAACATATTTGACATTCAATGAGAGAGCGCTGTAATGAAATGCGGATGAAGTGTCCACACTTTCAGTATTAATTATGCATATGATTATTAGTGTCATTGTTTTTTTAATTATTTTTATTACAACTCCAGTTGGTTACGAATTATACATGTCTCCCTGCAGGACTAGTGCTACTAAAACTCATGCATTATTATTATTAAAAATTAATCATGATTGATGTTGTTATTCAATTTTATATCATTTGACTTTTATTATTTATAATTATTATCATTATTATTATTCATTATTTGACACATTATTATAATAATGAATCACAATGTTGATGATTATTATTATATATTAATATTATTCATCATCTTCAGCTGGTAAATAAATATGAATCATCACCATCACAATAATACTTATTTAATTTATTGTCATAATTGTTAATTCATTTATTTATATATAATAATAATCATTATTAATGATTTTTATTATTATTATTATTATTATGAACCAACTGGTAATAATGATAATAACAACAACAAAGGAGCAATATATATACACAGTACACATATATTAATTATACTACTACTAATAAAAAATTATTATGGTTAATAATAATAAATAATAGAAAATTAACTAATATTATGGAAGTGAAGAACAGCAGTAGTACGACTACAGTGGTACATAATAAATATAATTACTTTTTAATAAATTTGAAATGAATTATTATTTATAAATAAATAATAATTATTATTATTTTGTTATTTACTACTTCAGTAGTAGTAGAAGAAGAATAATAAATATATTTAATATTATATCATCATGATGATATTGATATTATTACAATAATTTATTATAATAATATTATCATACATTTATTATCAAAATCATAATAATAATAATAATCATCATGATGATGATGATCACTTTCTCAAGAAGTTGTTCGTTGTTGTTGCTTATTATTATTATTATTATTTATTTATTATTATTATTATCAATATTATAATTATTGGCACCATTACTGACGTTTCTAACAAACATGGTAACAAAAGAGCCTTGTATGAAAATAAATGCATTACAGCCAGGAACTGCAAAAATTGTTACGATGAAAATCTTTTCAGAAATAATAATAATTATAATATAGGGAAGTTGGGTTGGTAGTTGTGAAAATCATGTCCACCTAACCAGGAGTTGCGAATAACGGTGTATAAACTATCGCTCCGCTAACACGCTATGTTCCGGTCGGTCTATGTCCCGGCGATTTTGGCTCTAGGTTCCGGTGAAGTTTTTTTCATAGAACAAGACTACTGTGGAGCTTGAACTACATTTTTTAAACAGAACGAAGTTCAAAATAGTTGTATTATTTAATTTTGTACTTCATTTGAAAAAAGATTGATGATTTCGTTTTATGATTATGCAAAAAAACAGTTAACTGTTTTTAATAGTGGTAAATGATAGATAAATTTCTTTATAAAATAATTTAGCAGTAATTCATTATATAATATAACGACCATTTTTGTTGTTGCTCCACGTAACAGTTTTCTATGAAAAGGAGTTCACCAAAACTTAGAGCAATAATCGCCGGAACATAAACCCATCGGAACATAGAGCTAGACCTTAATCGCTCTACTTTTCCGAAACAGCGACTAGAAATGGTTAAGTTTTAGTTGTAGGTCGCTCTGATATAAATAGAGCGTCTGTCAGATTATAAACTTATGACATCCCAAATCAAGTTTCATACTTTTTAAACAGCAAGAAAAAAATAAGTCGAGAACCAGCACTATTACATCTGAAAAACTTTGGTGACACAGGCAATTTTGTTTGCTCAAAGCATTTGCACGAAATAACTTATTTGGCACTCAAACACAGTCAAGGTCCTAGTAAAGCTAAAAACATGTGGTATCATTTTGACCTATTTACTTCAGATAGAAGTTTTTGTCAACTAAATATATAGGTCAATTTGAAGTTACTATATTTTAAAAGTTGTTTATTAGACGTTGTGTGAAAGCTATTGGTCAGTTTTTACGCTAAAAAAACATGTTTCTTCAGTTTTCTGTGTAGTAATATTGCAGTGATCACAAAACTTATTATTATTATGCTCAAGTGCATCCATCAGAAAACAACATCCATTTACTTACTCATATGTACTGTGGTATTTGATTATACTGATTTCATGACAGACTAAAAGTATTATGGTGCACGTGTACTGCCTTGTTATTATTATTAATGAATGAACAGCTACTAGAAGAAGAAGAAGACCACCAACAACAACAGCATCATCATCTCTCTGCAGCAACAACAATACAATAATAATAGTAGTAAGTAGGTAAGTAGTAGTTAGTTATAGACAGCAGTGATATTATTATTATTAGTTAGTAGATGATGATGAATGATAGGTCCAGGAGGAGTAGTAGCCCAGTAGTAGTAGTAGTAGCTACTACTAGCTAGTAGTAGTAGTAGTGGTCGTTGCTGTTAGTGGAAATAAAAATAATAATTAATAAATAATCAATAATAATAAATTAATCAACAATGTGATTAATAATTATTATAATAATAAAATAATTATAATTATTAATAAATAAATAGTAAATGAATAATAATAATAATATATATTATCTATCAATTAATTATAATAATAGTATATATATAATATATATATATATATATATATATATATATATATATATATATATATATATATATATATATATATATATATATTATATATATACTATTATTATAATTAATTGATAGATAATATATATTATTATTATTATTCATTTACTATTTATTTATTAATAATTATAATTATTTTATTATTATAATAATTATTAATCACATTGTTGATTAATTTATATATATATATATATATATATATAATAATTAACTACGAACTAACTAGATATATTTAACTAAAATTCTGCTATAAATTGAATACTTGTTCTGTTGAACAACTTTTTTTTGTTTTTTTTTCATCCATCTGCCAGTGAAACGATGGAAAAAATTAGTTCCATAAGTTAATGCGTCCTTAAGATCTTGAATGTAAAATATTATATACATGGCTGTTCAGCAAATTATGCGTTTTTCTAAAATAATAGCTGAAAATAAACATACAAATCAAATATATATAAAGATGATCACATTCCCCGCTCTCCCATTTAAAAATAATATATAGTAATAATATATTATTATAAAGTTAATAATAACGTATTATTATAATAAACAAAAAATAAATAGTAATCAATGTTGAGAAGTAGTTTAGTACAAACAATGATTTACAAACCAGCTTCAATATTTACGTAGAAAAATATGACGAGTTTATGTGGTCGTAGTGCGGTAATCTGGACATCACTCTGTAGTCTGTATTCCACTGTACTTGATTAACCGTATTCGTGTAGATGATCTGAGGGATACCAAATGGATGTTGAAATGGGGTGTATACTTATGGACGTGTATGTCACCAGTTTTATGGCAAAGCAGTGTAAATAAATATAATAGCCTTGTGCATTTAATTTGACACAATGACATCACGTTGATGTCAACTGATACTGACAATTTTGACACCCTTGATTACAAAGTCATCAAGTTTGTTGTTTGCAAAACTGTGTTGTAAACAAAATAGTATAGAATAAAGAAAAAATGGTTGTTTTTCTTTTTCAAACGACACGAATTGTAATGTGAAGGTGTGAATGGAGCGTGATAAAGCCTTGCAATTTCATGTTTAGTGAAAGAAATGAGCTATGTTTTGGTTTGGGGGGTTTGTGTTTCTTACACAGATAAATAGGTGTCAGTTAAGATGGGCCTCGGCAATCTCGGATACATAATTCTGCATAGTGATAAAGTTGTATATATATCATCAAAGCTTGAGTTTTCAGTCTTGTACAAGAAGGTTTTCCTGTTATTATGATTTATTGGTTTTCTTTACGCAAATTGAAATATAGTCAGTTTAACCATTGGGAGGCCCTTCCCCGTTACCCTTTCTAGAGAGTATAATACAAACAGAGATTGTAGTCACAAAACACTAATGATACAAAAATAAATCATGCAAAAGCAGCAGGGCCAGTACAAGTTCGAAAAATCAATATGGGCTAAGTATCTTTCGCTACTTTAAAATTAATGTAATTGTGTTGACCTTTCCCACTCCCTCTGCTCACTTATCACCATCATCTATGTATATGAACATATGAACAATAATATAATTTTAAGTTAATACTAACATATACAATATCATGTTTATATATAATATACATTAATATAATTCTAATTACAGTTATTATTAAACAAAATCTCACCAAGTAGATTACTGGCTACTAACTTTCTAGCTACTGGAGAGAGATTCATTATTTAATTCTTATTATTCAATAACAAAAAGCAGCTTCAATCATGTCAGACTTTCTTTATCTGAATATTACATCATCCAGATGAGAAGTTTTAGCATAGACTTTTGTGAGTGCAGTTGAATTTCTAGCTGTCACTTGATTAGTTTCACTCTCACTTCCTAGTGACTGACTCCGATGCCCGTAAGCTGTAATTTTTATTGTTTACTTCTCTTTGTACAAAATCTGTGAGCGAGTAGTGACAACTAGAGTTAGATTGTCACCTTTGAAATAATTGTTCAGTTGCGTATCTGTACATTAAACTGTTTGGAGGTGGAGATGTTGTTTAGTACACAGGATTGCTGTTGTTGTTCAGATGTTGGAACTGTTTTATATTACAGATAACAGCAGCCACTACCCTCTTGCCTGGATTCCTGTGTTTTAGCCAAATCATGCCTGTTTCATCAGAAACTCTGTCACCGGGCAGAGAACAAGCAACGTCAAATGTAAGACTGACATTGAAAAAATTTGTTTTATGCGGGGCAGCAGCCACTGTAGCAGAAACAGGTCAGCAAACAACTTTTCATTTGTAACTGTTTCACTTTTGAGTAACATAACAAGATGGGTGTACTGATAAATCTCATGTACGAATAAGTCTGGTCGGCTTGTGGTTTGAAGCAGACTTTTTCCACTGTAAGCCACAACTGAGTGCGCATTACTAGAGCAGTTGTTAGGTTCAAAGTCCAACGATCTTACATCCTCTACAGGAAGAAAGCATGTTTCAATTTTATATACGGATTCATTCATCATACGGCATTTGCTGGAATGTCAATGGTCTGTGTAGGTCATTGCAGGTCAATATTGTTGATAAGGTGCCGCTAGCACAAGATCATTACTACCAGGCTTACTTGATACAACAGAGTTTATTGACATGCAGTTAGTCACGAACCATCTGTGTAAAAATGTAGTAATGCAGGCGCCAACACACACAACAATACAGTAGCATGTGCCAACACACACAACAATACAGTAGCATGTGCCAACACACACAATAATACAGTAGAGTTGTCTTTTGTAGCTACATTCCCTTTGGATCTCTTCAAAACTCGTCTGCAGTTGCAAGGAGAAGTCGCCTTAAAATCTGGATCTGCTGGCAAGAAGAAAGGAATGCTGTCTGTAGCCAGAAGCATAGGTTAGTGCCCTGCTTGCACTGCGGCCGCTGTCCACTGTACTGTTGTTTGTACCAAATACTCACTCAATCAGTTGTTTTGACTGTTGCTGTTGATGACTGTGAAATGTCTTTGTAATACTATTCAGGTGTTACACCCTGTCTAAAGAATAGCTAGGTTTGTATGATATAATCATGTAATACATTAGGCATTATGTAATACAACAGTCCACTTAATATGTCGTTTGTTGTTTCTCAGTGGGTGCGCATTAGTGAGTGCCTGGGCCCATTGTTGGCTAGAGCAATAGCCATTTTAGCACTCCACAAATCATAATAACATGTTTACCACGCTTAAACTCCAGGTGAAGCTGTTTATAACTAAGACATTTGTTTTATCTAAATCACCAATAGGTTCAATTTTTATTTTATGTCATTGAAGCTCGACACGAAATTGTGTTGCTGTGAGTGACAGTTTGAAATGGCTTCTCCACTAAATGTCCACACCAAGTTAGGCCCACAATATAAAATGGTGTATGTATTTTGTAGCAGTTGAAGAAGGTTTCTTTAAGCTATGGAAAGGTCTATCACCAGCACTGTATAGGCATTACAGTAAGTAACTATTATGTACTACAGTGTACTGTACAATGTGCCATATAGTACTAGTGTTGTATACTACAGTGTACTGTACAATGTACCATATAGTACTAGTGTTGTATACTACAGTGTACTGTACAATGTACCATATAGTACTAGTGTTGTATACTACAGTGTACTGTACAATGTGCCATATAGTACTAGTGTTGTATACTACAGTGTACTGTACAATGTACCATATAGTACTAGTGTTGTATACTACAGTGTACTGTACAATGTACCATATAGTACTAGTGTTGTATACTACAGTGTACTGTACAATGTACCATATAGTACTAGTGTTGTATACTACAGTGTACTGTACAATGTACCATATAGTACTAGTGTTGTATACTACAGTGTACTGTACATTGTACCATATAGTACTAGTGTTGTATACTACAGTGTACTGTACAATGTAGTGTTGTATACTACAGTGTACTGTACAATGTAGTGTTGTATACTACAGTGTACTGTACAATGTAGTGTTGTATACTACAGTGTACTGTACAATGTAGTGTTGTATACTACAGTGTACTGTACATTGTACCATATAGTACTAGTGTTGTGTACTACAGTGTACTGTACAATGTACCATATAGTACTAGTGTTGTATACTACAGTATACTCTTCAAGTATCATCTAGTACTAATTTTGTTACTGTTCACCAGATGCATGCTGTATCAACAGGTAAAGTTCAAATGCAGGTTATTGATTTTTCTATCGATTTTTTATCAACTGCCTGGCTAATAGAAGAAATATAGCGAATTAACAATGATGAATACTTGATAGCTGCCAGGCTACTGCATTTTTCTAGCACATACACCACATGTATTACTGGCAGCAGGTGTACGCTCACAGACAAGCAGCATGTGCTGGGAATGTGTTCTATTGCTGAGTTGAATGCATTGGTGGTTAAACAATATATGTTACAGTATACACCAGTGCCAGAATGGTAGTCTACGAAGCTACGAGAGACTCCATAATGTCACATGAACATAACAGCAACGGTTCATTCCCAGTTTGGTGTGTAATATCTTACCACAGGCTCCACTTCTTCCTCATCTTACATCGCTATTGCTATTTGTCCTCTTGCATCGCCGCTTTTTATTGGTCTTTGCAAGGCTCGAACTTGACCTTCGGCATCAGTAAATTTATACTAAACTCGTTCCTTTAGTTACCCGAAGAGATTTTAGTCTCTGTTTTATTGATCATGGAATCTTTTGAGTTTTACAATATGGCTATCTTATCAGCTGCATTGTCGTCTGCACAAATACGGCCTGTTGGAAATTTTATTGTTTAATCTTTTTATTATTCAAAGTTTTCATTATTATTATTATTCGAGTTCTGGTGAATTATGAATGGTTGCGTAACTGCTATGGGGTAACAATCGGTATTGAGAATTCATTTTTGTTGAAAAGTAATTTTTGAATAATTCTTAGACAAAATTGAGCGAATTTTTTTGAGTTATAGAGAAATTGTGATGTCTGGTTAGTCTGTTGTTTTATACAAGTAAGTCTTGTTCACAGGTTCTCTTTCTATCACAAACATTTATTATTATTTATTACTTTCTTATTTTTCGCGTTATTTATTGTTTTAACATTTGACAGTTGGCTCACTCACAACTCAGTAAATAAACTTTTGAGATTCGATGATGTAATGAAGTTTGACAATGTAATACTGTTGTACTAAATAGTTGAGTGGTGAATACTGTGTAACTGTGTGTTCTTATTTATATTCCTGAAGGTGTGCAAAGAGAAGTCTCACTCGTACCTTGCCGTTTGTAAGCTAATAATTTGCCGCACATTTTGTGTTTGAGACAGTGGTCACTGCTGCCAAGTTTGCGTGTTGGAGGCTGACAACTCTTAATTCTGCTGCTTATGTAATTTAATATATCCATTTGCTCCTTCTGTTTAAATACTGACTGTTAATAATACTGTTATGAATTGAGGTGAAGTAATATTGAAATATCAATTTATTATTATTTAATTTTTATGCTTTTATTTGAGATATATGATATATACCTCCGTCACATGACGTCTACGGCTTTCTAATTTTATATTCTGTACATCCATTCCACATGACTTGACACTTTTGATAGAGCTTTGTGTGTTTTGTGCTTTCAACCGGATGCAATCGACGAAGCTCATGCTCTACTTAGCTGGACACTTGATAAAAAATTTTAAAAAAGAATTATTTGTCCTGTCACAACCTCATGCCTATCAACTGATAGTATCTGTGGTTGGTTCGGGCCGGTACAAAGATGAAATGTTTTGTTGAAGTTTGTACGTTGGAATTTGTACTCAATTTTTATGGAATAAATAATTTCGTACAAGCAGATAAGTTTTCTTTAGATGCTAATGTGTTTGTAATTTTAGTGTGTATTTCGCACAGCATTGCTGTTTGAACTTTGATCTCTCTATTCAGTTATTTTGATGTACTGGTTGATAATGGCAGATGTTGTATTTGTTCTCTGTAGGCAATCTGCTCTCTGTGGAGCATTCGCTGGTGGTCTAGGACAGTTTCTAGCAAGCCCTGCCGACCTTGTCAAGGTCAATATTCAGATGGAAGGCAAGAGAAAGCTGGAAGGTCTTCCACCGAGGTATAAATGTCATCTAGGCTCATGATGATGAAATTTTGCAACAATTTTGTTTCTTGTGATTGTCACGTTTTCTTTGTTGCCTGTTTGCATCATCTTCATTTTTGACTCGCTTTCACAATAATTTTGACAGTTTCAATTTCCTGATTTAGATTAGTTGTGCCTCAGAATTTTTTATCATTGTTTGCCAATTGAATTATCGATTGCCTGTAGCTGTGCTACCGAGTGAATTTTCACTAGAATTGGACAGCAAGCAACGCTGTCTCACATACGGCAAAGATTAATCTTTATTAAATATGATGTTCTCCAAAATCGATATTGCTTCTGCTAGTGACGTCACCAAATCAAGCTCATTAATAATAAAACCGTTGACTGTATGAAAAATTTGCACTTTTCTAATGTTGATTTTAAAGCTTTTCTTGTAAAAACCACCGACCCAACTTGTCTGTAAGTTTGTATGCCCCCATCTCAAATGACAAGCTTTATCATTAATCAAGCACCAGTCAGCTGCACTCAAATCCTGTCTAGGATGTGGTTAGGGCTAGTTGGTGTACTGTAGGATCTTGTATTATTTCCAGCATTAGCCCTGTGTTGTGTATTGCAGGTACAAAGGTCCCTCGCATGCATTCAGAGTAATATACCAGCAGAGAGGTTTTGCAGGGCTATGGAAGGGATGGGCACCCAATGTACAGCGTGCAGCTTTAGTCAATTTAGGAGGTATTCTATGTCTATGTTTATCGAACAAATGTTATTGAATGTCTTCTACGTCTATGCTCTGCTGCTCATTTTGGTTTTTGTATTTAGAATAATACTGCATGCAGCCATTTTGTATGGATTGCACTTGCTGTTCTGTGTCCAGATCGTTGCGTATAACTCTATTGTTTGCTTACAGATTTGACTGCTTACGATTCAGTAAAGAAATATCTACTAAGAAATACAACGTTAGAGGACAATTGGGTGTGTCATTTTTTTGCCAGGTTAGTGACTGTCCGCAAGTATTTGGTCGAATTACTCCTCGTAATTCTGTCTAAACCTGCCTGTCAAAGGAGTTGGTCTTGGCTTGTTTGGAATGTTAGACTGAGGTCTTTGTATGTTAGACGATATCTGCGTTTTTGTAGTTGCTGCTCAGGGGTGGTGGCAGCTGTCCTCAGTGCCCCTGCAGATCTGATAAAAGCTAGAGTGATGAACCAACCACATGATAAGAGCGGGCGGGCACTGCTCTACAAGAGCTCTGTAGATTGTTTGTTCAAAACTGTGAAGAATGAAGGCTTTCTTGCCCTCTACAAAGGCTTTCTCCCATCGTACATACGAATGGTTAGTGGCACTCCTGACCCTAAAGCTTGGGGCTATAACTTGGAAGTCTCTGATATGGTTATATAGATGACTGGAGATGTCCCTGACCAGTTTAATAAATTATTGTGCAACTATACTGTAGTTACAATCTCGATCAGGAAACAGAAATATCAACTAGTCTAATAAATCTTGGTTTTGGTATAAATTCTGTAATGAATTGGGATTATCCACCCATAGCGTGTCATTCCTTTTCAAAACACCGGACAATGCTTGTTCTTGACTTGACAGCGCTGTGATTATAAATGTTTGGTTTTGTCTAAATTAGTAGTGCTATTTACCTGTTGGATGAAATGTCGGAACAAAAGAGTAAATGGTGGCGCAGGCAATTAATTTGCTATTTCATATAACACTAAAAGTACAACCAGTTTTAGTACTTTCACCGGAAGCGGCTGCATATTGTTCAAGCTGCAACGTAGTTGTCGTACAATATGGCAGAGTTGTCTTCCCTTCGAAACATCTCCGCTGCAAACCTGGAGTTGTTTTCTTTTGAAAAAGCGATTGTTGCAATTTTGTCGGTAAGCATTGAGAATCGTGTGACCCTTTTGTACTACTATTGGCTCAGAACTCATTGTGCACCTCATTTACGTCATTGCTGCAGGACAATGCAAGACTTGATATGATACTAGTCTAGCTGTGATTAAAAAAATGGTTATGAAATGGTAGTAGGTTTTGGTGTTGAATGCTATTTGGAGGCTTTTGTGTTATCATAAAACGGTGTATATCGTGGTTAGCGTTTCTAATTTGCTTAAATTTTGTTCGAAACTGAATTTTAGTTTTCGCATTTCAGTCATATCGTTGTTCCGATGCATTGGCGATATATGTGCGGTGACGTTTATTTCAAAGCAATTCAAATTGGTCGCAAATAACATAGAGGCGATAACTCCATATATATTCTTTATTATCAATTTATTTATAATAATACCATGTTTTTTCAGTAGCAGGCAGTTAGCAAAGCAATTGTAGAAGTATTATATAATAATTGTTGTTTGGGTACACATTATAATATGATGTATATTGTTGTGGTAAACATCACATCTGTGTCACATGTCACTTTCACCGCATTAAATAAAATAAATGATAATTATAATAATAAATATTATGTTGATGTGCAATGATAGTAATGTTATAAATGGTCTGATCGTTATGACAATATGAAAGCACACTTGCTATTAATATATATTAACTGGTAAAATATATATATGTGAAGTTATCTCCTCTAGTTTATGCTCGATCACGACGATTTTTCGAAGATATCGTTTGGTCCTCGGTTGCGCTATTTGTTATATTGAAATAAACAGTAGTATTTGTCAATAAACCAGTTTTATAAATTATTTAAACTAACTTAAATAATTCATTTGAGAATGTCGACACCAAAAAAATTTTTTTGAAGAAAAAGAAATTCACATTTTGACAGCTTTAGAAGCTGTTACTAACTCGCTATTATTTTACTGGAAACAGCCCTAGGTTATAATTACGATGTTGATCTTTATTATAATGGAGTTGTCTGTTTTCGAGGAAACAACTGCAATGGGTTCTGTGCTCATAAGAATATGTACGCCAGGAGTCTATAGTGCCACCAGAACCAAATAAGTAAACTTGTGGAGTTGTTTCCTCGAAAACAGACAACTCCATTATAATAGAGATCAACGTCGTAATTATAACCTAGGGCTGTTTCCAGTAAAATAATAGCGAGTTAGTAACAGCTTCTAAAGCTGTCAAAATGTGAATTTCTTTTCCTTCAAAAAAAATTTTTTGGTGTCGACATTCTCAAATGAATTATTTAAGTTAGTTTAAATAATTTATAAAACTGGTTTATTGACAAATATTACTGTTTATTTCAATATAACGAATAGCGTCACACATCTGTGCGAAGACATCTATAGCCCATGTCTATTGCTCATGTTTTGTGCCTTGTAGGGGCCGTGGTCCTTACTCTTCTGGATGTCTTATGAGGAAATACGAAAGCTCACAGGCGTGCATGGATTTTGAATTACATAGTGATTTTGACTTCTTCCATCTTTCCAAACTGTTCATTTTCCACACTCTCTCCTCTACATATATAATATTGATTAAGTAATCAGATCTATTGGGGTGTATGTTTGCTCACCAGTAACAGCCTGGTAAATGGTGCCAAAGACAACCAATTATAACTTGAGTTGTCCCCTCAATATATTTACTTCGTGTTATACAATTTTAGATTTGGTATAATCATTAATTAGGTAGGTGCAATACTATAGCTTTATACATATGTTATGCACACTAAGTGGCTATTATCTACCTTTTTATAACTAATTTGACGCAGGCAGCTAATTGAGTCAATCCACTTTGTTTTTTAGTTATTTTAATAGTCAGTGATTTTCTAGGAGTCAATGCATGAAACTACTTAGGTGATTGAGATGGCCATTACACAGCAATTAGACTTAATGCTCTCCACTACTTCTCATGTTCTGGCCAGTTCTGTGCTATATTTAACTCAAGTTTGGGTGTATCAATATTTTGGTTTTACAAGATAATTAAAGAAGTTATAATAAAGACTATGCTAAAGGAATTGCCTCCCTTGTGTCTGTACATGCTCTACAACTTCTATTCTACATCAGTAAAGTTATATTTTAAAACATACATCAATGTACGTATGTTGACAAGTGGAAACAGTAAAATAAGGTATAATAAATACATAAAACTATTGAAAAAGTAAAAGCGTGTCTGCCAGAGAAAGCAATTAAAATATTATACCTTGATCAATCACTGTCATCACTCAGTACAACAGCCTTTCGTTTCTTGCTTTGCACTGCCCTAGCTATAGTCAGGTGATCGTCGTCGGAGTCAGAAGTATCTGGGTACGTCTGTGTCAGTGCTGTGGCAGGAAATGACTCTAAAATTGGAGATATTACGCATTGTTACCTAGCAGTTCTCCACACTTCCAGACACCATCTGTAAACTGAAATGCACCTGTCCAACATCTCAGTAAACCTGTCACTTTGGAATAACTAGGCCTCCATTTGTGATTTCATAAAGGTTAAAAGGCTGATACATGCCGTGGAAACTAGTACAAAGTACTGCAAGCACCAGTAGTCTTTTGAGTTGTCCACACATGCATGGTGAACGCAAAAGAAAGGTTACAAAGTTGAAAACAACGTATATGTGACCAGAAGCAACTATTAATTGCGAGAAGCGAGCATAGTCAAATGTTTCTTTCAAAAATGGTCGGAAAAAATAATTTCTGACCTAAAAAACTTGATTGCCGGAGGCAGAAAATAGCGAATAAACGTAATTTACGCCGCGATATGCATCATTATTAAAACTAGTTTCTCACTAAATTGCTACACCTTATAAAACATGGTTTAGCTTATCCCCGACATCGAGCGATCACCAAAATTTCCAAGATCGACCATCTCCATAAATATTGAGCGTCGTAGAAAATTGTATGACATTCTACGAATCCTACAGAATGTATGGAGATCAACCCCAACACCCACTTGTCATGTCAACGAGTAAATCACCTGTTTTTCTTGTTAGTGAGGTGAGCACCTGCTTGCCATGTCAGTGAGGGAAACAGTTGTTTGTATGTCAGTGAGGTAAACACCTGTTTGTCATGTCAGTGAGGTAAACACCTGCTTGTTGTGTCAGTGAGGTGAGCACCTGCATGCCAGGTCAGTGAGGGAAACAGCTGTTTCTCATGTCAGTGAGGGAAACACCTGCTTGTCATGTCAGTGAGGTGAACACCTGCTTGTCATGTCAGTGAGGTGAACAAATGACTATTGCTAACATACATGTACGCCTATGATCACAATCATCCGCTACTCTATGCCAAATGTCACCACCAGGTCATCTAACCATCTACCGCATGTACTACACACACTACATCTGCTGATGTCACCACCAGGTCATCTAACCACCTACCGCATGTACTACACACACTACATCTGCTGATGTCACCACCAGGTCATCTAACCACCTACCGCATGTACTACACACACTACATCTGCTGATGTCACCACCAGGTCATCTAACCACCTACAGGATGTACTACACACACTACATCTGCTGATGTCACCACCAGGTCATCTAACCACCTACCGCATGTACTACACACACTACATCTGCTGATGTCACCACCAGGTCATCTAACCACCTACCGCATGTACTACACACACTACATCTGCTGATGTCACCACCAGGTCATCTAACCACCTACCGCATGTACTACACACACTACATCTGCTGATGTCACCACCAGGTCATCTAACCACCTACCGCATGTACTATACACACTACATCTGCTGATGTGCTTACCAAACTCTGGTATCATTTCATTGGTCTCTCCACAGTCAGAGCTGGCAGGAGAATCAGTCCTGGCAGGTGGTGGAGAAGGACTTAGGTAAACAGCGTCATTCTCTTTGTCACTCTCTGCATAACACCAATTGACTACATATAATACGTACTTAGTATTTAGTAGATAGCAGGCCCATGTTGAATCACCCGCTCACTGATATGTCCACGGTGTCACAATATAACAACTTTTATAAGATAATAATCCGAGAGGCTATTCTATGATTTGTATCACAAACACAAGACTCTACGATCCTGTAGGTAGAGAGCACAACACTGACTTACCGCTTGGAGAACGTCGAGATGGTTTTCTACGCAGGTGGCCAACACCGACTTTTCTCGTTGCTGTCTTGGTAGACTCACTGCATAATATGAGATGAATATAAAGTCAATATGGAGGGACAAAAGTTGTACTAGCAGTTGCGTAGAATCAGTTGATATCTCAGAGAATTATTGCTATTGAGCCGGGTTAAAAAAATTCATGAATGTTTTCGAAAAACTCAGAAATATTTAAATTAATCTAAATTTTATGAATTATCAGGAATTTTTATAATAAAAAAAATAAAAAATGTACTTAATTCACTATATTATTCATAGCAGGATGTGAAGATGTAGACAAATCCGTACTTCGATAGTATATACAAAGTTTATCAAAAATAAATCAAAAATTTATGAAATTTTCAATGAAAAATCGAAATTAATCGTAGCGAGTTAATCGTCGATTAACGCGTAAGGAATTGAACTAATCCTGCCAATTCTGCTATCGAGTGAAGAGATATAGTAAACTGACAAGAGCTCCTGTTCACATACCCAGACTTTCTATCAGTTGCTTTACTGCTCACTCTTCGTCTGGTAGATTTACCTACAGAACAATGAAGGTGCCTTTAGATGTAGATAGTTGATGTATACGGCGTGGAGACACCAAATAGCATTCCTATCAAGTCTTACAAACATACGATCTAAGATATTACCCGAGGTTTGAAGCTTTGCTTTCTTAGCCGGTGGCTTGGCATTGGGAGGCTTGCTACTGGCCGCTACTCGACTGGAACTGAACGCCAGCTGAGGAAAGTTTTCTTGTGATTCTATTTGGATAGCTTTAGCCAGCTGTCTCAGAGTCGATGGTTGTAACTCCAATGAGATCCTCCAAAACTGCTCCTGAAACAGCAGACATCCTTCAATTTATAAAAAAAAAACGGAAAGAACCCCTATTGAGCTCCAAAACATGTCAGTCAATCTAATCAAACTGCGGACCAATGTAACAGACAGATAATATCGCTGCAATGAGATCTCCACAGACCTGTTCATTAGCAGGGGGATTAATTCCAATAGAGTATAGAAATTGTTGGAATATTCCATCTTGTAGAGCAACTTCACATTCTTCCATGAGAGGTATTAGGGGGGTGGCTACAGGCTCCTCATCCTCTGTAAACACAATAGCCTTAGGTCATGTATCAGCCCACAAGAGAACTAGATTGACCAATAAAAAGCCACCAACAAAGACCCACCATCTTCTCTATCGTCTGCTGCCCGATTTAGACTTCTCTGTATCCACGTTAGACTGTATTCCATAGAAGGCATCTCACGTAGCTGGCTTAGGAGCTCCTGTGGGTCACCTCGCTCCAGCTCGGCAAACTCGTCAGTTAAAACAGGAGTTGGTGCATCTGACTGAGCGAGTACTTGAGTGCTCAAGTCAGCACTTGACTCATCAGGACTCAACTCTGAACCTGGAATACAGGTACAACAATAACATATATGTGGCTCTGAATGCTGCCAACCAATCAGTGTAGACACAACTGTGATTAACTCACCGCTGTCAGCTGGCGAGTCACTAGCGACCTCTGGAGGCATTTGAGGATCTCTCTGCCACCAGTTACCTTCCTCACTACAAGCAGCACCGCACAAAGCTGACTGGGACATGGAAATATTGTGCCACTTACCAGGGCTTAGCCATTTTTCTTTCCAAATATCGTTAAAGGGCCTATGACGCCTAATTTGAAGAGGATTTGATTTAATTTAAACTTTCTGAGGTTGAAATGTGTTCAGAAAATTTATCTGGAGTTGCCCTCTCACTAGTAAGACGATTCCTATAGACGCAGTCAGCACTTGCCAAGACGCCTTTTTTTCTCGAAGACGCACCAAGTTATATAGAGCTATAAAGCGAGTTTTCAAAAATTTGGCTTGTTCGCATAGAAATAGGGCGTCCTAGATATTAGTTTTGTGCAGAGACTCTTCTGACTGCAAAAAAATGATATTGCAACAAACTTTAATTTTTTTGGAGCTGTTTTTCTCAAGTCAGCAATTTGTTTTATCTTTGGTAAGCTCACTATTATGTATACACTGGCGTTCACGTGATAGTGTTTGTAGTCAAAATCAAAAAAAATAATGAAATTTTTTTATCAAAATAATAATTTTCATGTGAAAAATTAATCAAACAATAACATTAGTATACTTTCATGATAATACTAGGTGGAAAAAAAACATTGCCGAAATTGTATTTCCGGCGTTGTTTTTTTTTTACAACAAAGATAATAATTAAATCTGAAATACCGGCTATCTTTCCAAGAAAAAACTTCAAAAGCACTAAATAATAATAATTAACATTTTTGAAAAGTAGTTTGGAACTGAAAGAGTAACAAAAATGGTACAAACAAACTACTTGCTGTAATATACTATATAATATCATAATGCAGATAGTCCCTTCTGCCGAACGCATTGTCATAGACCTCCATAGACCTCTACATGGTACCTATTGGTGTTTTGTTGACGCGAGCGAGTTTTCTCAATAGTTTTACAATGCTTGATGAGAAAACAACTCTACACACAAAGTGCGTCTTGAAAAGCCCGTCCTAAGCCCTTTAAGCCAGATAAAAATACCATCAGTAGATTTATAGCTGAAGTGGAACTGGGTATGTCATACAAATGTTACGATTTGAATTAGAAATCGAGGCAAGAATATGTCATCAACAAGCAATTCACGAAATTAAATAATAAATAATTGTACCAGTCACTTGAGTCTTCTTCTGAGCTGATAAATTCTTTGCTTTTATAGTCTCTACAACAAAAGAGTTTGATATAGCGGGAAGAGATTACAGCACTGATGGAACTACGGCTGGGTTACATAACCTCAATATCCATCTCAAATTATACTGGGATGGGTGCACCATAAATACTTCAAGATGTTAGTAAGTAGACTAGTAGACGTTACTTGTTGGTCTCAGTGACAACTGGAGCTCTCGGCCGACGTTCTCTCTCACCAGCGACTAAAAATGTAAACATAAATAATAATTTCTCCCCATACCAACAGATGTCAAAAAAATAAATAATAAGAAATCAATTACCTTTTGTCTTCTTTGGCTTCTTCTGTCGTTTGGAAGAAGCAGATGGTATGTTGTACTCAAATGCCAGCTCTGGTATTTCTACTTGTGATTCTTTCTGAATCGCGCTGGCAATCTCTCGCAATTTACCTGGACTCAACTCTAACGATATTCTCCAAAACTGCTCCTAATAATAATCAGTCCTCCAGTGAAACATCTGCCCATCGTAGAGAAAATTGTTCGACACCTCAACAGTTTACAAAAGAAAATTTGCCCTTGGCTGACAGAGCCTGACCTAGCCAAACGATGCATACAAATTCAGAGCTAGCAAATATAATGATAAAATAAATTAAAAAATTACACTTTCGACAATGTTTTCCACAAACACCCACAATTCTGAGAAAAATAAATCGTTTTTTAAAGCAGACCTGTTCATCAACGGGCGGATTGACTCCAATAGAATAGAGAAATCTTTGAAATGTTACATCCTGTAGAGCCATTTCACATTCCTCAACAAGAGGTATTAGGGGGGTGGCTACAGGCTCCTCATCCTCTGTAAACACAATAGCCTTAGTTCATGTATCAGCCCACAAGAGAACTAGATTGACCAATAAAAAGCCACCAACAAAGACCCACCATCTTCTCTATCGTCTGCTGCCCGATTTAGACTTCTCTGTATCCACGTTAGACTGTATTCCATAGAAGGCATCTCACGTAGCTGGTTTAGGAGCTCCTGTGGGTCACCCCGCTCCAACCCAGCAAACTCATGAGAAGGAGCTGAGTCTTCCTCACTCTCAGAATCTATAGGAGAGATGCTAAAGTGAAAACTACCACAAATAATATATTTGCAATACATAATCAATGCTTTAGTTGTGTACCTTCACTACTAGATCCTCTAATGTGAGACCCTCTCTTACGACCCTTCTGGAGAAGCCTTCTATCGTCCACAACCCCAATCTCAACAAGCTTGCTCACTATTTGCCTACGGGACTTGTCCATTCTAACCATAATCTCCCCGACAGGATCTGAAATGAGAAAGAGAGGAACCGATGACAATGTATTGACTGGTGACCTGACAGACATATGTGATAGAGGCAATCACAGACAAAGGGAAGAAAACTACAGATGGAACTTTATAGTCTCCACCTAAACCCCACTTCAACTTTGTAGTAACACGGACATGAACCAAACAAACATACTTCATGACTCCATTTTTACACAGCCATAGCAGCTATGGCGCTCACCTTGATCGTCTCGATGTCGCTCATACAGATCTCTAAGCTGCTCCAGTTCTTCCTCTCTCCAGAAAACCCGCCCTGAGATGCCCTTCCTCAGCTGTTTGGAGTCAGTCACCAAGTCCATAATGATGAGCTGTCTCACCACCTGCCGTCTGGTACGGGTGGAGTCTATCATGTTAGCCATTATCTTATCAACTATGTCTCCTACAAGACACGAACACGTACTCTTCATCACTGCCTATTTATACCTAACATGCATACAATCTTGGAATTGTCCACCCATGATATATGGGAGACAAATGTAAATGTAAGCAGCTAGAGTATGAATGACTTACCATCGGTATGCTTGTGCTCCTCATACAGTTGTCGGATCTCCATTTCCTGTTCCTCTGTCCATACAGCTGTTTTGGCCTTTGCATGCTGCTCTTTATAGCTGCCGTAACCCTCAGTCACCTCAAAGCATTCCCTGGCATTCTTCCAAAACAGCATCTCAACATACACCTTGGGATTCTATAAAACAACAGTACAATATACTATATAGTACTAGATGTTTGTATTTTGTACTACATACTATACAGTACTACACACAGTAGGATAGAGTACACACACACCTTCTGAGCACATTTAAAGAACTGACGAATCACAAACGTAGCAAAAGTTTTCACTTCAGCAAACTGAGGAGCTTTCGTGCAATCGTCCCTAAATATCTTCTGAAATGTGCGGAATAATGAAAGCTGGAACAGCAACGCTACAATCCCGTTCTGTAAAAAACCAAAAATGACTCACCCAAAAATTGTAACAGGAATCAAACCTTACATACTTTACACATTTATAATTAGACTAGGTTCCGGCCTCAACCAAAGCACCCGTACCTGGACAGCGACTCTGTGTAACATCTTAATAATGCAGTGGTTGGTGTGCACCTCGTTGGTCTTGTACAAGGTGAGCAGCAGGGCGTACACACGTATTACTTTGGGGGAGGAATAACATCGCAGAAACTGCTTCAAGTCAAACTCATGTTCCTGAACGATCTCTTCCTCTACTCCTTCCATTTCCTCCTCCTCAACTTCCTCCCCTGCTCATAACATCATCACATGTCTTTAAGGTCATATTGGGGTCAGGTATGTCACAACAAAATGTTAATCTGTACTGAAATATATGCTTGCGAGGTGTAAAACAATCGTCTTCAATGGCTTGGTAGAACATAAACTTAAATATCTATTTTCTAGAATTATCTTGTTTTTGCCCAAAACAACCCGCTGACAATACAAATAATTATTCCATCTTTGTCATAAGTCATTGCAATAAGAGACTCCTGAAAATAAAGTCAATCGGAGAGATTTCATTGGCAGCAATAAAATATTCAGTGGACAACTCCCAACCAATCAGTTTGATTACATCCAGGTGACACGAGCACACACAACAACCTTGACCTTCCAATACGCACCATGCACATCTCCCTCTTCATCTGGGTTTACAGGCTCGTTGCTGGTCCTTCTGGGGATGTCAGCAAAGAAAACTTCTCTCAGGAGCTGGAATGACAGATAATACCGAGAGTTACAGTGCAATGACACAGAGGGAATACAACTCCAACAGCTGCAATTAACAACATTTGATGTTTTAGTGATTTGTCTTCCTGGGCATTGATAAAAAAATTAAAATGCACAAACATCTTTGGTTAGAGAGCTAAATACAGAAGCCAATCCTGTCGCTACATCGATGTAGTCCAAAAGAGTTTCCTCGGTGCTGTATTAAAATGGAAAGACTCGTTCAGACACAAACGAACAGGCAGTCAAACTAATATGTTTAGATTAAATTTACAGCGAGAGGGAGTTCTATTCACTGCGGCAATGCCATGGCAAGTAAGGCAGCAAAGAATGTCCGAAGAGACATCAAGCACATGACCTCACCATGAACTCATCCTCCGCAGAGATGTCAGCGCTGCCGAACTCTTCGTTATCAGGCCAGACCTCTCGGGCAGCACGCAGCAGAGCTACAGCCTGAGAGCTGTTTGCAGTATGTAGAAGTTCATGTAAAGACCTCACACATTCTAACCTACAATAAATACCTGGTATAGTATAACATACAGGTAGGGGTAGCTGATCTTTGAATGTGACATTAGGTCAAACAGGTCACTAACCTTTGGTCATCAATGCTGACATCTGAAGTGGCATCAAAGGGTGTGACCTCATTATCGACCTCTTCAAGATCTTGTAAAAACTCAGAGAGATCTTCAGCCAAATGGTCCCATTTGGTTTCCAGCTCATCCTACAAGTAAGATGTGCACACGGTACAAACATGAAAGTGCCAAGTTACAACATAACCAAAAGGCTAAAAATTTCGGTGGCAAAAAATCAAAGCGATAGACTCAAACAAAGAGCTTATATTCAAGGCCAAAGAGCTTCTATTCATGGAGAGGCCCAGCTTATCTGACGTATCTGTTAACTTTAAAAAAAAAAACAAATCATAACAAACAAACATCGGCGTTTATACGAATAGGAGTGCAAACGACGTTGAGCAAACGACGAGTGCGGAGCACATTCGAAATCCCTTGAATAAACGAAATGGTCAGTGTTGTAGAAGGAAACAACCCAAAGTTTGAGAAGGGGAGACAACTCTCCAAGAAACAATTGTATCTAGTTTATGTTTTTAGTAAACAAATAAAAATTTACTAAGAGCTTCTAGAGCTGTAAATAATAGCAAACTTGTTGTTGGCATTTCGAAACAAATATTGTTAATTTTGTTTTGATACTTCATTGCACAGGCTCAAAGGCAAAGACTGTATCGTATATTAGTGGTGGTCGGAGGTATGTTTTCAGACTAGACATTTTTCGAAAGCACCACTGGCAATCTCTATTATAAAGCAGACAAAAATTGACATACTTGAGTCAGCTGTGGCTCAGCAGGAGGTGGTTCTGGTCGAGCCTTTTTCTTCCGAACAAATCTTTTCTTTTTCTTCTGTACAAGAACCTTGCCCTGCGCTCCACACCATTTCTCCATAGCTCTCACATACAGATGTGTTGTCTCTACCAGGTCTTTAGCATACAACCTGAGAATATATGACTTAGCGTATCACAGTTGAGTATTAGCAGTCGCTGACGGATGCAATCTATAGTATTCAGCGGCAGCAGAAATGAACTAAGATGTACATACTTAGAGTTTCTGGTATTGTCAAACTTCTGCAAGAGGTAGACTGTCACATCTCTGTACTCTTGCATGTAGAATACATTCTGTTGGATAACCTTAGCACTGTCTCTAACCCGTGAGTTGGGGGAGGTAGCCATAGCCTGTAAAGTCTCCAGCAACTCCTTGAAGGTTCGCAAGGCCAAGTGCAGTCTACAAAATAATAAATAATATTTTTTTTTATATAAATCTAAATTTGTCAACCACTGGTCATGTACAGTGTTGTTAAGAAAAGTGACAACTCTTATAGGTTTTCAGCACAGTAGTCTAAAAATCTATGGCAGCCTAAGTTGAAAAGAAAAAGAGCGATTAAATAATAAAATATTCAGTATTAAGAATAATAAAATTTACCTAGAGTACTTCAAACAACCCTGATTTCCATACTTGAGAAAAAGAGTGGAGCCTCGGAGTTTGCTTCTACATTTTACATCAGCCTGTCTTTGTTTGATACGTGATGAGCTACGCAGTGATGGGGCTGGTTTATTCAACAGTCCATGGAGACAGTGTATAGGCTGTTGAGCTTTATGTACGTAGTTGGCGCATATATTGTCAAGGACGTTGACTATGGGTGTAATATTCATAGCGGCGAGGTGTTCCTTGTAGTGTTCGTGTGCTGGGCATATGATTTTCAGTATAAGCTTTTCCAGGCGGATTAGCTTGCCAATGCCATTACATGATGACATAGAAAACCATGCTGCGCAGCCGTAACTCATCTTTGGTCTAATGCATGAGCTGTAGTATTTTACGAGAACATCCTGTGGAATCCCTGCTCGTTTTAGTTTGAGTAGCACATACGGGAGTGGTCTGATGTCACTACTTATTTGGTCTATGTGAGCGTCAGAGCTTAGGTTTTTATCAATATATTATTTTATGCTGTTTAATACTTTAGTTTTTAACAAATAATATATCAAAAGAATATAAATTTTACCAAAATTAAATCAACATTAAAAATACTAGATCAGTGGTGGAAGTTGTGATAGCAGATAGGACAGCAAGTGTACTGACCTTTTACCCCAAGTAATGGCTTCCTTCCTGTCCATACTGATCATATCCTGGTGGTTCAGTAACATAGTATGCACATAGTGGAAGTCTTGTACGCTCATCGTCTCTCTCACCAGCTCCACATCAAAGTGATACAACCTCTGAAACTGCATAAAGAACCTCATGCTCCACAGGTAGTACGTCTCGTCGTTCTCTTGTGTGCTGTCTCTATCTAGGGCGCTCTGCAGCACAAACAAACCCAAAATGTCTAAGATTATGAGTGGCAGCTGACTTCAAACTGTAGCGGCTCAAATGGTCGAGAATACAACTAGTAGTGGTAGTAGTAGAAGTGCTTACCTTCACCGACCTCATCAGGGGATTGTAACAGTTCTTTATGAACTCGACGCAGAATTCTTTGAGACAAACTCTGATGGAGAGCGTAGACCTACGGTTCACCTCATCTCCTGAGCAGACGAATTAGCACGATAACAGGTGCAGATGTACTTGTGATTGCACAGAAAGTTTTGACACAAATTAGTGCAAGAAATCGATGCTATTTTACCGTTGTCTAATGCAGCTCTATTGTCTAATGTATCTCTATTCGCCATGTTCCCATGGTGCGAATTCGTTCGGGTTGAACTTATAAATCGTCCATTCGGGTCATGGGAATTATGACTCGTACGAGTTGGTCCGAGTTCGGTCGTGATGGCTCAGTGCGGTTCCTCAAACCGTATTCGTTCGGGTTGAACATTCGTTTGGATCATGGAAATCGTTCGTGTCGATGAATTCGAATTCGTTCGGGCTGCTCTTTTGAGAAAAAGGCATTAAACTAGCGATTTGGCAGTAAATCAGTTTTTGCGTATTTTCCAACTACAGTTTTTACATTCATATAATAATAATAATCCTCTGCAAGTTTAACAACAGCTTAGATATAAATTATTTACCATTTGTTCGGGAAATTGAATTATAGCTCTGTTTCAGAAATGGGCAAACTAAATTATTATTATTTTTATACCTGTCAAAAAAATTATTTTTTCATTTGGAAATAATTTATTTATTTATTGTTATTAATAATTATTTATCATTTCTTATAGCTATCATTATATTTATTAATAATCTTTATAATTATTAGAAATTGTTGCTTTTATTATTATTCATCTACTTACTAGTTTATGCAGTGAACATTCCACAAATTTGACTCGTATTACTACTTAGTAATACGAGCGCGGTTGTTTACTATCTCACTACAATCAAGTAATTATTGCGCTCGCTACTCACTGCAAAGGAAGGACAACTCCCGCAAATTATTTCAACTCGAATTATCGTTGGAACGCCAACCCGAATGAATGCTAACCAACTCGAATGAATGTCCAATCCGAACGAATTCGCACCATGGGAACATAGTGATTGTCTAATGTAACTCCATAGTCTAATGTAACTCTATTGTCTAATGTAACTCTATAGTCTAATGTAACTCTATTGTCTAATGTAACTCTATTGTCCAATCTAACTCTATTGTCTAATGTAACTCCATAGTCTAATGTAACTCTATTGTCCAATCTAACTCTATTGTCTAATGTAACTCCATAGTCTAATGTAACTCTATTGTCCAATCTAACTCTATTGTCCAATCTAACTCTATTGTCTAATGTAACTCTATTGTCTAATGTAACTCTATTGTCTAATGTAACTCTATTGTCTAATGTAACTCTATTGTCTAATGTAACTCTATTGTCTAATGTAACTCACCATCTATAGGCTTTCTGTTTTTAGGTTTTTTTCTCATTTTCTTGCCGTTATCATACGTGTGTTCCTTAAGGGCTGTGAGAGATCGGTGGTATATGACATCATTGTCACTGATAGACTTAGTTCCCTTCATCACAAAAGTACCTCCAAATCTTGAATGCCTGAAAGTAGGTCAAGTTAAAGACTGAGACACTTAATATAGCCTGCTATCTAAAAATTGAGAAACAGATGATTCAAGGAACCTGGTGGCTAGCTTTAATAGTTGGGCCCGTTTCTGTGCTCTCTCCATCTCAGCAACTCTAGCCAGCTCTTGCTCGTCTCTTTCCTTTTCTCGCCGACTTCTAGACGCTCCCGCAGAGGCCAGCTGCTCTGGAGTCTATCAAAAACATCGAGGAACTCAGCTAATTAACAAAATAAACTAATAATGACTGAAAACATCCACCTATCCAGGATTTTCATTTAATTATTTCTAATTATCAGAACAGCAATTATTATTAATATTATTGTTAATATAATTATTATTATAGTATTTTGAATATTATTATTAATATTACGGATAATATCATTATTACCATTATTATAAATATTATTATTGATATTATCAGTATGTAAACATGAAACCAATTATTTTGGGTTTTTGTGCACTGAAACTCAATATTAGGCGCTAAACTCTGTTGGGACTGCCATTTAAAACTTGCACAGAACCAATGGTCAAGAAGTTGTCACAAATATAAACCCTGTAAACTTTCTTTAGCCAGAGTCCCAATTCAACGAACCTGGTCTCTAAACATGAGGGAGATAATCTCAAGCACATGGATACAGAATCTTCTCTCATCCTCAGACGAAGCCATGTACAGGATAAGCTTGTCTAAACCCGTCTGGTGCATGTGCCAAATCACCTGGTCATGTGTGCTGGCATCATCATCCGTTCTCTAGCATAGAAACAATAGTGAACACTTGAACATGCTTGTCACTACGCCGTCATACAGCACATGTCAGCAATGCCGCCCAGTGTCAGCTACACCTACCAGTTTGTCTATATCAGTAGCTGGTACGTGCAGTATATTTCTCAGCAGTACCAGTAACCTTTCTATCAACACATTTTGATCTTCTGTGCGATCCTCCCAGTTCTGTAAAATGGAGGTCCATAAAGCGGGAGTTGTTTGCCCACCAAGAAACAATAAAGCGGGAGTTGTTTGCCCACCAAGAAACAATAAAGCGGGAGTTGTTTGCCCACCAAGAAACAATAAAGCGGGAGTTGTTTGCCCACCAAGAAACAATAAAGCGGGAGTTGTTTACCCACCAAGAAACAATAAAGCGGGAGTTGTTTGCCCACCAAGACGCAATAAAGCGGGAGTTGTTTACCCACCATGAAACAATAAAGCAGGAGTTGTTTGCCCACCAAGAAACAATAAAACGAGATTTGTTTGCCCACCAAGAAACAACTAATTTCTAAAGGCATCATAAACACACAAGTGCAATGTTTAGTCACTCACCAACTCTAGCAATGCAGCCAACCTTTCTGATAAAACATTGAGCACCTCCCTGTTTACAAATGCCTACAACAGTGAATAAAGGGTAAGAATACAATAGGTACAGGTAAGTATACAGTAAGTGCTAGGTAAGTGTACAGTAAGTACCAGGTAAGTACTAGAGCATCTATACCACAGGGAGATAAATATCAAAGAGACAAAAGAATCATTAGCTCAGTAGCAATACCTGTTTGTAGTTTTGCAGGTACGTCTCAGTCTCTATATAACAATGCCTAGTTGTCTTATCCTGCGGTACTTCATTCTTGAATACGATCCTAGCAGGTTGGGTCAAATTCATTAGACATCTGTATCAACAAGCAACACGACATATATACGCCACTCTGGATCTATGACAATGAGTGATACTGCAAACAAAGTGATCTCTCCACAACTGACAACAATCCCTGACCTTATAGTGACCTCAAACAGTTCGTTGTCTTCATATCCGTAATTAGTAATTAGAGGAATCAAGTCCTCCTGTAAGACTTGAGCCATCCCTAAAAATCTTCTGATGTCACAAGTCTCATTCTCGCGCCTTAAACTTTTGATTAAATCCTTCACACAATCTACAAAAGTAATTTACATAGACATAATTTTCGCTGTCGGCATCAAATAGAATTAAAAAAACGTAACATGCAGAGTTTAGCTTGTGAATACCTAAGGCATCCTCTTCTTTTATATATCGACCGTTATGGGACTTTCCAATACCATTGGCTATAGACTGCAGCTCACTGTATATAGCTTTACCCACAAGGGCCATAATAACCTGCAAGATGATGATTGCATAAGCTATTATAATAAGTTTTTATTCTTTTTATACCAACAATGATAATACCCAATAAAAATAATAGTGAAAACCCATATTTAATAATAATTTATTATAGGTATCGCTATTAATTATTTTTCTTAATAATATCATTGTTATAAAAGTATGACTGCATTGAGCATGTTTTTATTAATTGTCTGGATATTCAGGTCTTTAGCTGTGCATTGATGTATTGGATGATTCTCTAATGCCACTTAGTCCTGATCTACATCTTTGCTAAAAGGTCTAAAAGGGCTAAAAGGACTTTTGATTTACTAATACTATATCTTCTATCAATTGGCAACACATCATCTTCGGATTGCGGGCATTGTCAAATATAGTAAATTATACGCAGCAAACTGATATAAATGAAGTTACAAAATATTCGTTTAAAATAAATTTTGATTGGGCAACTCATTTAGCCTTGGGTCTACTAAAATCCATTGCATCAGGAATAGAGAATCCCTTTGAAGAAACCCCATCAGAATTAAATTCTAAGATTTTACTAGTGTGTTTTACTATTACGCGTCATTTTTCATTTGGCCCGAATTTACATGCTGCACACATAAAGCCGAAATTGTAGGTTTCGCTCAATATAACTACAATTTCTATATATGAAATGGCAGTGAGGGACGACTACAGGACTCGTGAGGTGTTCCAACATGAGTGATCACAAGGATCATCTCATACCATCTCCATCAAAAGACAAGGAAAAGTTGTGCTCGTTTTGGTGAGTAGGAAACACTGGATGATAGCCGTATATAAATAGATAGCAGTGTAGAGTATAATGATAAAAATAAATAGCAAGATATGATTGGACTAAAAAACATATACAGGAAGGAAAAAAAACCTACTCCCTAACTGAAGATGACGTAATTTTTGTGCAGTGCAAAAATCGGCAAGCATTTCTGGAAGGGGGTATTTTGTAAGCTTGTCGATCAAGACTGATTGGGCCTAGAGGGCCATCCAATACATCAATCGGCTGCTTAACAATTTATGATCTGAATTTTTAGAAAATCAATAAAAAAAGGTTTCAATGCTTCAATTATAATAATCGATTGATCTAAAGGAAACTATTTGCGGATTAATTAAAGGACTTCAGCCAGGCTATTCGTGAAGCGCTCTGGGTGTAGAGTTGTTCTCTCATTGAGCATTGTAAAACTATTGAGGTAATTGACTTGCAAAAGGGAAAATGCAATAGGTTTATTGATGTTTGCAGAGATCTATGACTGCATGGTCGACAGAAGGGGCTATCTGTGACGGCAGTTTCTTTATAAGATTAGCTAGCACATTTGAACAAGTAATTGTACCATTTTTATTAAGTTTTCAGTTTAAAATCTACTAAAAGTTTTTATTATTATTATTTGGTGCTTTCTATTTTTTTCTCAGGAAGATCACAAGCATTTCGGGTTCAATTATTATCAATGTTGTGACAAAAAACAATGCCTGAAATATAATTTCAGCACTTTTTCTCTTTTATCTTGTATTATTATAAAACTATACTAACATTATTGTTTAATTAATTAATGTTTTACCGAAAAAATGGTTTTTGATGAAAGTTATTCACGCTTTTTTTTTTATTTGGATGACGAAACACTGTCACGTAAAAGCCGATGTGTTCATAATAGCGACTTGACCAAATATGAAAAATTGCCGACTTGAGAAAATCGGTTCCAAGAAAATAGTTGCAATCTTACTTTCTTGCAATCACAAAAGTCTCTATATAATGCCAATATTTGGGGGTCCCTGCTTATACACAAACAAGCAAAAATTCTGAAACTCGCTTTATAGCTCTACATAACTTGATGCATCTTCAGGAAAAAATTGCGCCCAGGTCAGCACTGATTACATTTATTGGAATTGCCTTAATGGAGAGAGGACAACCACCCATAAGTTTTTGAACACAATCCGACCTCAAAATTTAAATTAAATCAAATCCTCTCAAAATTAGGTGTCCGCGGCCATTTAATAATCATTCATTGATTTAATAATTTACCTAATTCTTCTCTTCAAATCACTGAAGTACAATTTAATACTCATAATAATAATACGGGGATGATGATTCAGTCATCAACAACAGTCAATATTCATCATTACTATTCCTTACCTCGAAAACCGAGTACACTCATGAGCTACCATAAAGTATAAAAGCAGAGCACCTCATTTGGTTAGGCACGAAGTTAAAAGCCAGTGATTAGGCATATCGCCATTTTTTAGTTATGAATATATCATGGCACTATCCTCAAATCACGGATGCTCCTTGGCCAGAAGCTATTGTAGAATAGCTGGGATGAGGCATAAACTGAAGTAGTTTTTTTTTTTACCTGCCCTCATCCTAAGTGACACTGGGTTCTGCAGTTTACAACTTCAACATATGCCTTGGATCGGTAATGTTTCCGTCCTCTTCTGAGAAAATTTTCATTTGCAATGAGACCCTGCGGTTCTTTCTCAGTTCTTTCAGTAACTGCATTTCACTGTCTGGTGCATCTCTCGGTGACACCGTGATGCTCTTTGCTGCTTTTGATAAATCTCACAGCTTTGTTCTGGACAAGCGCAATATCATTGGAAGTGGTGGTGTTGGCTGGGTCCCACAGCACATTGGCGTACTTAAAGAGTGGTCAGCAAAGACTGTTGTAAGCAAGTAATTTCGCAGGTTCAGGCGCGATGCATATTTTATGCAGCCTAGGATTTTGTTTGCACTGATGATTTTTTTGAATGTGTTTGTTGAACTTCGTGTTTGCCTACATTATTGTATCAAGATACTTGATCTCCTGGACACACTCTAGTAGATGGCTTCCAATGGAACATGAAAGTTGGTTTTTGGTGTTGTTGCCAAACACAGTAACTTCACATTTCGTCTTGTTGAATGGCATCTTGTTTGCAACTGACCAATTGCAGAGAGCCTATGCTTGCTTGGAAAGCCTTTTCCTGGTCATTGTCAGCGTAGAGCAGTGTATTGTCAGCATAAAAATTAGCGTTCCAGGTGGCAGAATCATTAATGTACAATGGGAATAATGTGGGGCCCAACACAGATCCTTGGGGTACAACGGATGTAACAAGTAGTCGCGATGGCTTCAACTCTCTGGGATCTATCATTGAGCCTATCTCCATGAGCGCGCACAAAAGGAGCGATCTATCACATGTGATGACATTTTAAAAGTTATGACATTGGTCTATTCATCCATGCTACATTTCAAAAGTGCCATACAAAATTGACGTACTGTTGGGGTGAAAAATATTTCAACCTTGACCCACCAGTATATTAATCCAAATGTCGTTTGCGATGTCTACACAAGATAGCAAAAGGAAAAACATAAAAAACAATTTTTATTAGGTTACCTCTATAATTTGGTTGCATTCATTTGCAGATATTACTAAGAAGCTGTGCCAATATATATTTCTATCACTTAACAGCTTCAGTCTAATCATTTATATTAATAAATAATATTAAATATAATCACGAACCATCATGACCATTCTGTGAGTAGAGCTTTACAAATCGGGCGAGGCCTTCCATGGTAAGGGAAGGGTCAACCGATGAGTGCTTTATCGATCTTTCACCAAAGATCGCGACAATCCTAGTGGTCAGTTTTTGATCAACAATATTTCGATCTCTTCAAGGCTTGCCCTTCCATAGACGTGAAAGATCGACGTAGTTACAAAGATCGGTGTAATTTTCCTCATCGAGATAGGTTCAGTAAAAAAGTCTTGTATTCAGTTCACAAGATGGGGTCAATATCTTGGAGTTGTCACATTTTTTTCATTTTCATTACCAGTGGAACTTTATCAAAAGCCTTTTGAATGTTGAGAACTGCGTGTACACATGAAGAGTCCTCTGCAGTCTTTGTTAGCTCATGGTAAGTACCATATAATTGTGTATCACAGAAGAGTCTTCCAAAGCCATGTTGTCTGTAGGCTATTATGCAGCACTGCGTCAAGTAATTTCTTGAGGTGGTGAAGGAGTATATGCACCATAATCCTACATGGTATACTCACAGTGAACCATGTATGATTAGTAACAAAACTGGCATGATAATAAAAAACATTAAAAACTTTTTTTATTACACGCCAGTTTGTTACTCACTTTTCTCATGTGTGGACAATAGTACATTCAGAATGGTTTTGAGATCCAAATGAGCAGTGCCTATTGGGTCATTTGTTTGCCAGCGAGTGAGTCAGAGTCACAGCAATTGCTGTTTATTGTTGAGAGTTTGTTGGCCCTAGCCTAATTTCTCTGACACTACATGGAGGAAAGCTGTTGTAATAATATGTCTGACTTGAGGCATAGATTGAAGTTGGTTTATCTCGAGTAACCTTTCTGGTCTTATTTCTGCCATGTACAGCTCAGCATAGGCTGAGGACAGGTTCTGGTTTTGGCTCCTGAGAGTATTCTCATCAGGAAGGCTGCAAGGACAACCTATGTGTATTTTCTTCTGTGCTTCAACAGTTTTTAATTAAGGTGGGTTCTAGTTTCTGTGAACCCACCTTGATTAGTTAACTTTTTACAGCCTGCTACACCAGAGGTGTTGTGACAAAAAGAGTCCCACAGGGTACTTGCTGTATTCAAGGATAGGTCTACAGAGTCTTGTTGTGTCCTTCTTCAAGGCTTTGTAGAGAAAATACTACTCGATACAGCCAAGGAATATTTTTAATGTGCTGCTTTTCTTGGATCTGATGTGTTCGTCAAACATCAAGTTTTATGGCACTTCTCCTATCTCCAGGCAGGTATTATTGTACAGGACGAACCAGGAGTTACCCATTGTACCACCGGTTGCTAGGAGACACTCCATGTTGCTAGCCTCTAACTGTGTATTTATCCTTCACTTACTTACCAACGTTTATTCACGAGTATCATTTTGAACAAAGGTGATTATGTAACAGTTTATATAAAAGCGGCTGCGAACACTTAGCTCGTTAGTGTTTACCTTGGGCTGTATTCATTCAGTTAAATAAAACTCCTATACACTCACTCAAGTGCTTACTTGAATACTACCTACAGCGCATACAATAAGGACAGGCTCCACTGCTCAGGAGGACAATAGCTATACGGCATACTGTCGAAATAGCAGACTATTGTCCAAACGAGCAGTGGACAACAGGCAGACTTGTTTGTCAGGCGTCGTCATCCTGCCCTGCTGTCAGCCAGCAATGCTGATGACCAGGCAGTGAACCAGACAGACTGCTAGCAGGCCTGCCTGACTATACAAGACAGCTCTGGTCACAGACACCTAGAGGCAGTGCAGGTGGCTACCTGTGGAACTGGCCAACTGTTCCTGCAAAATCCTGCACATTATTATTATTTGGTATTATTCTAGCTGGCTCTTTTTCTAAGACTTTTGTGTCATCATCAACATCTTGCTTCACTATCTATTATTATTGTACAATTAAAAATAATTAATATTTATTAGAATAATAAGAATATCATTATTACTACAACATCATTATTATTATTATTGGTTGTTGAAATTACCTCAGCTCAGGCCCATCATGATCATCATGAGTCTCCCTCAGCTTCTCAACTCCAGCTCACTGCTGCTAATCATTAAATCTAATTAATTATTATTAGTTACTAGTAGTCTAATCTAAGTAAGTAGTCTAGTAAAAAAGGTAATAAGTAGTATTTGTTTTTCCAAGAAGAATAGAAGAAGAAACTTAATAACAATAATAAAATAATTAATAACCACCACCGACCAAGAAGAGGCTATAATAATAATAATAAATAATAATAATAATAATAATAAATAATATATATATATTTATTATTATTAATCATTAGGAGTTGTTATTGCGTAGTGCTCATAATAATTCTCAAATGGGCTTGGGCTGTAATAACATATTGGTTACAAAAATTGTGATTAGTATAAAGTATTATGTAAAAAAAATAACAGATAAAAATAGTAGTGACTCAGTACTAGAACGGAGAAGAATAGAATGGTATTTATTTTTTCCCGCGATAATTACTAGTTAACTACGGATACATATTTATGCAGAAGCTAAATTTATTAAAGCAATTCGACTGTTCCTTATTCGAGCGCTCACACTTCGGGATCATCTAGCAGAAAGTCTCATATCTGTATGCATACGGGGAGTATGCCATAATCAGTAACCGGAAATAAACAAAACTTGTATAATTGTAGGTCTACTATAACGTATCGTAAACTTTTCCTCATGGAGGATTCAATCATAAAGTTTCCAACAGTTTATTCAGTTTGTGGAAATATCTGGTAGACTTCTACAGCTTTCCTAACCTCATTATAAAAGCAGTATTAACCATAAATGATAAAGTAAGAAAAATCCCATGATGTTATATAACATGTATGTTTGGTGTTTTACTACTATTATTATTATTACTAAATAAATAATAATAATATAATAAATCATTCATCATCATCATTATATATATATTATCATATGTTCAATGTTGTATGTATTATTATGTCACTCACTCAGTCAGTCAACTGAGTCATAATAATCAATGATAATCAAATCATATCATTATTATCTAATTATTATTATTATGGATTAATTATTATTAATAATTAATTATTATAATTATTATTAATAATTTAATAATATAATAATAACTATTATTATTCTTATTATTATCGATCGTCATAATAATAATTATTATTATTATTATGTAATAATAATGTTGTTGTTGTAAGAACTTCTCACAACAACATTACATAATAATAAATAATTAATAGTACTTATTTATTATTATAATTAATTATTATTATTACTGTGGCGGACGGCGCCCCGGACAGTTCTATGTTTCCACTCAACTTCTAATTGTTCTATAGTCTATGTACATTACTATTTATATTTCTACCTTTCACTTTTACATTCAATATTATATTAGAGACATGTGCATGCAATTATCCATATCATTAAGCCAAGCCCTCTACCTTTTCATTTGTCCAGTTCTACACATCAGGCGTGGTCTACAGTTCACTTTATTGTCTAGTCTTGTCTTTGTTTTGTCCATATACCTGTTACATAATCAATTGTATAAATGCCAGTGTAATGCAGTCAATAAATCAGAAGTTCCTTTGTCTTACAAACAATAAACTTCACTTGCGCTAGTACTTGTGCTTGTACAATCAAAGCACCATTACTACGAATAGTAATCACTAAGCAGTACACCGAACCTCTGCTGGACGAATCTAGCCAAGGCTGATTCGGCCTTCAAAGTTTGGGCCACTGGCTTGCCCTCAGTAACAGCTAACGCAACCGACAGTTCGGCAGCAACCTGCAATGGTCGATCACTATTGCTAAGGGAGCCTGTCGATCTGTGGGCGGGTTGTATCGCTGCTAGCTATCAACAGTTCGGGGAAAGCTGTGCAGGTAGGCTGAGCTACCAAACAGACAACCCTACAGTGAAATCCTGCACATTACTACTTACGAAGTACTTTAAAAAACTTTACTACTACGTCCTAGTTACTACTGTAACTGTAGCAGCTTGCTTGTGAGTATTTTCTTTCACTTTATTATTATTATGATTAACTTATTATTTATAAATAGTTGCTAATAAATAATTTACTTACTAATAATAATTAGTAATTTTAAATTATTCAGAAAGTAACAACAATAATAAGTAGAAATAATTATTATAATAATAATTATAATAAATAAATGCTTATTAATTGATGTTGTTTATTATTAATTGATGTTGTTTATTATTAATTGATGTTGTTTATTATTAATTATTACCAATTTATTATTGTTATTGTCTACTGTAATTGTACTGTTATTATAACATACTATATTAATTATTATTATATAATTATAATAATACCTAGAATAATAATGTTACTACTGTGCTACTACTACTTCTACTATTACTACCGTAACTCACTGCCACTTAAGATTAATAATGAGGAATTTACTTTCATAAAAAAAAATTAACACTCACACTCTGACTACTAATAGACATAGTAATGTCTATTAATTAGTAGATGTTTATGATAATTATGGTAGTTTGCTCCGGTAGCCATCTACACCACCTCTATACAAGCAGAGTTATCTATTCAAACCAGACAAGCTCACTGTCAGACCGGCTGTATCAGTATCTATCATACAGCATTATCTGCCTAAAGGTAGGCCCTGGTAGGCAGTGTCTGCCGGGCAAGTCTGCCTCCCATCTGCCACTCGTTAGACAACAACAAGGCTACCAGACCAGTAGTAGGTCGTCAGAGCAAGTTGTCTTCTCGAGTATTAAAGCTGTACTATAAGTATGCTTGTGTGTGCGAATAGAGTTTCAAGATAAGACTTGATTGAGTGTATTCTGTGTATATATTCAGAGAATTAACCAGCTGTGCCTCTCCAGTTACACTGAAGAGTGAGGGGCTCAGCAGCTACATTTATAATAGTTTTGACCTTTGCCCTTAGGGCGGTCTAAAGTTGTAGCCTCGAACATAATAATAATAAAAATAGAGGCATAAAAGTTTCGAGATTAAAAATAACGAAGTGGTGTGGATAGCAACGCACAATGTACTGAGTGAAATCGCTATGATAATAAATGTTCTGATTGTTTCCAGGTTTCCAACAGGAAGTCATGCCATGTTTTTCCTGTAAAGTAATAACAATCAGAAAATTCAGATTATCAGTTTATGAGAGCTCACTACTATGTTACTTTATTATTATTGTAAATAATGATTAATAATTATTATAATACTCATAATGAAAAGAAAAATAATGAATTATCGGTGTACTAAGGGAGTACTTATTGATTGTAACTGTTATAAATAATAGTATAATAATAATAACGACATTATTATTATTAATTATAATTAATGATGATGAATATTAATATTTGTCATCATCATTATTATTATATGATATTGGTAGTTGCTCATAGATGATAAATGTAAAAAAATCTTGATGACTTTTGTTTATCACTGTTATTTTACTTACTACTAACAATAATTATTATTATCATATAAATATTATACTAACTAAGTTAGAGTATAGGTAACAGTATAGTTATAGTTGGTATTATTGTTTATCAATTGGTAAGGTTTGTATGTATTGTGCGGGAAATACATTACACAACTTTACTTCTGGCATTTGTAACTTATTTCCAACAACAAGGGAACAATTGTTGCCAACCATGCTATCACATACTACTATTTTGTGAGTAAATTTGTCAAAGAACCTGTGCATATTTACTTCTAGTTTATTCTACACATTTATGTACTTTCTGTAACTTTTGTGGCCACTATTTATATTTTATTATGTTTTTTGTCGCGCACCGATTTGTTGTTTAATTATGTGATGTGCAGTTATTTAATCATTTTTGTATATAAACTGGCTGCCTCTCTTACTTTCTTAGAGCAGTAGGAGAATGTAGCCAGAAGTACAAAAAAATAAACTATCGGAGAAGTTACTGTCACATAGCCATCTTTCTCTTAGAACAAGTCTACACCTTCTATGATAGCAGAAGAAATTTTTCGCTGACAAGATAAAGTAGTAAAAGCACAAGAATAGTGAGTTGGCAAGCATAGCTTACCATCTCGGGTGGAGATCTGACACCAGGCTCAGCCAATCAACATTCAGTGTTATGGTAATCGCTGACAATCGTTGAGACCTCATTGGTGAGGTTGTTTCACGGAGGTTTTTTTGTGATTAAACCATAGACACACTGATTTCTCCCAACGTCTACAGCTAAAGGGAGCCTACATTAATTTTTTTTAAATAGAAATTAATTATGATGATATTACGGTTTGTTATATAGTTTATATACACCATGAAGTGTTGTCACGGATTATGCTGGTATGCTAGTATTTTGATTCGTTGGCACTGTGTTGAATTGCATGCTGTGCTGAGTCAAGGTCAAATTCGCTCATTAAACATGTAAGGGCGGATAATTCTGTGTCCTCAATGATGCTACCTGATTCGCTTGTCTCTTTGTATCGTTGAGCCCAAATTTACCATTGCCGCAATGTTTTTTGCCGTTCGACGACAGAGTTTTCAAATAGTATCGTTTAATACCGTCGTTAATTCCTATGCTTAGAGTATCCCTATGCTTAGAGTATCCGAAAGCACCCTAGGCCTGGCTATGCCTACCCCCCCCCCCCACCATTTAATCAAGGAAGCCTATTGTTTAGTTTTGACTACCAAGCTGACAGCCCACCACTTCATTGACGCCTTTGAAGAAAATGCATGTGGCTATCACTAGGAGAGATAACACTAACTACCACTGACAAATTTCTGCGCAATGTTTGTTGTCATAGCTCAAAAATGCATATGCTTTGGTGCATTATTATTTATGTAAATTATGTCACAGTAATAGTTTATTCCATTTGTACATCCTCATCATCATTGCTTTTGAAAAAAAGGCTGCTATATAATTGTTCGATTTATGTGAGTGATAAACATTAAGATAGCTTGTTTGTTGGTTCAACTAGAATATTATTATTTGTCACATTAATGCGAAAGGCTGGTATTAGTACTTTATGTCCAAAATAGAAAATGATAATACCCTCTTAATATATCTAACTGCTGCGGATGAAAATTTTGTTTTCTTAGTGTAAAAAATAATTTTTATATTAAAGTCATTGAAAAAATTCTCCTAAACAAAACGTTCATTTCTTGACTGCTGGTTCCTGCTTGCATTCCATGCATATTTACAGATTTTTATTGATGGAATTCCTTTCCATTGTATGTTTGATGAGGTTACACCTATTAACCTTAAATTTTTCCCTGCTAGTTTCCACGTTTGTTATAGTGAATGGAGATAATTCTTCATAATGTTGATGTGAGGGCCATAACTAATATCTGACCCAGTCAATGGATGTTGCAGTTGATACCAGATCACTGCTCTCGAGTTGCTGCAGTATTTTTTTTACCTTAAAAGTCCGTGAATGGTATATGGCGTAGAAATTTTAAATGTAGTTTTTCATTTATGCTAACTGAACTGGTGTAGGCCCCAAATGGAGATCTTTCTCGTATTTGAAGTATAGAATGGTGCATCAGATGAGCATTACTAGAGCCTAGTTGGATGAGGCTGAGAGGCTTCATGATGGGCTCTTCACCAATGCATTCCTTATTTTTATATTGAGAATCTCACTGAAAAAATGAAGTTCAAAAGCAAGTTGTCAACTTACCATTAAAAAAAACTGTTATTTGAATGGATAAAGGATACAGAGATTGTTCTAAATTGTGTGGTGAGACTGCGGATGAATACTTGTTCACTGTAAAAGTATTTGAACCTACAATACACCACTAAAAATCTGTGTGCCGCAGCTGAGGTGTGCCGCAGCTGAGTCATTTATGCTAATTTTTTTTATTTTTATCAAAGAAATGTTTCGTAACAGAATTTTTGACACATTTGAGCCTGTAGGTCAAAATGATCAGTAAACTTTGTTCTGTTATAGTATGAGTCATTATTATTACGTTCATTGCATTTACCTTAATATCTTATTAATAGAATTCAACCCTCCATTATGTTCAAAAGTCAATTCATACTTGCGTGTATCGCATATGTGATAATGCACTTTCAGTACGTTTTTATTTATTCCCTAAATAATATTTGACCAGCTCGCCATAATGACTTATTCATCAAAGTCTCAGGAACTTTTTCATTTCCTCATTATATCCTTTCAAGTTATGCCTTGTGATTTGGCTAAAGCCTGCTTTAGTGAGAAGTCAAAACAGTACTCTCAGTTTGTACTTTTTTGTGTTTAGTATTTTGTACTATATCAACGACGGCTGCAATCTTCTTTCTCAGAAGCTATTTGGTCCCTGAAATGGCTCGCGGACATCCATAGCCTTATCTAGTATGTAAAATCTTGATTTGGTTTTATTATAACAAATAGCAATATTTGTTTCTTGGCTTGTTTGATATGCATGAAAAAGCTGAAAGGCTTCTCTCAAAATAGGTTTTCGCGGTCTTAAAGGTTTTTGCTGAGATTTTATCTTTTTTATTGTTATTTTTTATCATACCTGCAGTAACGACTGCTACCAGCGGTGCAAGAGATAACTTTTGTACAAGTATTGACCACTCTTTTTTCAAGGGGCAACATACTTCCTTTTATTCATTTGTTTGTGGATGCGCGTACTACTTCATCTCTGTGGAACTCATTTAAGATGTTTTACATCCTTGACTAGAAGTGTCTGCATTATTTCAAGTCATTGGCTGAATGTGTCATCACAACCTAGCATGATGCGCACCCCATTAGAGTATCAGAGCTTCACACAGAAATTTTCCTGGTCAAAAATTCTCTTCCTTAAAACTGTTATTATGTTAAGACAATGCGTATTGCTCAATATTCAACGATGTGAGGTCGGAAGGCACACAAGGTAGTAGAAGATAATTTTTTATTATTTTAGTTAGACAAGCCTCCGAGGTGTTGAAGTAATGGCTCAGACAAGACAAGAGGGCGAGTGGGTAAAGGAAGGCAAGCTAGGTCAGGGGGGATTTGGACAAGTATACTTATATAAACATCAGGTTAGTTAGTATTTAACACTATATCTTACTATAGTTGTTCTGTGGACTTTGTAACCTAATGGGCTTTGATACAACTCTTATCATAAATCTCATAGAAGCTCTTTGGCTCTAGAATGCTATGGATTACATGACAAGGTTGTATTAAAGTGAGTGGTTACTGCTGATTGATGGTACCACACCTGTGAGGTCACATCAATTATACTAGTTATACAACTAAGTATACTTTGATCAACAAATCCATCACATTCTTGTAGAATACGTATCTGAGTTGAACACAAAAATTAGCATCACCTGGATATAATACTTACATTGGTGTTGTGTAAGCTGAGCTAGTTTGTAACTACTAGCTGTCTCACAACTCTATAGCTAACTTGTATAACCACTCTGTACTACAGTGCTTATTAATGTTACTGTTTAAAGAGTGGAACCATGGCCTGCTGCAATGTGATAACCTTTATTGTTGATGGTCCACAGAAAAAACTTTCTGTTTCTCATCCTTGTCTATTTATTGGTTTATTAGTTGAGTCGTGTAATGTTGAATGGTTAATGCATCCTTTGAATTTCATTCATCTAAACTTTCATGTCTTGTTTGCAATTTTTTTTATAGACTTATAGTTAGCATTTGAAGAAATATGGTTAAGCATTTTAAACACCATTCGAGCTTATCCACATTGTCAACAACTAAATTGTATAAAGTACCATAGAGCAAATGCATGTAGGATTGCTTCAAACAAAGATGAATGGTCTTAACGTTAACCACTTTTGTTACGTAGTTGGTAAACTTTTTAAAAAATAATTGACTTTTCTTAAAATATGCCTAAAGACATTACATAGCTTAGCAAACATAAGGATGACGTGATGTTACTTTAATGTACTATAATAATTAATTACCTATTCGCTTATTGTCAATCAATCATTGCCCCCACTGTATGATGTGACTGTTTACTAGCCCCGCTGGCTACTACTACCTTCTCTTCACAGATCAGCTGATAGAGACATTCAAGTCTTCTACATTGCATTCATTCATAATTGTCCTTATCAGTGTGGCATTTTAACCATTTAGTCAACCCTCCCCCCCCCCCCCCTTGATGACTTGACATTTTTTTGTATTAAAACTCTCTCCACTCCACGGAGATTTTTAAAGAAGCTCAAAATTTTAGAATCAACGATTTCCCGTGAGCATTCAAATATTTGACCACTCTGTTATGTTTCTATAACTTTTTTTTAGAAAAGTGGTGAACAAATTGCTGTAAAAAAATGCAATATTTCCAATGAAATAAATCCTCGAATGTTAGAAAAATGGCATGCTGAGGTGGATATAATGGCAAAGATAAACCATGATAATATAGTGAAGGCTCTCCCCACCCCTGCACAGCTCAGTCCTAAGGCTAATGAGCCTCCGGCACTCGTCATGGAGTATTGTTCTGGTGGAGACCTCCGCAATGTGAGTGTACTTTGTCTATTTATTGTTTATTATTTACTATATATAATTTATTATTAATGCTTTCGTAGCTTGGCTGTTATGACTCTGTCGAATTCCCATTAACAAACTTTCAATTTTTTCTCAGAATTGGCAATCCAAAAGTGTGAAAGATTTTCATGTCTTTCACTAGTTTTCGTACGTTTTGGTGATCATTCTGTGGTTTGTTTGATTTTTTTTACAAACAGTTTGTTGAGAAGTCTCGGTCAGTTTAGATTTTAAATACTTTCAGTATCTCACTCGGTATCGGCGTGGTTTTGGTTATAACTATTTATTGCCTCTTTGTTTGTTTATTGATCTCGGATATACAAGGATTATATCCAGTAGTAGTATGCCATTTTATAGTAGTAGATTATGCAGAATTACTCGTTTTGGGGTTTTTTTATGTTGGATTTTTCCAGTCGCTGGATTCAAGCGTTAGCCTAGAGATATAATGCGATAGAAGAGTAAACCTATCTGTATGTTACTAGTATATGACCCTCTGCTGAATCCCAGCACTCGGCCATGGAGAAGAGGGCTGTGCATATGCGCTCAGTCATGTTGCATGCTTTTTTCAGATGTTGACTAAAACTCCATGCGGAATGAAAGAGTCATCGTTGAGATGGCTAGTCAGAAATATTTCTGATGGAGTGGAGTTCCTCCACTCACTCAAGATTACACATCGTGACCTCAAGCCTGAGAATATTGTCATATATCGAAAAGGTCCGGGGGAGCAAGATGTGAGTAGCCTTAGTTGTAGAGGTGGACATGAAAACACAGGCTCATAGTCTTCGTAGTCTTGTCGGCGTTCTATATGATTGTGATCTCTTTATTGGGGTTGGGTGAGACAACTCTATGGTTGTATGATCCATAAATGAATGTGGATTGCTCTATTGTTGCATGGTACACATATGAAAGTAGATACCTCTTTTATTGTATGATCACGGATGAAAGTAGATAACTCTATTGTTGTATGATCCACAGATGCAAGTAGATAACTCTATTATTATGTGATCCCCAGATGCAGGTAAATAACTCTATTGTTGCATGATCCCCAGATGCAGGTAAATAACTCTATTGTTGCATGATCCACAGGTGTTATATAAGATCATAGATCTGGGATATGCTAAAGAGCTGTTTGACTCCAGTATTTTGTACTCATTTGTTGGCACCATGCAGTATTTGGTACGTATAGAGCACACATACACACATAACGTATATATTATAAGATGTAGTAGACAGTATGTTTGAGATTGCACGGTGATGTAATGTTGACAGGCCCCAGAACTGATGTCTAAAAAAGGCTACACACGTACTGTAGACTTCTGGTCATTTGGAGTTGTCTTGTTTGAGTGCATCACTGGAATTCGGCCATTCCTTCCCAATGAGGTTCCTTTCAGATGGTACGCTTAAACTATGTTTGTACATTTGTGGTTTGGCTTATCCTTCCTTACCTGTGTGTAAACTGAGCTACTATTTCAAGCATTATATAGTCTGCTATCAAAGTCAAGGTCAAGTCTGTCATTTTTCTTATTAACATCTACCTCAGCCATCTCTTATCTTACACTACGGTTAACTTGGGTTATTCAGATTCTCATCATGAAAAGTTCTCCTTCTGGAAAATTGTTCAGTTCATGACTCTACAAAATATTATATGAAACAATTTGCAATTTAATTTTTGTCGTTCTAAATTTTTAACTTCAAATGCCATAACTTGTTTAATAGCCCCTGACGAAAACAAAACAGTTTTTGAAAAATGGACACGCTAAATGTGCTTCCTTTAAACATGCATTTGACTGATGATTCTCGCTCCTCACCACACCGAGTACACCATCGTTGTATTATTTAACTGTGTGTGGTCAGGTTTGCAGAAGTGCAGAAGAAAAAGCCAGACGATATCTGTATATATTTCAATATTGACGGTGACATCACAGTGACTGATAAACTTGTGTTTCCTAATCATCTTTGTCGGTGAGTGAAGTATCCTTGCTACTTTGTTATTAATGGAACTGTGAGTTCTCTCTCTCTCATTGGTGAGCCTGTGAGTTCCCTTTCTCTCATTGGTGGAGCTGTGATTTCTCTCTCTCATTGGTGGAGCTGTGAGTTCTCTCTCTCGTTGGTGAAGCTGTGAGTTCTTTGTGTCTTTCTCATTGGTGGAGCTGTGAATTCCCTCTCTCTCATTGGTGGAGCTGTGAATTCTATTTCCCTCATTGGTGGAGCTGTGAATTCTCTCTCTCTCATTGGTAGGCCTGTGAGTTCCTTCTCTCTCATTTGTGGAGCTGTGAGTTCTCTTTTCCCTCATTGGTGGAGCTGTGATTTCTCTCTCTCATTGGTAGAGCTGCGAATTCTCTCTCTCATGGGTAGAGCTGTGAGTTCTCTCTCTCATTGGTGGAGCTATGAGTTCACTCTCTCTCATTGGTGGAGCTGCGAGTTCTTTGTTTCTTTCTCATTGGTGGACCTATAATTTCCCACTTCCCAGTGGCTGACATGCCACCTTGATCTCATGTGCATATGATCCTGCGTGTACATATAGCGATTACTAAGCGGTTTCCTTAGCGATTGCGTGATCTTGCAACTTTTGTTTCCGGCAAAATCGGTAAGCAACCGCTAGCATTTTATTTAAGGTTATCGCTAGGTTTTGATCAAGATCAAAAAGTCGCGAGTTGATTCCTTGGTTAACCAATCACAGCACACAAATGCCCTATCCTTGTTTCCAATAGTGTCTCGTCATATGCAGCGCTCCGATCTACCAACAACCCTATAATAAATTAAAGGCTATGCTTTGTAACAGCGAGTTTGACCTGAATCGCTGAAGAATGGGTAGTAGTGAAAAGCTGCTCAACTTTGACGAGGGACTTCCCCTATCGCTAAGCCAAATCGCTAGCGCGATCGCTATTTGTACATGAAGCATAAGTTTACCAACAAATTTCTACTCTTCAGTGAGGTTTGGAGTTGTTTTCCTTGGTTTAGATTACACTAGGTATTGCTGTGTACTTGTAGAACTTCTAGGGCTTTCTTTGAACAGTTTTTAAGACTAATGCTGCGATGGGATCCAGATTTTCGAGGAGGTCGAGCTGACAGAGGAACTGCAGGTCGCGATAAGTGCTGGAGTCTTTTAGACAACATCCTCAATTCCCCGGTAGGTGCTGTTTGTGTGACCTATTAAATTGTCTTATTTTTGTATGGCATCTCTTCGTATGTGTGCAATGTGTACAGTGTTAGTGTGTTGTTCGCATCTCTTCTTATGTGTGCAATGTATACAGTGTTAGTGTGTTGTTTGGCATCTCTTCTTATGTGTGCAATGTATACAGCATTAGTGTGTTGTATGGCATCTCTTCTTATGTGTGCAATGTATACAGCATTAGTGTGTTGTATGGCATCTCTTCTTATGTGTGCAATGTATACAGTGTTAGTGTGTTGTTTGGCATCTCTTCTTATGTGTGCAATGTATACAGTGTTAGTGTGTTGTTTGGCATCTCTTCTTATGTGTGCAATGTATACAGCATTAGTGTGTTGTATGGCATCTCTTCTTATGTGTGCAATGTATACAGCGTTAGTGTGCTGTAGCTGATGTGTATATACTCTGTGCAGTGATATTGTGTGTTGTTGTAGCTAATATTTATATATTGTGTGCAGTGATATTGTGTTGTAGTAGTATATATATATGTATATATATATATATATATACATACATACTGTATAGAGCTGTAGTGTGTTGTTGTATACAGTAGTTGTGTGTTGTTTTATGTAGCAGTAGTGTGTTGAAGCTGATTTTTATACACTGGATACAGTGATGGTGTATGTTGTAGTAGGTGATGTTTATATACTGCGTACAGTAGTAATGTGTATTGTTATAGCTGATGTTTATATACTGTATACAGTGGTAATGTGTATTGTTACAGCTGATGTTCATATACTGTGTACCAAAGAACGCTGTACTGACTTACCCTGTAGAAGACAAACACACAATTAGAGATGTGCTGAAGGCATTGGAGAGGGAGACGGGCATCCCTGGGGGTGAGCTGGAACTGCTTAATGGTAATGGTATCCGCCTGCCTCCACTTAGCAAGGCCAGAGATCACTGTGGTCAGGTGCGTTGTACTATTGTGTGTACTACTGTGTATACTACTGTTCGTGCTACTGTGTGTACTACTGTGTGTACTATTGTGTGTACTATTGTGTGTACTACTGTGTGCACTACTGTGTGTACTACTGTGTGTACTACTGTGTGTGCTACTGCGTGTGCTACTGTGTGTACTACTGTGTGTACTACTGTGTATACTACTGTGTGTGCTACTGTGTGTACTATTGTGTGTACTACTATGTGTACTACTGTGTGTACTACTGTGTGTGCTACTGCGTGTGCTACTGTGTGTACTATTGTGTGTACTACTGTGTGTACTACTGTGTGTACTATTGTGTGTACTATTGTGTGTACTACTGTGTGTACTACTGTGTGTACTACTGTGTGTGCTACTGCGTGTGCTACTGTGTGTACTATTGTGTGTACTACTGTGTGCACTACTGTGTGTACTACTGTGTGTACTACTGTGTGTACTACTGTGTGTACTACTGTGTGTGCTACTGTGTGTGCTACTGTGTGTGCTACTGTGTGTACTACTGTGTGTACTATTGTGTGTGCTACTGTGTGTACTACTGTGTGTGCTACTGTGTGTGCTACTGTGTGTACTATTGTGTGTACTATTGTGTGTACTACTATGTGTACTACTGTGTGTACTATTGTGTGCACTACTGTGTGTACTATTGTGTGTGCTACTGCGTGTGCTACTGTGTGTACTACTGTGTGTACTATTGTGTGTACTACTATGTGTACTACTGTGTGTGCTACTGTGTGTACTACTGTGTGTACTATTGTGTGTGCTATTGTGTGTACTACTGTGTGTGCTACTGAGTGTGCTACTGTGTGTACTACTGTGTGTACTATTGTGTGTGCTATTGTGCGTACTACTGTGTGTACTACTGTGTGTGCTACTGTGTGTACTACTGTGTGTACTACTGTGTGTACTACTGTGTGTACTACTGTGTGTACTACTGTGTGTACTACTGTGTGTACTATTGTGTGTGCTATTGTGTGTACTACTGTATGTGCTACTGTGTGTACTACTGTGTGTACTATTGTGTGTGCTATTGTGTGTACTACTGTGTGTACTACTGTGTGTACTACTGTGTGTACTACTGTGTGTACTATTGTGTGTGCTATTGTGTGTACTACTGTGTGTACTACTGTGTGTACTACTGTGTGTACTACTGTGTGTACTACTGTGTGTACTATTGTGTGTACTACTATGTGTACTACTGTGTGTGCTACTGTGTGTACTACTGTGTGTACTATTGTGTGTGCTATTGTGTGTACTACTGTGTGTGCTACTGTGTGTACTATTGTGTGTACTACTATGTGTACTACTGTGTGTACTACTGTGTGTACTACTGTGTGTACTACTGTGTGTACTATTGTGTGTACTACTATGTGTGCTACTGTGTGTGCTACTGTGTGTGCTACTGTGTGTGCTACTGTGTGTACTATTGTGTGTGCTACTATGTGTACTAGTGTGTGTGCTACTGTGTGTGCTACTGTGTGTGCTACTGTGTGTACTACTGTGTGTACTATTGTGTGTACTACTATGTGTACTACTGTGTGTGCTACTGTGTGTGCTATTGTGTGTGCTACTGTGTGTACTACTGTGTGTACTACTGTGTGTACTATTGTGTGTGCTACTGTGTGTACTACTGTGTACCACTGTGTGTACCACTGTGTGTACTACTGTGTGTACTACTGTGTGTACTACTGTGTGTACTACTGTGTGTGCTACTGTGTGTACTACTATGTGTACTATTGTGTGTACTACTGTGTGTACTACTGTGTGTACTATTGTGTGTACTATTGTGTGTACTACTGTGTGTACTACTGTGTGTGCTACTGTGTGTGCTACTGTGTGTACCACTGTGTGTGCTACTGTGCGTACTGCTGTGTATTCTACTGTATGGTGCACACTCGACAGCAATTTATGTTATCAACTTCTAGGATGAACAACCAAGCCTCTACCTCTTCAGGCGTTACAAAGAAGATAACTCTAGTGATGTATTACCCAAAATTCCTAATGATCGTGAACCTTTTCCAGAGCTAGTACAGTTTATGATACAACAGCAGGAAATGGGACTGTCCAATGAGGTAATTGCTCTACATTTACCTCACAATGTTGTCAGAAAGTTTTATGTTAGAAAGGAAAAACTTCTGTTTTTGGCCACTCAGTGTAACACACAAACACCAGTATAACACGCAATAGCCTTATCGCTCTCTATCAGATATAGACAACTACATCTCAGTTATTGTGTATTATATATTGTTGACTGTTATTGTGTATTATATATCGTCTGTTATTGTGTATTATATATCGTTGTCTGTTATTGTGTATTATATATCGTTGTCTGTTATTGTGTATTATATATTGTTGTCAGTTATTGTGTATTATATATTGTTGTCTGTTATTGTGTATTATATATCGTTGTCTGTTATTGTGTATTATCTATTGTTGACTGTTATTGTGTATTATATATTGTTGTCTGTTATTGTGTATTATCTATTGTTGTCTGTTATTGTGTATTATATATCGTTGTCTGTTATTGTGTATTATCTATTGTTGACTGTTATTGTGTATTATATATCGTTGTCTGTTATTGTGTATTATATATCGTTGTCTGTTATTGTGTGTTATCTATTGTTGTCTGTTATTGTGTATTATATATCGTTGTCTGTTATTGTGTATTATATATTGTTGTCTGTTATTGTGTATTATATATTGTTGTCTGTTATTGTGTATTATATATTGTTGTCTGTTATTGTGTATTATATATCGTTGTCTGTTATTGTGTATTATATATCGTTGTCTGTTATTGTGTATTATCTATCGTTGTCTGTTATTGTGTATTATCTATTGTTGACTGTTATTGTGTATTATATATCGTTGTCTGTTATTGTGTATTATATATCGTTGTCTGTTATTGTGTGTTATCTATTGTTGTCTGTTATTGTGTATTATATATCGTTGTCTGTTATTGTGTATTATATATTGTTGTCTGTTATTGTGTATTATATATTGTTGTCTGTTATTGTGTATTATATATTGTTGTCTGTTATTGTGTATTATATATCGTTGTCTGTTATTGTGTATTATATATTGTTGTCTGTTATTGTGTATTATATATTTTTGTCTGTTATTGTGTATTATATATTGTTGTCTGTTATTGTGTATTATATATTGTTGTCTGTTATTGTGTATTATATATCGTTGTCTGTTATTGTGTATTATCTATTGTTGTCTGTTATTGTGTATTATATATTGTTGTCTGTTATTGTGTATTATATATTGTTGTCTGTTATTGTGTATTATATATTGTTGTCTGTTATTGTGTATTATCTATTGTTGTCTGTTATTGTGTATTATATATTGTTGTCAGTTATTGTGTATTATATATTGTTGTCTGTTATTGTGTATTATCTATTGTTGTCTGTTATTGTGTATTATATATTGTTGTCTGTTATTGTGTATTATATATTGTTGTCTGTTATTGTGTATTATATATTGTTGTCTGTTATTGTGTATTATATATCGTTGTCTGTTATTGTGTATTATATATTGTTGTCTGTTATTGTGTATTATATATCGTTGTCTGTTATTGTGTATTATATATTGTTGTCTGTTATTGTGTATTATATATTGTTGTCTGTTATTGTGTATTATATATTGTTGTCTGTTATTGTGTATTATATATTGTTGTCTGTTATTGTGTATTATATATTGTTGTCTGTTATTGTGTATTATATATTGTTGTCTGTTATTGTGTATTATATATTGTTGTCAGTTATTGTGTATTATATATTGTTGTCTGTTATTGTGTATTATATATTGTTGTCTGTTATTGTGTATTATATATTATATATTGTTGTCTGTTATTGTGTATTATATATTGTTGTCTGTTATTGTGTATTATATATTGTTGTCTGTTATTGTGTATTATATATTGTTGTCTGTTATTGTGTATTATATATTGTTGTCTGTTATTGTGTATTATATATTGTTGTCTGTTATTGTGTATTATATATCGTTGTCTGTTATTGTGTATTATCTATTGTTGACTGTTATTGTGTATTATATATTGTTGTCTGTTATTGTGTATTATATATTGTTGTCTGTTATTGTGTATTATCTATTGTTGACTGTTATTGTGTATTATCTATTGTTGACTGTTATTGTGTATTATATATTTCTGTGTATTTGCTAGGATCAGGTGAGATTTATGTCCCAAGGTGCTTTTTATTGTGAAGAGAAAGCGAAGGAATTCTGCAGAATCTACAATGCATCGAAAGCTGTCTGGTAGGTGTTTTGTATGTTTATATACAACTGTACAAGTATTGTTTGTTATATACAACTGTACAAGTACTGTTTGTTACATACAACTGTACAAGTACTGTTTGTTATATACAACTGTACAAGTACTGTTTGTTACATACAATTGTACAAGTACTGTTTGTTACATACAACTGTACAAGTACCGTTTGTTATATACAATTGTACAAGTACTGTTTGTTACATACAACTGTACAAGTACTGTTTGTTATATGCAACTGTACAAGTACTGTTTGTTACATACAACTGTACAAGTACTGTTTGTTATATACAACTGTACAAGTACTGTTTGTTACATACAACTGTACAAGTACTGTTTGTTATATACAACTGTACAAGTACTGTTTGTTACATACAACTGTACAAGTACTGTTTGTTATATACCACTGTACAAGTACTGTTTGTTACATACAACTGTACAAGTACCGTTTGTTATATACAATTGTACAAGTAAGGTTTGTTATATACAACTGTACAAGTACTGTTTGTTACATACAACTGTACAAGTACTGTTTGTTATATACAATTGTACAAGTATTGTTTGTTATATACAACTGTACAAGTACTGTTTGTTATATACAACTGTACAAGTTCTGTTTGTTATATACAACTGTACAAGCAAGGTTTGTTATATACAACTGTACAAGTACTGTATGCTATACATTACAGGATGAATGTTATGAAAGAGATGGCAGATTACGTAAAACATAAAACTTATGTAAGGACAGAACTGAGTAGTTTGGTCAACTTGGTCAACTTTTGTGATCAGGGGTATGTCTTCTATATATTACCTACGTTGTATATTATTTGTATTACTTGACTAAGTAGTGTTAGATACAACACATACGGTTTATAACCTATTCAACACACTTTTACTTGTATATTCTTGATTGTTTAGTTTTCAGACAGACCTGAACCAGTATGAGTTACAGTCCCAGGAGCCCACAGCCAGATTTGGTAGGTACAACATCGTAGTATGTTATGTGGTACAACACTGTATTATACAACCTGTAGTATGGTATGTGGTACAACACTGTAGTATAGAACACACTATTACAGAGAGTACAAGAACTATAGAGTCATGGAACAGCATGAGAGCTGAGTTGGCTGCTATGAAAACCATGGTGAGTGTTTTGTGTCAGTGAGTTTGTTGGTTTTATATATTGGGCTTGTTTGGGTGTATTAGACGGTCTGAGATTGACGGGCGTGCTAGTCGTGCTACTTCATCGATTCAGCTTTATTTGCTGTGGTTGCAGGAGGAAGACTTGAATAGACTCCATGAAAAGTACAATTCAATACAAAGTAGTATAGAGGAGCTCAAACAGAAACCTTTCTCTCCAATCAAACCATTCCCTGGACAGGGCATCAACAGGCTGTGAGTGTTACCCTCTAGTGCTCTCTCTATAATTTTATTTTGTTTGCTAAACTTTTTGTATTTGAGGCTATTTTGTTTGTTTGAGCATTGCCATTAAAGTCTACACCCCCTGAAACATAGAAATGTGAGGATCTAAGCATTGTCTAAGAAAGACTTACCAAATGTGTGCACTTATTCTTTCATTAGTTCAATCAGTGTCATACCCGTGCTTCAACTATAACTAATTCATTGACCCCCATAGCTGCTGGCAATAGCTGCTCCCAATATGATGTCGTTAATCATCCATTTCAGCTTCCTGTTTCACAAATAGACTTACGACAAAGCACTGTCCAATTACAGCAGTGAAGTCGTCTAAGTATGTCTATCTCAGGGGCAACATTTGTAGGTAGTGCAACAAAAAACCAAAAAAAAATCTTACACTATTGAAAGTAGCATCAAATTAAAGAATATTGTTTGGCCATTTTGTTGATACACAGTTTGTTTCCATAGCTAATATTTTTGAATTTTAAAACATTTTTGAAAAATGTACTCTTGGCTAAAAAAATATTATACATTCCTGTCTAACCGCAAACCGCAAAAAGTGTTTAACCACTCGCCAAAATGTACCAACCAGTGCAACTCAATTTTTCAATTTGAATTTCAGCAAATAACTTTGGTACTAATTTGTAGAGCTAGACATGGTAATTTCTATGATATAAAATTATTAATATAAATTATTTTTTAAATGCCTAAATTTGAATTTTAATAATAAAAAATATTCAACAGAAACAACAATTGCGGTTTGTTTTTTTATGAATCTACCGCAAATGATAGCCTCAAAAACCTTAATTTTATTAGGCCGAAACATTGGGTAGCATGCGATAACACCCGCAAATACTGAATTATGTTTTTGAGCTACGTTGTTGCGTGTTTATAAACCGCTCACAAATTATTAGTAAGCTTTTTGAAATAAATTGTAATTAATTAGAAATACTGAACTGAATCAGCAACACAACATGTCAGTGAGTAGCTAAGACATTGGTGTTTTATTTGTAATTGTCAAAAATTATTAATATGTTCGGAGGAATTCCCACAGGTGCGCCAAAGTTTTTTTTTTTGATGACCAGTTATTAGTAGATAGAGCGTATTTCAGATGTCTATTGACAGAGAATCACATGCGAAATTGTATTGGCTGTTTGAAGAACAAGTTTCTTTTTGATTGGTGGATTAATTGCAAAGTTATTACAAAAACTGTGATTGGACACTTTGAAATCTGCGTGAGAGACAAATTCATATATGAATCCTTTTACCGCATCACGTGATAATTATCGGTTGAGCTGTGGTATCTAACATTTGGTGTGGGCACTGGCCTTGTGCCGCGCATCAAAGCGCTGGTTTTTATCGTGTTTTGTGACCACTTGAGCATAAAAATATACATCTCTACATTTTGAAGGCTGTTTTGCGACCAATATACCAGAAATCGCTTGTGTAAATTTTTTTGGCTTTTTCTGTCATAACCTTTGTCTCCCATATTCACGCAACATTAAAATGGTTAAAACAGGAAACTGTATTGTGTATCACATTTTATTAGTTGTCTTATCTGGTAACATTCACACATACAAATGAGAGCTGCATCTTTTACGTTTTCTTGTAGTTTTGATAAGAGTTTAACATTGTACAGAGATGTCAGACGCAGAGGAAGAGGTACGATAGTTTATGTCTATGTGTCATTATGTGTCAGTATTTGATTGGATAGTGAAACCTGCTTTACTCTAATTTGTTATATATGTAGACGACAACACAAAACCTACAAACAAAGACATGTTAGCATGCATTTCACAAATCAAGACAGAGAGTGAGAGGCAAACGAATGGACTTCATGCTTTCCTCAAGTATGTCTGCTTCTCAATATATCTGTGTAGATCTCTACATTTAATACTTGATTATATCGAGGTATTCTGGGTATTCTAGAGCTCAATGCTACACCCTGTATCACTTTACAGCATTAACTAGTACGTGCAATGACTGACGTGTACTCTTCTATCTCACATACAAACTCTGGCATGTACTCATCTATCTCACATACAAACTCTAACATGTACTCTTCTATCCCACATACAAACTCTAACATGTATTCTTCTATCTCACATACAAACTCTAACATGTATTCTTCTATCTCACATACAAACTCTAACATGTATTCTTCTATCTCACATACAAACTCTAACATGTACTCTTCTATCTCACATACAAACTCTAACATGTACTCTTCTATCTCACATACAAACTCTAACATGTACTCTTCTATCTCACATACAAACTCTAACATTTACTCTTCTATCTCTCATACAAACTCTAACATGTACTCTTCTATCTCACATACAAACTCTAACATGTACTCTTCTATCCCACATACAAACTCTAACATTTATTCTTCTATCCCACAGACAAATGCTCAGCAGAAAGAATGAGTTGGTTGCTCTCTCTCAACAGCTCTCACATTTCTTAGAGAAAATCAATCAAAACAAAGAGCAGGTGAAGGCCCTACAGCAGAAGCGTCAGGAAGACATGTGGAAATTCATCAAACTAGCTGTATGGACGATTTTATTCCTCTTTATTTCTCTGCTGACCAGTCCCAGAGGTTGCATCTAGTGCCATCATTTGTGATGTATATTTGTAGCTAACTAATAGACCAATGTCACGCTCCTCGTCCAATCCAGGCACAAGCCCCGCCCTACAAACCACCGTTATGATACACAAGGCTTCTATGGATTCTCTCAAAGCTGTCAGTCATTACGAACAAATTCGCAGCCAGTAAGTAGTTTGCTAGCTTGTGTCTATTCGTTAAACTAACCCCCCACCCCCCTATCCAGCTCATGTCCTGCCTATAAGAAACAGTGCTATTATTGATGTGCTAGTTTGAGGTGCTGTCTATTCTTAACCACAACTGTACATGGCTATATTTTCTATCTTTGGTATGCCTCGCTGAGTAGCGGTAGCTTAACCCCTGCCGATTTCTGTCTTGTGACACACCCGATTCTCCGCTTGCTATATGCCTCTGTCCTAGGGCTAAATATCACTAGAGTCGTCGTCATAGTTGTCTCTTTGTTAGCTCAGTATTCTTCGTAACCATTTGTTTGTCTATAACAATAGCAGGTAATACTGGCTTTTTTCTTTCTGATGTTAGAATTCTCTGAGTAGTGTCTTTAAAAAGTGCATTCAACTTTTGAGCTGGTTTGGTGTTATTATCAAATAGTTGGCCGCTCCGAAAATTTTCATGAGTTGTTTTTGTAGTTATTTCACAGTTAGTATTTCTTTTACATCGTGTTGGCTTTTGATAACTCTATAGAGACTTTGAATTCGTATTAAAGGTGCGCATTATTTGAAATAAAATGGCAGTTTAACTTTAGAATATTCAATTCAACTCTAATGATTACACTCTAGCTGTAGAGTTGGTGGCGTACCAAAGTTCTCTCGGTCTATTGGTATTTAAGAGGTGTATTCGTGGGCTGGATCGATAAACATCTGCTATTAGTCATATTTGAGATCCATATCAGTGGGCGGCGAACGCATCGATCCTGGCATTTAAATTTTATTACATATAATAATAAAAAATAATATCCATCAACTGTAAAGATATAAAATTCCAATGTGCGTTTTAGCGAGCATAATTATTTTCACATGTGTAAGCAGTTCATCAGTGATGGTTATCGTGTCGTTGATTCCTTACTGGTACTGTTAGCATGATGCATCGGTAAGTAGCAGATAGTGGTAGCGAGTCAAAGAATAAACAGCTTTACACTTGTCTGGTTGAAAACGTTTATTTCAAAGCAATTCATTCTTGATTAAGTATAACATTTATCTTGATTGTTTTAACAAAAACGCTCTACTTTTCATTATTATGATCAATCTATTTCCAATGTATCAATATTGTACATGACAATCATAATAATTAATAATAATAAATGACATATATAATTTATAATAATTAATGATAAATAAGGATAACGTAATAATAATAAATAATACTGAGAATGAACGGCTTTGAAACAAACAATCACCCACGTGGGTATATATTAATTTTTATGTTATGGATCGGTGGTGGTCGCGACCTATGAGTATGCCTCGCAAATTGACATTTTTTTGCCCGCGGGGATGGTATTTTGCGATCCACTAAAAATATTGCTACCGACCCATTCGCATTAAATAAATTGCGAAAAATAGTATTTATTAAATTTAGCATACGGATCGATCCAGCTCGCGAATTTACCTAAGAATCGCTCATCAAACAGTATCAATTTGCAAAATAAATTATTCCGTTAATCTAAAATATCCTATATATTTTAGATCAGAGTCTTTGATTGGACAAAGCGCTGATGACAACAGTTCAAACTCTAATGCTGATTGGTCTTTCTTACATGCCAACCGACCGACTTGATGTTTCTTTAGGTCGTCGCCAACTCTACCGTTTATAGATATAATTGATGTAGCCAAACAGCAATTGCCAAACAATAGATAAATGTTGGTTGGGAGGCATTCTCTTTGAGGGTGGCATCCAGTTTACCCCATTTTCCATACATTGCTGCTAGGGCTAAAGCCTATCTTGTGTTGTTTAGCCATTGCATGGGTAAAGATCGGAGGAGGTTAGGTACGAGACGGCGGTTGGTTACAAGGTATAGACCAGACTCTCATCCACTTCCTCTACAAATACTACAGAATTACATGCTTTAGCCACCATATTCTATTACATATCATGCGAGATTGGCCGATAGTCTTTTTTTGTTTGTATACTCTTTTTATATTTATTTTATGCATCGCCATTTCAAATTTGAATTTTTTTACGACGCTTTGAGTTGCTAAATGAAAAAATGACTGTTGAGTGTATACTAGTTATGCATTTGACTTGAGGCAATGTTATCACCTGCTAACATTAGCTTATAAAGTTTTTGTTACTGATAGCTACATTATTTTCACGGTTTTTTCAATATCTCACTGTTTTGCAGTATTTTCTAGCTCATGAATGTTATTGTATATATATTTGACAAGCTTTTTAAGCAAGCAAATACATTCTCTCCTATGAAGTACATTTCATTTCTTTCTTTGTAGTATATAAGCTTTTTTGTGAACGATCAATCAATCTTCCACACATGCGGGCTATTAGGAATTTATAATATTGGCTCCGAGCTGTGTACATGGGAATTGGAACGTCCGTCTAAAGGAATAAACGTAGACACATCCTGGAATAAACATCGACTTTCATTTGGCATGCATTCAAATTTCATCCGTGCATATATCAATTATTATTGGCAATGTTTTACAGCGCGGTCATGTTTTTGTTTAAGAGTTGCCTTCCACTATAGCCAAAGAATTTGCTAATGCTGCAGATTTTGAGGAGAGGTATGGAGTTTTTTTGCAAAAGCGGAAACACGTAGCACACGGCTATGCTACGAGTCATGGCGTTACTTTTCCAACTTTCAATCGTATACTTGAAAATGTTACCAATTTTTTTGTCTTGAAAATTCATTAAGTTTTTAATATGATTCATATTCCATTGAATGCCTGATACTATTTGGCCGAAATAGTGATAGTTAAAAAAAATACTCGCCTGTTGTTGTCCATGTTTTGTAGTCATTAGATTATTATTTTTCAACAGCAGAAAGAAAACAGCTATCAACAATCAATCATCAAAGAAATATAATTAATAATTAATATTTATATATATATAAGAATTTGAATCATCATCATAATAATTAAGTTATTATTTACTAATTCATAATAAGTTATTATTATTTATTTATTAACCATTATTATTACATATTTTATTAAGACTATTAATTAATAAATCATCATGAAACAAATAATAATAGTAACAAAAAAATAAAATAGTAATAAATAATAATTATTATGATTTATAAAAAAACATTGTTGTATTGAATGATGATCGATGAGAGAAATGACAATAATAATATAATTAATAATTCATATATATAATAATAATAATAAATAATATTATATTAATTATAATAGTAATAATTATTATGACATTCTTAAACTTAGCTGTATTTCGTACTTCTAGGATGATGGACAACTTCACTGCTGAAAGTCCCGGCAATGTGGCCAATCGTTTGTCGGTAATCGGTCCAGTGTAGTCAATGAGAAATCAAGGGATTGCCAGTCTTGGGACCTAGCCAGCCACCAGGGGACCATGCAGCAGTGAGCTACTGGGGGGCAAGGAATTCCGACTTTGGCTGTAGCAACGGAGAAGCTCTTTTGGTGTGATTTCGAGTTGCAGTGGGGATGGTGTACTACTGGTCATGGCATCTTAAGTAGCCCAGAGTTGAGATGTGCCTGTCGAAAAAGTCCTCAACACTGGTCGCGACCTCCCCGAAGTGCATCACCCGAAAGAAACCTAGCCTCCTCTCTCTTCTCTCCTGGAGATGCTCCCACCGTAGTTCTGATATGAGGGCAGTGGAACTGGCGGTATGGTCTGTTCTTAGTATGTTGTACACCATTCGAGCAGCTTTACGCTGCACCTACTCCAATTGTTTGGTTTGGGTGGTTGTCAGCGAGGAGTCCCACACCGTGGACGAGTATTCCATGATTGGCCGAACTAGGGAATAGTAGGCTTTGTCTTTTAGTCTGTTTAGAGATGAAGGTATGGTTCTATGTATGAAGCCTACCTTACCAGAAGCCTTTCCTGTTATGTAGCTGGTGTTGGTGTTCCATCGGAGGGTACTCTCTATCTTCACTCCGAGATATTTGATTGTGTCGGTTTTCGGGATTGTTGTGTCATGAAGGATGTACGAGTTGTTCAATTTTTTGCTCCTCTTCCTACTAAAAGTTATGAGTTCGCATTTACTGGGGTTGAACTGTATATGCCAGAGGGACTCCCAGTCTTTGAATGCTCTAAGGTCGTTTTGCAGTTTGTCTCTTTTGTCGGTGGTTGTGTACACAACGGTATCATCAGCAAATAGTCTGACTTCTGATTTAACTGATTTGTTCAGGTCATTTATATATATCAAGAAAAGAAAAGTGAGGGTCCTACGACTGAGTCTGGGGTACACCAGAAGTGACACTGCAGGGGGGCAGAGTGGTTTCCATCAACTGCCACCTCCTGGGTGCTTCCATCAGGAAGCTCCTGACCCACTTTGTAACCTGTAGATTGACTCCAATCGAGTTGATCTTCTGAATAAGTTTTCTATTACTGACCTTATCAAAGACTTTACCGAAGTCGAGCATTACAGCATCGACTTTCTTTTCCTGGTCTAGTGAGGCTGAGATTTGTGATGTTAATTCCACCAGTTGGCTCTCACAACTTCTCCTGCTTCTGAACCCATGTTGTCTGTTGTGCAACATGTTATTTCCCTCAAAGTATGACATCATGTGACTGGTTATTATGTGCTCCATGATTTTACTACATAGGCATGTGATACTTAAGGGTCTGTAGTTACCTGGATCGTATTTGTCACCTTTTTTAAAGATGGCACAGACTCAAGCATGTCTCCAGTCTTGAGGTTCTTGCGATCTATCTTGGGATAGTTGGAAAATGTTGCGGAGGGTTGGAGCTATGGTGGATGCAGTCTCCTTCAGCAGTTTGGTACTGAGATTGTCTGGGCCCGTAGCTTTGTGTGATTTAGTTCTTTGAGTTGTTTGTACACTCCAGTGGTGGCCATAGTGATGGGTGGCATCTTACTGTTGTTCTCTGGTATATCAGTTGGGCTACCAGGGGGCTCCACAGGTGTGAACACTGATTTGAAGTGCTGATTAGCCATTGTTGATTGATGGAAATTATTATTATCAATTAACCAACTGGTGTATTATTGTTGTTATTAATTATTGTATACATCATAGTGTTATTATACATTATAGTGTTATGTAATGTTGTGATATTCATTGTCGTTGTAATTGATGTAGATATATTATTTCCATTTTTTGCGTGTATTTCACAGACAATAGCTGTTATTATATTTTTATAGTTACTGGTGCACAAACAAATATATAAATGTGAGAGTATCTCTCTACTAATCTGTCTATCTGTCTTCATAATCAAAACATGTATGCAACTGAGAAACGCTGTGCTGAGGAAATGGAAAACTGGTGTACAAACAACTATTGAATCGCAAGGATGTTTCATCAGGGTTTCAACTTACCGTTTACCTCAAACTGAAGATCTTTAAGTCTGTAATTTCTAAGGAAAAATAAATTTAAAGCCCTTTGGCATAAATGTTGATGGAATCTTGGATTTAGCTGATTTTCACGCTATCAATAAAACTAAGGGTAATGATTGGCCCCATGATTGTACATACGAACTTTTGTTTCTGTTAAAGCAGCCATTCTCAAGATACAGCCGTTTAAAGATGATTTCAATACTTTGTGTGCGCGAACTTTTGTTTCTGTTAAAGCAGCCATTCTCAAGATACAGTTGTTTAAAGATGATATCAATACTTTGTGTGTGATGTCATAGCTATAAAATCTTAGGGGTATCACTTTGCCATTTCTTCATTAGCATTCAATGAAGAGAGCGCAGTAAATAGCTTGTAGTTTGCTGGCAAAACTAGTTATCGAGCATTGCCATACATCAATTTGAAGCTCCCAGCTAGCTTTTTCAGTTAAAAATCAAAACTACCTATATTTAGTGACAACCCGAAAAATATAGCTAAAAAATTATCTTTCAAAAGTTGACTCTGCGTATGATTTGGGTATTGACTGTACCCTTAGCTAATCAAATCGATGAAGCGTTTCACTAGTCCAATCAAAATGAATGGTCAGTGTGCACAATACCTACTCGGTGTCCATATAGTAGGAGGTAACTTCACGCACAACACCATGCCCATCACTCATAAATAAAGCAATTTTTGGGCTAGTAAAATACACAGAAATACCCTACTAATCGAGATGAAATTTTCAGGTGATGTTTTGACTACATAATTCTCCCATCCTACCAAAAATCGTTTAACTTCATGACTATCAATTTATTTATGCACAAGGGCTTTAAAAACAATTACATTATCAAGTTATTACCAGGCTGTTTGAGTGTCGAATAAGTACTCTCGGGTTGGCTTATGACTCATGTTATCTCCTTCCAGCATGCATATATTGAAGCATTTTTTTCAGACATTCAGTACAATACAACTTATTAGTAATATTCAACATGGATCTGAATGAAACATTAAGTGCTAGCGCCATGACTTCTTGCTTCTTCTATCAAACTGAGGTGAGGAAGGAGAGAGGTAGAGATGGAAAGAGTTAGTTGGGCAGGGCGGGGTAAGAGCAAAGCAGACAGTAAGATGTAGAGTGTGGTTGGGAAAGAGCAGGGCGAGGTGGGGTAGAGTGGAGAGATTGAGACATAGAGTAAGGGGGTAAGAGTGGGGCGTGAGTAAACCAATGAAAGGGGATGTTTGAATATGGCTGGTAATATACTGCTGGTGATATTTTATAATAACGATAGTAACGTTATTTGGATATATATATGTGCAGTTGATGTTATACAACTAAGCGCTCTCTCTGATGTATAGATGTAAGTTTGCATGGAATAATAACATTAATCATAGATAAGATAAATTAATAAATAATAATACTATGTATTATTATTACTTATATAATAGTTGATGTAGTATTTATAATATCATTACTATAATGGTCATAATATACTGTTAAAAAATAAGATACTCGTTATACATTATTATACAATACTAGTCAATATGGTTATAAATATGACCAACAAGCATAGACAGTGGTATCTATGTATGTATGTATGTATGTATGTATGTATGTATGTATGTATGTATGTATGTATGTATGTATGTATGTATGTATGTATGTATGTATGTATGTACATATGTGTTTATGTATGTATGTGCCTATATGATAAACAGAAACAAGTTCTCAGGACTATTATTCACGAGAATATTTCAACTGACCGTACAGATTAAAGTTGAAGATTTCATCAAACAATTTTCTGACACTCTATTCTTACCACTGAGTCTGAGTTTACTTTTTACCATGCTTAACGCTGTATCATTGTATTCAATTTCCATGTAAAAAAACGCTTTTCAATGCGCCTACTCTATTTCAAAAGCATGCTGTTTTGAAGGCCAAAGCATCTATGTTTGAGGCACCTTACATTAAAATCGATTGGGTGTATGCAGTCAATAGCCTAATGAACTGTATCTCAAATTGGGTTCATTAGTTTTAATGAATACATATTGGCCTTGGTACTTCAGCAATAAAACTTTTTTATGGTGACTAAAAATAAACCCTTTCACTTTTAAAAACATCTAAATGTTTTAAAATAGTCCAGACACTTTTCACACAGTAATAAATTGGGAGAATGGAGTTAGTGGTCTGATGAACTGTTTACCAAAGCAGGGTTCTTACTTTTTGTGAATTTCGGCCTTGTTAGTTATGGAGTTTTTGTACAATAAAACTGTAATGTCTCGCTACAATTAGAAAACATTTGAAACCGTACATCTGCTTCGCAAATAATCCAGACTGTTTTAAAAAGTACACACCATATGAAGGCTTTGAAAATAGTAAAAGCTATTATAAAATCATAGGAACTATTTTTAACTAAACTGAACCATTTAAAATTAGCTGAACTGTTTTGAATGGGGTTTAACAGTTTACAGCCTGGTATTTGTGCCAGAAGCGGCCATCTTCATTCGCTTTATAATCTCTTTTTTTGAACATCTATCATAGACATAATTATCAATAGACGGGAAATGAATCATTCAACCTAATGGTTGATAGTTTTATCTAATCTCAAAGCCAAGTTCTACAAAAATAAATGAATAACATTGTTTATTTGTTTGTAATAATTAAAGTTTGAATGACAAAAATTGTTTTATTTATTATTTGATTAAAATTTTTATGTTTACTGCGGAATAAAAAAAAATGGCTAGGCGTAAGCCAACCGGAGGTATATATCTCTTTGAAGTAGGCCAGTTTGATCGGCTTTTGAACCATACAAATTATTTAACTTGGTTTGCGAAGATTTAAATGATGACAAAAACACTTCAAAATGTTCTTAGCAATCATAGCGCTCGTTTAATTGAAGTACGTAACCTATTCCAATAACATGAAATCATAACTAATTGAAAATTTTGTTGTGATTTGGATTAGGTCCCCATGAATAACAAGGTACCGAGCTGACTGCAGAAGTAACTGAGATATTCGAGTCTGGTCATGACCAACGGTAAGCAATGCATACGTTGTTTCTACTAAATTGACCTTCATATAAGTCCTTCACTGTAGTCGGACAGTCTTTCACTGTAGTCAGACAGTCCTTCACTGTAGTCAGACAGTCCTTCACTGTAGTCAGACAGTCCTTCACTGAAGTCAGACAGTGATGTACCAGCGCTCTCTTAGGAATAGAGCTGCGCATGATAAATTTGCGTCACCCAGCTCATTCAACTGAGACTAAAGGATTGTCAATTGTGTGTTTCAGCTTATTCCTTTGACGGTTTAGTGGTGTTTAGCTTGATATTCATCTCAACATGTGCGTATGTCAGAAAAGTACCACGTCTGAAGCAGTGGTTTTTGTCAGAGAAAAAAGGTTTCTTTGGGGTATTTTATAAAGGTAAGCATTCCGCTGTGCATCTTATCTGCTTGTAATGTTTGGCACTGCAAGTGCTTTGCAACACTCCTCTCATCCAACATCTCAACTATGATCTTTTTGTATTTTAGCTTCGGTGATTGGTACTCGTCTCCACCTGGCTGTAGCATTGCTGAGTGTATTAATGGCCATATATTTGCTAGCATTCAGGTGATGATGTCATCAAAGTATATTTTGTATAAGCTCGCTGTGAATTGGCTATGTATCTCATATTAATAATATTTATTTTGTTTCTATCCTTTCAACTTCCTTTTTATCTATTATATTATATTATAATCGTTATAAACATGTTACTATAAATGACCACAAACATATCTTTGAGTACAAGCACTTAGTTTGTAGTGAGCTCGCTTTACTAGCAAGATTCGATTTTGTCTATCATTTTATTTTGTCGAAATTTGTCATTGGCTTTTGAAATTTTTCAGCTCCTCTACTTCGTTCTCTGATTAAGTAAGTGTTACATATCAAGTCAGTTGACCATTGTCGTTTATTTGATCCAAGCCAGTACAGCTGTAACAAATGTCGGCCGGTCTCCTGACTATGCAAAGTGGGATCATTGCCAGCTACTCTACAACTACTTGCTGCAGCTAATTTCCTTGTGAGGAAATTTCATTGAAGTCTTCAGACACATTTAGCTAAAGGCATATTTTGTGTGGGGGGGGGGGGTGTTAGGTATGGAAGGACTGCTGCCAGGCTGACAGTTGTAAGGCAATGGGGTGGAGGAGCTCTACTCTATAGTATCGCCCTGATGTCTTAACCATAAATTTATTTGCACCTTAAAATTCACAGATGGGTGGTTTTCTTGCTTTCTATTCTTCTAGCCCTTCTATATTCTGATCCACCACGCAGTTTCCTTTGAAATTTTGAGCTTCGTACAAGAATATTTTCCCACTTGATAAATAAATACTGGGTTCTCCATGTTTTGTCTGACCACTGAAAAATATGTCGTATGTTCATAAGCTTCCATTTAGAATACTCCCTGATCGAATGCCAAACATTGCACTATTAATGTGGTTGACATCTGCTCTATTGCTTCGCGTCAATTTTTTTTAACCAAGTGTTTTATCAAGATCTACTCCAGAAAACTGTTTAGCTAGAAAGTGAAGCCTCTCGCATTCAATCATGAGTTACTTTGAAAGAAGCGGATAGTTTGTAGGCATGTAACTAGCATTTACTTGTATATTCTATAAATGTATTCTTATAACTTATATCGCACAAGGATTCCTACTAGGCCTGTTGAGAAAGCACTCCTTGGTCTACTGCCATTTCTCCAGGTAGTTTTTTTTTATTCGTTTTCCAAAGTCTGCAATTTTTCTGATCACAGGGAACATTTATTTATTTTTTTATTAATCACCATTACTACAACATCAGTATCAAAAGTGAACAAGTTAGTGAGCCATGTACGATTACATTTATTCCATAGTTCACCCGCATCAAGAAGTTTGATGAGACTAATCAAACTCCTCGCCCAAGTTGTGTTGGAAATAAATATCTCGCTCATTATTGTGTCGCTTTCAATGATTTTTTTCAGGAGTGTTCACTCCAGCTTCTGTGCAGGCAGAAGCCTTCAACTATTGAAATTCGTGATACCTGAATATTTGCCATTTCACAACATTTTCCTGCAGTTGTCGATATCATTTTTTTGGGTCTTGGAACAGACCTCATATTATTGAAAGAGAGCACCATTCCATTCCAAACAGCATTGGATTGCCGAGCTTGGAGTTTCTAAGTAGGATTTATTTATTGCGTTCAACTTTCATTCTGAGCTATAGCTCTTATACACACAGCTGCTGAACCTCGCTCATAGCAATGAACTTTTTAATGTATGAGTTGTCTTCTCTGTTTTGTTGAACCAACATACTTTTTAATGGGCTTAAAAAAAGTTCTACTTACTGCTAAAAAAAAGTATGAAAATAAATTTTACAATAATTCTTAGCCCAAAAAAGCTAATTTTATTTTACAATGGGTGCTTTGCTAATAGATGCACGGCGTCGTCATGCGCTACCTAACAACATACAACAAGATGGCGGCAACTAAGACAAACCGTTGATGCTGTAATAAATAACATTTTATTCATAAATTTTTGTTTGGAAAACGACTTATAACAGCCGCCACCATGGACGAACGGCACTGGTGGCTGGCTGCCAAGATTCAAGAAAGCTTTGGCATTGGTGGATATGACAATCCCACTCTTTTGGAGGATTTTATGTGCCAAGAAGACACCATGCGAGCTGTCAACAACTTTCTTGGAATCAATGGTCCATGTAGAATATTTTTCTTCTGTGAAAAATCTGAAAATACTGAGCTGTCTACCAGGTCATTGCAGTTTACTGATTCACTAAGCAAACTGAGGGACATAAATTTAGACAAAGTGTATATATTGTATTTCTTGAGACGTGATACACAGAAAGAGGTTGATCTCACTCATTTTGAAAAGGACATACTTTCTGGAGAAATAAAAAAGAATGCAATTGAACACATCACCACACTTCTAGGAGATATATATTTGCCTGCACTAAAAAGTCAACGAGATTGGGGTCAGTGCACTGAAGAGAATAAACAGTCGTGCATCCATACCCTAGAGCGCCTTTCTGTCAGTTTGGCTGAATCGGCTTCAACTGTTCAGGCTGCTAAGCAACAGGTTAGTTCTAGTAAACATAATAACACTGTGTCTTAATTTTTTTTTAGTAAAATGAATTCCAGGTTTGTGAGGACTTTGTTTTATGTTTATTATTATAAGCTAAAAAAACTGTGTATTATTTAGTAAGCTTTTGTAAATTATAGATGCTGAAGCAGCCAGAGAACGTTATCGGCAATGACTTCAAGCAACACCGACTTGCTGCAGCAGATGCAAACATCATAACAGAGTATGAAGATCTTGTCACTGATTGGATGAATACAATTGAGAACATCCTTATGGATTCGTCTGATGAAAGGTAGGCTCAATCTGTTTAACCATCCTATCACTCAACAATCAAGTGTTGTGGTGTTGTAACATTGTCACCCGAATTTGTAGGTTCATGGACCCAAGTGCGGGACCGATGTCAGAGCTGGATAGATGGAGAAGACGGCAGCGTCTGATGACCAACATTACCGAACAGTTGAAGAGTAAAGAGTGCAAGTCTGTGATTGGTGTTCTCATTCAGGCGAAGTCTAAGCTTCTAAAGCGATGGAAAGTTATTGACTGCGGGTGGGTTAGCTATTTCCAACTTGAAGTATTAATCTTATGAGAGTTTTAGCTAAACTACCAATGAAATTATACTTTTGTATTTATAGGATAACTGATGCTGTGAACGAGGCTAAGGATAAAGTGAAATACATGGAGGGGTTGAGAAGGTACCTTACTCAACTCTATCATGGAGCCACTCCTCAGGCTATTATGCAGACAGCTCTTCCTGGCTTAGTTAACAATATCAAACAGATGGACTCCATTTCTAGATTTTATTCTCGCTCTGGTTTTCTTGGACTCTTTTTTACCAAGGTACAATCCCACCTGCTTGTTGTTGTTATTATTTTACAGTGACAACATATAGCATAGCTTTCTTTTTGGGTCTCATTTGTCTGAAATGGAGAATACTCGTGTTGTAGATCACAAACCAGCTTGTTTTGGCATGCAAAGAGTACATCCAAGAAGCGACTATTGATGATGATGGAGTAGATGAATTGTGGGACATTGTAGCCAAGGAGATAAGTAGTGGAGTGGAGGGGCTTACAGGGGCCTCCGATGCTGCATACAAACAGATGAAGACTCATCTGGAGAATAAACTAAAGGGGAAGACAACCCAGCATGGACATAATAGGGACCAGGCGCCAGTGATGAAGGAAGAGAACACTTTATTTGGTTAGTCCCGGGCAAGATAACTTTTTCTAAAATGGAATATTTGTTAGCACGTGGTGTGACATGTACATAGACATATGCATAGACGTATACATAGACGTAATTGTGTGCTACTTTCAGGTCGAATGAAGGTATGCATAGCCTTACTATCTTACTACAAAGAATGTGTGCACAATGTGAGGGACTCGCTGGGCGTTGGAGCTCATACTATGAGCCATTATCCATCTATGAGTAGTGTGGCTGCTGAAAGCCCCCTCAAAGGGTAAGTTTTGATTTGGATACCGAGGCTACACATTGTTGACCATATTGTCAATAGCTGCTGCAATTCTAAATAGTTGTTTAATAATTATTTTGTTGTAATTTAAAATAATGAATTTCAATTTAGTTTACCCCATAAAAATAGAGTATTATTTTGTTACCCTAGCTAGTCTCTGTTGGCTGTAATTTTTTTCTTGCATTGAGTTTGGTCAGTTTTTGTAGTTCACCATGTTCCATTTACAGAAACACAAGTCCTGTTCCCACTGAAAGGTAGCTTCATTAGCCCAATTTATAGTTTCGCTAATTGTAGTTGTTATATTTTTTAGCTTTCATTTGGTTACGATATGGCTTGTCTCAAGTCAGTGAATGCATTTCAGTCGCATCATATATTAATATTTTATTGATTGACAAAGCTCCTAAAAGTTAGCAGTTTCTTCTTGGCAGTGGAAACAATAGTAGGCTAGCGATAGTTGGGCTAGATGTTATTTCAGTGGCTCTTGGAGTTGTCTGCTCTTTGTTTGACAATTTGTTACACTCGCTGCAAGTGTGAAGAGTGAGGTTACTCACCCGTTCAGTAATTAGAAATGTCTACTAGTAATTATGTAATAAAATGATACAGGACAGTCACTCCAACGACACCTCGTACAGAAAGGTATACACCAACCTATCATAGCTACTTCCTTTCCTTTGAGCTTTGCTTTTTCATTTTCCATCTGTTTTATGTCAGCAAACATTTGTTTTGCTTTCTATCGCCACTCACTGCCTGGCTGCCTCACCATGTACGTTCTCAACCATGTCAGTGTTCAAATCATGTTTTATTGTAAATCTGTATGATTGTAAAAAGACACAAAAATGCACAAAAAGCTTGAGCGAATTTTCACTATCGTTATAAAAACTTCATTCTGGATTTCCTGGTTACATTTTACATTCTTCTCTGTACTCTTCTTGTCTATTTTGTGTGTTTTTATGTTTTCTTTAGAATAGACATTTTCTCTTGCGTTTCCAATTAAAATAGTCAAATACTATATTTATTTTTAAAATAATTATTTTCCAACACCTCTTTACCTTTTGCGTCACCTCACAATCTTTATTGACCCGACTTCTATCAGTCAACTGGTGTCTCATTGGCATCTGCTATGTGTTCTCAGTGGTTTCGGTGATGCAAAGAAGCCAGGATCTCGAATGACAGTTGGCTACTCTCCGAGTAAGAAGTCAAGCTCCCTCACCGGAGACAGTCATGGCGTCACCATGAGCGATGATGATGCCATCATTGGCCATTTTGAATCTTTCTCCGTTCGACTGAGACAGATTATGGATGTGATGAGTACGATGGCTGAGTATGAGAAGTGAGTTGTCCCCCCTTAATTCTTTCAATTGCAGCTAAAGCTTCTAAGATAACTATTTTTATTTTGAGCATATTGAAATTGTTTGCAAATTTTTCATACTACATATTTTATGCAGGTTGACAGAGACTGCCAATGGAGTACCTCGACCACGCCCTGAGGATTTTGAGGAGAAGGAATCCGATGAAATAGATTACAGAAAACTTTATGCTCAGAAGCAAAAAGCTGAAAAGCAGCAAGGTTGGTTAACCATGGTTGCTATAAGATAAATTTATGTTATTTTTGTCTACGATGTATGCTTATGTTAGGTTGCTCTCTGCTAGTTACAATTGAGCCTGTACAACCAATCCCATCCTACGTACCTGGTGGAGGTCTTAACGCTATACAAGAGGATAGTGAGATGGAGGAGAAGGAGACGGCAAGTAAGCATGAGAGTGAAGAGAGTGTACAGAAGCCTCAGTCCCTACCACCACAACCCTTCACTGAGCCTAAGACCCTAGGCCAAGAGGATGTGGACATACTCAGTAAGTTTGTTTGCTTGTCAATCGCCCAAAGTCAGTGATGCGTGACATCATATTTTTTTGGGAAATCCCAAGTGATGGAGAGAAGGCAAGTCTTAGTGTAATACACAGAAACATGTTTGTGTCAATTGAGAAAATTACACAAATTGATTGTATAGTATTATTATTCCTAGAATAACAAAAAAGTTTAGTAGTATTCCAAAAATGATGAAAAAGTTTTTCTCCCCAAATGATTGTATTTTAAAAAAAAATAGGAGTTTTTTTATGAATATTGGTACTGCGGCTATGTAGGTGTATTAGTCAATTCGATCAAGGATTTGATCTCTAGCTCCAAGTTCCTTAGATAGGATTGAAAGAATATTGGTTTATAAAACGGAGGAGTTGCTTTCTCTTTGGCACTTGAGATTGTCTATAAGTTTGTTTTTGTGGCATCTATGTTTGATGAATACTGCTACACAGAAAGCTAACAACATTCATTAACAGTAAAGTAGTCTTGTTAGTGCTATGTAATAGAGTGTAATGCCTGCAGGGAGATACTATGGCAGTGATGTGCAAGAGGACGGTCCTAGTGTGTCCGCCATCGTACGCACTCACATGGATAAGATGTGTGAAGTGATGAACTCCAGTGTCACATCCCGTACCATGGTGGACGTGGAAACCGCTGATAAGGTAAGATGGTAGTAATAATGAAGTTTTACCAAGCAGCTGGAGCTACAGATGGTCTTGTATCCCGCAATTATTATTTATTGTTTATTTGTGTTTAAGGATCGATTTGAAGAAACTTACACACAGTTCCTGGGTACAGTAACCGAGTTAGAGAGGTTTATATGTGCGTACCTACACTGTCTCTTCAGTAAGAAAATGAAAACTTGGCAAGCGCTAAAACTTCTCACTCAGTAAGTCTACACATGCATGATAGCTTCTGGCATGTGCGTTAGTTGTTGCAACTGTTAATGCTATGCATGTAGGCATTGCTCGTACCTTACCTGTTGTGTGTTTCCTCAGGCTATCACCTATAGCCCAGAGACCCGGGCCCAGGCCTGTCATATCAGAGAAGTTTGTTGAATTGTTTAACCAATATGAAATAGACCTGGAGTGCGTTACAGAGATATATGAGGCTGGGAAGGACAACCCTCCCATGCTGAGAAATGCACCTCCGGTAGGTTCAGCTGCTTTAGTAATTTTTAAATATTCCTCTGCAGGACTGCATGCATTCTGTTACACATTATCTATCGCTCTAATATGTCTGTGTAGGTGGCTGGGGCCATCTATTGGGCCCGGCAACTTCTCATCAGAATAGAAGAGCCAATGAAAATCTTCCGAGATACAAGAGCTGTTTCCTCTCTGCGAGACTTTAGCAGAGTTTGTAAGGTAAGTATGGTTCACACGCTAACAGTAGGGCCACTTTCTATTGCACATGTATTTGTGTACGTTATTATGGTCACTATGGTTGCCACAATTACTATGGTTACTATGGTTGACAGATGTATAACAGAATAGCTACCGCTCTGGTGACGTTTGAGACGATGTGGTTTCAAAACTGGAAGACAAAGATTGACTCTGCTAAGGCAGGAATGAAAGCGACATTACTGGTGCATCACCCAGACACTAAAGAGATCCTTGTCAACGCTGATGAGAGGTCAGTGGTCAAGTTTTATTTACTGTTATGACCTTGACCAATAATCTGATAGCCGACTAGATGATATAACAGACATGTAATGGTGCAGGGTGGTGCAGTTGCTGGCTGAAGGTAAATGGATGGTGCGACAAGGAATGTCTTTACCAGACTCAGTGCATGCTATCTTGCAACAAGAGGCTAGATTCAAGTCTTACAAAGATCACCTTCATTTGGCCTTGAACCAGTTCTATGTGGTGGTTAAAGCCATTCCAGAGCATGTGAAAGGACTCTTTCAGCCGCATGTTGATCAGGCATTGGTCAGTTTTCATCCTGGAGTGAGCACCTTGGCTTGGAACAGCATGAATATCGGTGAGTGGTGGTCATCAGGGTTTGGTTATGAGTCAGACTAAGTGGTGATTAGTCACTGAAGAATAAACCAATCAAACCCTCATAATTGATCTAGCGGAACCAGTACTAACTACAAGTTATGGAACTTTATAGCTTCCAAACTCACCGCAGTCATCAGGATTCAGGGTTTGGTGAATTCAATGTTGCCAAATCTAGATTTGACAGTTGAAGCATCATTGAGGATGGTTTCTTTTATGATGTTTTGATGTTTGATGTTTGCTTCAGATGCATTCCTGCACCAGATACACACGTCTACAGAGAAGTTATCAGCTCTTGTCTCTCTGGTGAATGACATCATGCAGACCCGTATCACTGCCAACATATCTCGTATTCACAGCATGTTCCTTTTTGACTACGACCTTGCTTTCGGGCAGATCTGGGTACGTGTACACTCGTGTCTCTAGTTTTTATGTCTGTGTTGGTTTATCCAGGTAAAAATTTCATTTTCTCTGTTGATTAGATTAGACTGTGGACCTTAGCTTAGATTGTGGACCATAGCTTAGACTGTGGACCATAGCTTAGCCTGTGGACTATAGATTAGACTGTGGACCATAGCTTAGACTGTGAACCATCGATTAGACTGTGGACCATAGATTAGACTGTGGACCATAGCTTAGAATCTTATTATTTATTTACTTGGTAACTTGATGTTGTCTCATTACCTTTACTCTAGCGTGCAGAATTTCTCGGTAACAAAAAGGTAAAAATATGTTCTCTTACACAAAATGAACCTCCCACAATGCAACTTTTAGCACTTTCCACCACAACTGGCTAATTGTTGTGCGCCAATGTTGAGGGTTCATTTACTCACTTCCTGTCCAGGACTGATTTGTTAGACATATATGTACACTTGCTGCATGCACGTAGACATTGTAGAACCACTCTGTTTGCCTCTACACTTCTCACTTCTATTGGCTATCACTCCCGCTTCTGCATTTGTTGTACTTTGCATGCTTATCGCATCACAACTGAATTCTTTGCATAGAACTTGGATCTCGACATCTGTTTATGGTGTGGTAACCCTTACATTACGTTTTCTCAGCTTACTGAGGACTTCACTCAGGCTATACCAGAGTCGGTCAAGGAGAGAGCCACAGAGTTGATGGGATACATTGCCAGTATAGAGTCTGGTATGCAGGAGATTGTCGGCCATCTTGTGAAGAGAAAGGTAAGATACGTTCTATTTGTTATTTATCTTGTTTCAACACAAGCTAGCTGTAATGCTATGATGTCACAAGCTAGCTGTAATGCTATGATGTCACAAGCTAGTTGTAATGCTGTAATGTCACAAGCTAGTTGTAATGCTGTAATGTCACAAGCTAGTTGTAATGCTGTAATGTCACAAGCTAGTTGTAATGCTGTGATGTCACAAGCTAGTTGTAATGCTGTAATGTCACAAGCTAGTTGTAATGCTGTGATGTCACAAGCTAGTTGTAATGCTGTAATGTCACAAGCTAGTTGTAATGCTGTAATGTCACAAGCTAGTTGTAATGCTATGATGTCACAAGCTAGTTGTAATGCTGTGATGTCACAAGCTAGTTGTAATGCTGTAATACTAATCCAAATATTTCTGTGTAACAGTTTCCTCCAAACTCTTACAAATTTGAGTTTGTCAAAGCTGCAAGATCTACCGAAACCTTTAAAAAAGGCAAAAAGAAAAAGGTGAAACTTCTCCACTCTTCACCTTTAGAAGTTTGTTGTTCTTGTAAAGTTTGTTTGGCATCCTCTTCCTCTTGTCTCTCTTTACCACAGCTTCATCCCTCGGTTGATCGCACCAATATTATTCGCTTTGCTATAAATATAGTGTGTAGCTTACTACCTGGCACATATGACAGGTCTGGTGTTAGACTGCCGCAGTAATATCTTGACTGACACATATGGCAGGTGATTTGACTAACACATGTGGCAGGTGGTTTGACTGACACATTTGAGAAGTGATTTGACTGACACATATCGCAGGTGGCTTGACTGACACATACGGGAGGTGGTTTGATTGACACATGTAGGAGGTGGTTTGACTGACACATATGGCAGGTGATTTGACTGAAACATATGGCACGTGGTTTGACTGACACATATGGCAGGTGATATGACTGAAACAATATGGCAGGTGATTTGACTGACACATGTAGGAGGTGGTTTGACTGACATATATGCCAAGCGTGGGTCCAATTATCATGCAACAAATCAATCCTTTCTGTTTCATTTATAATCAAGTTGATCGCTTGACTACCACTACAAAATAAAAGGCATTTTTTATATTACATCTTGTGCTGAGATACATGTAAATTATTCAAATCCCAGCACTAGATATTACAGAAAATGTAATTCAAAAATGTTTTATTACCATTAATATCGCACACTTGTAAAATTGTCAGTGGCACCATAATATTGCATTCTTTCTTTTGGCTTTATTTTATAGCTAACACCAATTGCACTTGCTTTCTTGCAGCTGAATCCATTCAAAGTTTTTGCACTATTGAAGCTCTTGGTCAGGCGTTGGGTCTATAATACTCGCCAACTCAAATATCCAAATCAAATGAATGGCAAACATGCAGCGGTTGGAACCCATTCTATTTGTGTTTTTGTTCCACATATTTACTTGTTGCTATAGTTACTGTTGGTGCACCAATTGTGTTGTGTTCTCCTCAAGTTTGAATTCAGTTTGTTTGAAGTGTCCCATGTAAGAATAGCATTAATTCTTTAGAGGGTTGTTACCTGCATTTGAACTTGCTATACTGCCAAGTATTTCAACTCAGCTGTCAATCATAATGGTGTGACTCTTGAGTGTGTCAGTGTATTTTATCTGTCACGTCTTACAGAGCCGGCCAGATGCTGCCAACGCAGAAGACAAACTGGTGGGAGACCTACTCAGTAAGTTGTCTTCTCTCTACTACCATGTGTAGTTGTCTTCTCTCTACTACCATGTGTAGTTGTCTTTTCTCTACTACCAGGTGTAGTCGTCTTCTCTCCACTACCATGTGTAGTTGTCTTCTCTCTACTACCGTGTGTAGCTTTCCTTGTTTTAAGCAAATCGATCTGAACGGTGCCTACAGCTACTTCAGCTAACACTGATTCCTTTCCGCAGATGACTTTGGGACCCAGGTCTATGATGCGGTGCTCACTGCCGCTAAGCGTTCTCTGCTGACTCTAGCTGAAGCCTCCGGATGTGAGGTCTCTTTTGGAGCTCACATCGGTGACGGAGACAATTCGGTGTCTGCACACAGCATGGAGCTTGCAAGCCTTGCAGTCAAGCCGGAGCGCCCTCTATCTGCTCTATCGGTGCTCTCAGATATGAACTGGACTTCTGATATGGATGAGGAAGTCACATACCTGCAGTAAGCCTGTCTGCTAGACCTCGGTCTTTGTATTTGAGTGTATTTGGTTGTTTTTTTGTAGATGTTGTATGGAATTCGGATTTTAACTTGATGACTTTCCTTTTGTTTCATAGTTAGTCTTTGCTGTACAATTTTGTACTAGCTATGAATATGAGTGGTTTGTCTTCAGAATATTGTAATTGTCAGCATATTACACCCTCCAAAAAGCCTTAAATTCATGCAGTTTTTTTAGTGTTTTTAGCTTCATTACCTAAAATGAATCATCCTGATGCTTGCGATACTATATATAGCTTAGTCCAAATAGCTTTGAAATTTTTTTTATTGATACAATTTTTGTTCAAAAGTTATCCAAAAGTGCTCTTTTTCCTACTAGACTTATGTTTTCACCGAAATCTTCCTGTTGTTATATTATCATTTCTTTTCAAATTTTATTCCACAACTTGTTACGTGACCATCCATCGAGATTAATCTTACTTAAAATTGATCTAGTTAATCTTACAATTAGGTTGAATTACTGGCTTTATTATTGTTGACCAGCGCAGCTCTACTACTTGCTGCGAGAACCAACCCAAACATTTCATTAGTTGTAGTGGTTGTTGTATAACAAACACCTTGTTTTAGATCACCTTTGTATAAGGTTTGCACTGCCAAGTAAGTAGGCACAGATGTCTATGTTGTTGACCCTGATATAATCCATCTGTTGTCTATGTCTATTGGAGTCATCTTCTCTTTCCTCAATGTAGTCCCTGTGTACATCGGTTAAATAGTCACTCCCTATAGTCAATACTTGAGCTAGTACCACTTCTGTCATCACTAGGGTGGTCTCAGTTAACCAATCCATGCCTTACTTTAACTGTCCACATCCTGTTTGCTTCCATTGCGACCATAGAGTTGCCGATCAATGTTTCGTTTTGTAACTTGTTTGGTGACTGCTTTGGTCGCACTCAATTGAATGCTCTCATTTTATTGCAGATTTCAGCTATCTGTCAAGTATGACGTACCAAACACTGTCATAGATCCCGGGCTAAATGTGGTCCGAGAGGCAGTCAATAGTGTAGCTCAGCAGATGCTCACAGCAATCAAAGGTATGAGAAGACAACTCCGTAGCCATCAGTGTGCCATGTATCAATGGTTGTCTTGCTATTTCATTGTTTCAAGTTGTTTCTTTTGTATCTCTGCCCTCCGTTTTATCAGGTTTGAAATGGGCTTCCTCTGATGTGGGAGAGATGTTCCATGACGGCGTTGTGAAAGACGATTTGGTGAGGAACACACTACATGGTCTTCGGAACATGGTAGAAGGTGTGTTTCTGCCACTCTTGTAATATACTTACATCACTCTCATTGCATTCCTTGTTAACTGATTCATAAATACTGTGACCTTTTCTAGACAACAGTTAGTGAGCTGTCTGTTGTCTCATAGCTGTCTCACTCTGTAACTTGTAGACTTAGGTCCTGTAGTTAAGCAGCACCTCCATCACTTCTCCATGTATGACTTCTTGTGGAGAGATGACCTCAACGCCAGCTATGTGGAGTTCATGAAGTCTGAACCTGGCATTGGTACCATCGAGAGAGAGGTAAGCTTCACAACCGACCTTGACACAGTTGCGTTGTATCAGCTTACTTACTTTTATTTTCTTTTGTAACTGATGCCATTGAATGGCAATATTCATAGCAGGTATTGCTTCATTGCACGACCATCTCATTACAGGTGACGTCTCATTACAGGTGACATCTCATTACAGGTGACATCTCATTACAGGTGACATCTCATTACAGGTGACATCTCATTACAGGTGACATCTCATTACAGGTGACATCTCATTACAGGTGACATTTCATAGCAGGTGACATTTCATAGCAGATGTCACTTCTTTGTAGTTGTCTGCTCCTTCCAAGTGTCACATCATTGCAGAATCACGTCTATGCCGGCGTCACTTTATTTCAGATGCCATTTCATTTCAATCTCATCTTCATTGTCAGCGCTATGTGATTGGAAGGGGGACGTGGATTTACATTTGAGAATGATATAACCAATAGTATCAAAAGTCGTAATTTTAAAAATAGCCTTATTCCAGTTACTATTCAGGCTCTGCTAGCTCTCTTTGTCCCGAATAAATATTTCTTTTTGGGTTTTGCAAACAGGTGGAACGATTACTGAGAATAGAGACTCAGCTGCTGAGAATCCCAAAGAACCTGGTGGTTGGCCCAGTCATCCTTGACACCTCGCCCATCAAGAATGCATTACACGGTTTCTCCATGGCCTGGAAGGCTCTCTACGCTGGTGTTCTGCATGAAGAAGCTAAGGTGTGTTGAGTAAATTTGGTTTCCCAATTATTTTTCTGATTATAATAATTGCTACAAAATATTTGCCGAACAAAAATAATGTTGTGATACGTTTGTTAGAAAAAACTGGATGCAGCCATTTTGTACCGCTCCAACGTGAGAAATCGGCTGGAGTTGGACGTAAGCACACTCGACCAACTGAACAGCTCCTTGTTTTTGTTGGAAGAGGTCAGGGACATGGAGAACAAGATAGACGGCATCTACCTTCCTATTGAGACACTGTATGACAAACTGAGGTAGTGTAACCAGAGTCCTGGCGTGTCTTATAGACAGCTCTGACATAACTGCTCTGTTTATCAAGTATTGATTGATAGCTAGTCAGTCACTTTATGCTTGGTTTATGTATGTATTTTATGTAATTGTTTGTTTATTTCATTTAGTTGCTTATTCATTGCGTTGATTTTTTTATTTTTATTTGTTTGTGTCATTAAAGGTGTTTGTTATACCATAAAGTTGTCTTTAGGATCTATGAAGTGCGAATTCCACGTCCCGAGGTTGAGGATGTAGACAACCTGAGGACTGAATGGGAAGCGCTGCTCCAACTCGCGGATAGAGTAAGAGAAGACTTGTTGAAGGAGAAGAGGAACGCTTTTGAGCAGGAGCTCGACAAACAAGTCAAGGTGCTTATCCTCTTCTACAATTATATCTCGTAATTTATTTGGTGGTGAGACATTACTGGAGTGTCTGGCATACCAACAAAGCCATCAAAGACATCCAGTGACTTGTCACCTACCTATAACACTCATGGATCTTTTTTTTAGACATTTGTAGTAGAAGTGATACAGTTCCGCAATGCATTTGATGCTCAAGGGCCTAGTGTACCAGGTATCAGCCCGGGAGAAGCTGTGGACAGGCTCCATGACTTCCAGCAAAAGTACACTCTGTACGATGCTAAAAGGAAGACTTTAGACTCGGTCTCTAAACTCTTTGGAATCAAGTAAGCTTGACGCATTGCTTCTAAAGTTGAACTAATTCATGAGATGCTATAAACGCCCTTCTGTTGCTGCTGTGCTGCCGTATATATTATGTAACTTGTACAGGTGCAAACCCTTCCCCGAGCTGGACAAGACGGGAGAAGAGTTGGATCTACTCGGACAACTCTATGGATTATTTCAAAAGTTCATCAAGTTTGACAAGAGGTTTAGAGAGACACTATGGGCAGAGGTTGACCTGGAGAACACCAACACAGAGGTAAGCGTGCATGTAGAGCTGTTCACTTCTCTTTGTTAGTTAGAGGGGACAACTCTTTATATATCTAGGCCACGCAAATGCTAACAGTATGAGATATATTTTAGGGATTCTAGCATGTTTTATAGGGATTATTTCTTTACTTAACTTCACTAAAATGCTAAATAAAACCATGCGGTATCCTACCAAAAACCTAAGTTCCTACAAGGGTAGAATTTAACCTCCATTTATCCATTTCCCTTAACTGGGATCCACTTGTTGGGTTGCAGGTGGAAATGTTTTGGGATGAGTGCTTGGCACTGCCCAGCAAGCTCAAGGATTGGGATGCCCACCACGACTTGAAGGGAGCCATACAAAAGTACCTGGATGTATTTCCTCTGCTGCGTAGACTGGCTGCCAAGGTAACAATTGTCCGTGTTTGCGCTGACCTTTATTTACCTCTTTCACTAACCACTCCGGTGTTTGTGACGCAATTGGATTCTGAGACAATCTTTTCATTGAGAGGACCCTCGTGGAGCTAGGGCTACTCTGTTTTAAATTACTTCTGTTGAAAAGTTATTTGGTATGCATTAGTTAGCCACAGAACTATATAAAAAATAACTCTTTAATTAAATAGTTGGATACTTCCTGTCGGAGCTGAGACATTTTATGTTAATTAGTCTGTAGCAGCCAATCAGCAATCACATAACAAGTGAGCATTCCACTCAGGTGTTACTACTATTACCGATGAAATAATAAATGAGCATTTTAGTTGTTCATTACCTTTTCACTTTGTCTGCATTTTTAAAATTTTCAATTGGACCTGAGGCTAGACTAGCCTATGTTATACTAAATAATGATGTTGTCTACAAAGCATATGGAGATGTACCAGTTGTCACGCCTCAACCCCTCCCTCGCTGGATACCTACAAAAGTTTCACACTCGAGTGTTTCAAGCCATTCTGGTAACGTGACGCTTTGCTTGCGTTCTTTTATGATCACATTCTATCGAGCATGGCTTTGGGTCTGTTGCAATCACATCATATGATTTGCGTTTGTCTATGTTACCGATGCACACTTGGGTGTCTATGAAAGCGACGCGCAGCACTCTATCTTTGATTCCTGATGCAATGATGCACCATCTGCTCTGACTGCTTCCAGCAGTTTGTCATATTTCTCACTCAAGATAACTTTAATAAAGTTTAGACAAGATCTGTAACCTTAATACTTATTATTAGTAAAGTGTTTAGGCGTTGCATAATACAATTCATACAATAGGAGGTAGTAAGCTGATGACTTTCTCTCTTGCAATCACCTGTAGAATGTGTTCACTTGTCACACTATTATTTTCTGCTGCCCACCAAGTCACCTACTAGCTGACACTTGATTTCAAGTCATCACTCAATTGACTTTTCCCTAGATTGTACAAACTTCAGCATAATCAGCCTCAGCAGGTCTTCCATCTTTGGTACTTAATTGCTCTTCCACAAAATATCTCCTCCTAGAGTGTCTAATATTTTTTTTTACAAGATTTCTGATTGAAATTTTTCTTGCACATACAATCCTGAGAGGTGTGACAAGTTTGTGGTCTGCGTGACAAGTCAGTGTATGTGGTTTGCGTGACAAGTCACTGCATGTGGTCTGTGTCACAAGTCAATGCTTGTGGTCTGTGTGACAGGTTACCTGTATGTGGTCTGTGTGACAAGTCACCGTATGTGGTCTGTGTGACAAGTTACCATATGTGGTCTGTGTGACAAGTTACTGTATATGGTTTGTGTCTCAAGTCACTGCATGTGGTCTGTGTGACAGTTTACCTGTATGTGGTTTGTGTGACAAGTTACTGTATGTGGTTTGTGCAACAAGTCACCGTATGTGGTCTGTGTGACAAGTTACCATATGTGGTCTGTGTGACAAGTCACTGCATGTGGTCTGTGTCACAAGTCACTGCATGTGGTCTGTGTGACAGTTTACCTGTATGTGGTTTGTGTGACAAGTTACTGTATGTGGTCTGTGTGACAAGTTACTGTATGTGGTTTGTGCAACAAGTCACCGTATGTGGTCTGTGTGACAAGTTACCATATGTGGTCTGTGTGACAAGTCGCTGTATGTGGTCTGTGTGACAAGTCGCCGTATGTGGTCTGTGTGACAAGTCACCGTATGTACTTTGCCCTTGATCAGTTGCTGTGGGTGGTTTTTGAAAATTCAGCCAATTGTTACAGGAAATCAGAAACCGTCATTGGCTACAAGTAATGTCTGCCACAGGAAGTTCTTTTCAGCTCGAAGCCAATGTGTTCAAAATGTATCACCTGCTTGATATTGATCTGATAGCGTAAGTTCTTACAGATTGCATGAAATTAGATATCTTGTGCAGCAAAACCTTCGGGTTTAGATATAAACAATTATTAGTGTTTACAGTGTCATGGAAGTACGTCTGTCGATAAAGATGCTCAATATTTTGCAAGAACTTCATAGAATTTCAAAGCCTATTATTATTGTGTTTGGCCCTTGTTTGACAGGCACAAGCAGGAGATAGAAGACATCTGCCATGCCGCCTCCAGAGAGATGGAGCTGGAGGTGAAGATGAGGATCACAGAAGAGGAATGGACTGAGCAGGTGCTAGCCTTTGAACACTACAAGAAGCTTGGCCCCATTTACCTGGACAAGGCCTTCACTGAACGTCTGCTCGAGCAACTGGAGGATGCCCAGGCTCTGCTTGCCAGGTGATTCTTTGGGTGCCATTTTCTTTGCTGTTTATCTTCTTATGTTTTATATGGGTTTTATAAATTTATTATTACGTTGAATGTTTCTCCATATTGTCTGCTTGAGTACCGAGTAGCGGTCAGTTTTTAACCACACATTGGGCATTGTGTATATCTATTTTACTATTAAAGATTGACTTTAGACAAAAATTCCAATCTTGCTGCTTTTTAATACATATATAGTATGTAATATGGTGTTTTGTTTTCTTCAAACAGCATGCTGACCAGCAAGTACATCGGTCCCCTGAGAGAGGAGGCAGCCTCATGGGCGGAGAAGCTGAAAGAGGTAGAAGAAGTGCTAGAGATCTGGTTGGAGGTACAAGATTTGTGGCAATACCTGGAACAGGTGTTCAGCAACCCTACTGCATCCAAGGCAAGGCCGATAGCTGTGTGTGATGACACTGCATTGTGTGTGGTGACACAGCATTGTGTGTGGTGTCACTGCATTGTGTGTGGTGTCACTGCATTGTGTGTGGTGTCACTGCGTTGTGTGTGATGTCACTGCGTTGTGTGTGGTGTCACTGCGTTGTGTGTAATGTCACTGCGTTGTGTGTGGTGTCACTGCGTTGTGTGTGGTCACACTGGATTGTGAGTGGTGTCAGTGCATTGTGTGTGGTGTCACTGCATTGTGTGTGGTGTCACTGCATTGTGTGTGGTGACACTGCATTGTGTGTGATCACACTGCATTGAGTGTGGTCACACTGGATTGTGTGTGATCTCACTGCTATTGATGCTCATTGCTGTAGATTTTTCTACATGCCTTCTTTTTCGCGTAGGAGCTGCCTCAAGAAGCCAAAAAGTTCAGCCGAATTGATAAAGGTTGGGTGAAGATGATGAAACGAGCCTATGACACCCGGAATGTTCTTCAGGTGAAATTACTTTGGCGGTTGATTAGTATTTTCAGTGAATACCCGAGTATTTACCTCTGAAGTAGTTACCAATTATCTTGTTATCTATTTATAGCTATTCTATTTATAGCTATTCTATTTATAGCTATTGTATTTTGATCTATTGGCAGTGCTGCTACGGACAGGAAGTGCCCAAGGGTATCGTACTTAGACACATATTTGAGGAGCTGGAGACGTGCTTCAAGTCATTAGCAGCTTACCTGGATGGCAAGAGGAGGACGTTCCCCAGGTTCTACATGGTGTCTGACGCTGTACTGTTGGCTATCCTCAGCCGGCCCAATGATCTGGAGTCTGTTAGACCTTACTTTAGGTAAAGCCTAAGGCTAATAACTGTATGGGTCTTCAGAGAGGTTATGGGTGACTCATCAGTTAGTACTAGGTTTAGTTTTCTATAACTAGTTGGAACTAATTTTCAATCGTTCTTCAATGTGTAGATTGATCTTGGTAGTCAATATGGTCTGCTCCAAAGACTCATTCATCTACTATCATAGACTTACATAGACCTACCATAGACCTACCATTGATCTACCACTGACCTACCATTGACCTACCATAGACACAGATACATATCTATCAAATATCTATCACACAGGTGTCTGTTCAGTGCAATCAGTGACATTCAAGTGCAGAAAGCAGGTTTTGGAGAGCTCGGTGATGCAGGTGGTAGCCCATTCACTCTCTCTCCTGATGGCACCAGTAGGGAGGGCACCACCGACTCCCCTACTCGACGTGGAACACCAAAACATGGTGGCAGAAGAGGTCAATCACCTTCTGGCCACGAGGCAAGAGTGCAGACACCTGTGAGGGTAGACAAACGGCTCACAGAAGTGCATGTATGTATATATGTCTATATGTGTGCGCGTGTGTGTGTTCATGCTCATGTATGTCCATATTCATCTATGTCTGATGTGAAAGCTATTTATGTACCAGTTAGTAAAGTCACTAAGCAATGTTTCTGTTTCTATAGCTCTGGAAAATTGTAAAAAAAACAAACTGATCAGAATGCCAACAACAGCTTTATAAATAGCAGAAATTAAATTTACCGAAAAAACTTTTCTTCTTTTTTGTTGTTGTTGACTACTTCTAATATTTATCTTTGCATTTCCTATTTTTGCCATTAGAAAGGAAAAAGCGGCAATGCGAAGGGTGGAAAATTGGTAAGAGACCTCGTATGCCCGTTGACTGTTGTTTGTGCGGCTGCATTAGTTTGCTTCGTATCCGTTGAGTAACATATCAGTTATATTATCGTTGAGTGTATCACGCTGGTTGTAGTGCCATCCTCCAAATGCCTGCAATGTCTTCAAGGAAAGAGTTATTTATGCGTTGTCACCGTGGATACCCTTCCATTGTTGTTTTGTTATAGAGTCTATTTTAGTTCTGTGAATAGTTTCACCAGTTTGTGATATATTTTGTTTACTGAGCGATTCATAGCTTATCTCTGCTTGGGCTTCTACAGAACATCAACACGCAGCACCATGGGCCGGCAATCAATCTTCCCTCAGAGTTTCAGACAGTGGAGAATGTCACGCTGGACGCGTTTGCAATCGCTAGCACTGATGGAGAGAAACTCACTCTAAACAATGAGGTATTTATCACTCTCTGAGCATATCATTTTGTCTGCTTACTCAAAGGATATCAAAATATATAATTGGTAAACTTTCAAGTGATTCACTTTGGAAAAAAAGTAAATTAAATAATTGACTTCTCTCTCACCACCATGGTAGCTTTGATCGTATGTTTGTTTTTCTAAAAAAGCTTCACTGTAGGTGTTTTGTTGTCCGAAGGAAGTGCACTGAGATATGGTTGGTTGATTTCTGTCTGTCTACTCTGAGGTCTCATGTTACCTGTCCATTTCTTTACCAACAACAGGTTCCCCTGGAGCAAGGAGTGGAGGTTTGGTTGGGACATGTCAAGTCAGAGGTGGAGGATACCATCAAGTCCATGTTGAATAGTGCCATCAGTGACCTCAACGCCAACCATGCTCTGGAGGATCTCACATTCAAGGTAAGGCTCTGGTTAGTCCAGTTTCTGTATGAAATAGCCTTGTTATAGAATGGTCTTTGACTGTAATGGTTTCTGTATGGAATGATCTTTGTATAAATGGAGCTATATAAGAAATGGTCTCTGTATGGATTGTTTCTTGGAATATTGTAACAAACGTAGACGGGAATGAATGCAGACAGACCGAGAATGAATGCAGACAGACCGAGAATTAATGCAGACATTTCCTAAAACAAACGCCGACAGACCTGGAACAATGTCGATTTCGCCATTAAATAGAACATTTCGATGTTCTTTCCATGAATTATGTATTTAAAGTAGTCACCAGTGTCCTGCAAATTTCCGTTTACACATTTATTCTTATTCCGGAAATGTTGACATTCCCTATTTTTTATGAAAATAGAGTTCTGAATCACATGCTGAGTTGATATTACATATACTATTGGGAATGAATGTGCACAGTTTCTAAAAATTCAAAATATTCTTCTTTATCGCATAGTTAACACGTGTCAAACAGTCTGTTGACATCCATTCTAGGAAACGTCAAGGTTTTTTAAATCTGAGCATTGAGTTCCTGTTGACGCTAAATCCAGTATATGCTCGCTTTGATCCACATTTCTTGTATAAACTGGCTTTTACATAAAACTACCTTGATATGAAATGGACTTAATATGGAATGGCCTGGACATGAACGGTTTTTATGGAGAATGGCTTTTGTTTAAATTGATCTCTCCATAGAGTGGTCAGTGTATGATGAAGCGATGTTACTGACATATTGTCATCTACAAAAAGGAATACGATTTATCGCGGAGACATGATAATTACAATCATACATTTTTGTTCTTCAGTACCCAAGTCAGGTCTGCAGAATGGCTCTCATGTACTTCTGGACACGAGAGTGTGAAAGTGGCATCACAGAGCTCCGCTATGAACGAAGAGCTCTACAGAACACTAAGGCTAGGTTCCAGGCAAATATTGCTAAGATTCCTACAGCTATTGCCAGAAACTCGTTCCGAAATATTGAGGAGCAGATGTTACCAATACACAGACTAAGATTGGAGAACATGTTCACTGTAAGTTTGTCTGTCGATTCCGACAACCCTCTACTACCAATTCTATTCCTACTACTTTCCTATCTCTACTGCTAGCTTTCTATTGATGTCATTATCTGGCAGTCACTTTTTGTGAAGTAAGACGTGCCGTTTGTCAGTTGTACTACGAGTCCCGTCTCTTGAAGATATCCTTATGTGTTTCAGCAATCGTTCTACCTAAGAGATACCCTGGAGGTGATGGGAACGAGAAAAATCAGAGAAACCACTGATTTTGATTGGAGGAGAAATCCAAGAGTTTACTACCAGGAAGTTGAAGGTGAGAACTTCTATCAGAACTCTAGATTACATTAATTAATCTAGAAAGTTGTCTTCTCTTGTTGAAACTGTTGTTTAAAAAATACAGAGAAGACAACTCTTCACAACAGTGTTTTCCAAATTTATTGTAATTAACAGACGCGCTATTTATATTGAAGCATTATTAGATTGCCCTTCAACGCCACTTAAATTAAGTGTTTAGACTTCACTTATATAATGTGGAGGTCCTGTGAATGCATTCCGTCTCTATGGCAGTTGATATGTTAGTTAGTGAAGAAATCAGTGACGTGTTGCTATGGCGATATTACAGATGAGAAAATGGAGCCCATGATATACATACTGGAGAATAGATTCAAATGTGGCTGTGAGTTTTATGGTAACAGAGTTTCACTTGCATTGACCTCTATCACAGAAAGATGTTTCCTCACAATGTCACAGGTCTGTAGAGGTCTTTGTTCAGCTGCACGCATCCTTCAATTCATTTTATGTATTAGAAACATTGCCTAAGTTTTGTGTTGCTCACAGGCACTTACTAGTAACCATGGAGTGATCCTGCAAGGACCACAGGCTGTTGGTAAAACTGAAACTGTCAAAGGTTTGGGAGCTTTGCTCTCTAACTTCATTAGCATGCAGCACTGCGATATGAACATGTCTGCTCAGTCGCTTGGTGAGTGCTCATTGGCTGTTTGTTGACTCTTGGTTATATCAAAGTAAGAAGTGTTACGTGTCTCTTGGGACGAGTGGATGCACTGAATCTTACATGCAGGTCACACGTTGTTACAGGAAAGCTGATGCAAGGAGTGCCATTGGATGGATATTGGGTGTGCATGGATGAGGCTCATGTGATGAACAGAGAGGCTATGGCCGTACTCCTGCAGTGCGCCAACACTATCTTCAATGCTGTTAAAATGGCCAGAGAACAAGTAGACATCGCTGGCATCGAGGTAAATATTGCCGCAGATGTCATTCTCTGAACGCTACTGGCATTCACATTCACCGGCACCTTTTTACTGAAATGTAAATCACTTCCAAAAGTTTTCAATGCGTTGCATGAAAGTTGAATAAATAATAACGCACTCATTAAAACAAAGCTCGACAAAAACCTTTGGTCAGAAATTATGCAAATGTAAGACCTCATATTCTCTGGCTCTTACGTGGCAAACAATTTTTTCATGTTGGTCAATTTGTAGATTCCTCTGAGAAAGTCTGTTACTGGCGTGTTCATGACACTCAACCCTAAGGCTATGACGCGTCTAGAGCTACCCAATGACACGAGAGCTCTGTTCAGGGTAGTCGCACTGATAGCTCCTGACTACGGCATGTTACTGAGGTCAAAGTGCGCTGCCTTTGGTCTTAAGGCACCAGCTATCCTTGGCACTCGTCTCAGAATGGTCAGAGACTTAGCCTCAGATCTCCTGTAAGTTTTTTTGTCTATTTGTGTCCTGTTATTTATTATTTATTATTATTTATTGGGTACCCGTAGGTAGGTTACTGGTGTATGCTTGTTTGTCTTTTGCAGTTCACAGAATGCTCAGTCGTTCTTCAACATCAACACCATGTCTGCTGTGCTGAAGAGGTCAGTGCTCAAGAGAAGACAACTGAGAAGTGATGGAGGAATGGACAGACAGGCTACTAATGTAGACAAGAGCAGAGCTGAGACTAGCGACAAGAAAGTGACAATGGAGGAATCAAGGTCCAACAGCCAGGCCAGTGGAGGCATGATGGCTTCTAGTGGGAGTATAATCAGTAAGTTGTTACCTGCTAGTGTTACTGTTTGGACTATATCCCATGTTTTGTACGGGTTATACTGGTGTCTAGCATGTCTCTAACCATTTACTATATCATGTTATATTTACTAAGATTTATGGCCTGATCACTCTATGTACAACCTGTTCATTTGAAGAGGTCAGGATCGCTTCATTTTTTCTTTCCCCGATTCAAAATCTGGAAAAAAGTTTTCGGGATGAATTAATCAGCTTATTTCGTATTTGAATAACCGATGGTGAGAAGGCAACTCCAAAATAGTAAAAATTCAATAAATATTGAAAATTTTAAGTTTCTGGATATGGTTCATAATATGGATATTCAATAATTTTACCATCTACATTTATTCGTTAGTAAAAATTTTGATGAGAAACTGCTGTCAGGCCAAAACGCTGCCATGTCATGTTTTATGATGTTTCAGCTAAGGTCTCCAGTAAGGTTATTGCAGATTATTTTGAAGGTAAAGTTGTCTTTCACCCTCACTCATTTCTCCATCTCATTAAACAGCCCCGCTGGTGGTGGTGATGGTGGTGGTGGATAGTCTTCTTCAAAGGGCAGATTTAACTAGGAGAAATATTGTGTTTTGAATATGAAAGTAAAATTCATTTTAGTTATTATTTCTTTGGCAACAATTTGGTAAATTATCAGCTATTACCTCTGATAAATTGGTTAAATCTGCACTAGTGCGGGGCGGTATCTTAAACCCCTGTGATTTGCATAGAGGAGTGCAATTTTAGGCTAACACAATCTGATTGTTCTCTTTGATTAATTACCAATGAGTCCATGAATGATAAATTATTGAAATATTTAGGACTTTGGTAAATGCTGAGGAGTTCTTACTGATGTTTGTGCAAAGAGTTTGATTTGTTTGTTTAGATGAAACAAAAAATATTTATATCGTTCGCTTTCTATCCCCTTTCTATACAAAGGACAAATATTCATATCAAAAACTACTGATTTTATTGTATTTAGTTGTGGTGATTTCTGTCTTGTTTGATTGGTAGAAGCATAAATGCGCTTCGTTATGATATTGGTCATTGATTGGTTGGTCTCTGGCAAATGATTGGCTATTGTGGCTAGCTGCAAATCTGATTGGCTAGATGTGTTGGTAACTCTTCAGCTAGTTGTTGATTCTCAAACTAACTCCATTTTCCTCAAGACCAACATATCATTAGATTAGTATTACCTAGGTACACGTGCACTAACACTCTGGGCTATACATTATGTGTGTAAAATAGGTCTTTGCAATGCTGCCGCTGCCGCTAATCCAGGTAACATATACATTGACAACCTTCTGCTTTGTGACTTTCTCTTCCCCATTTCTACTCCTTCTCTGATCTCTACCCACTGTACTTTGACTATGTGGAGTCGTCTTATCATTCCTCAGCTACCTTCAATACAGAAGGTTTACAATTCAGTTTGACTGTTGCATGTACATATGGTGCTGTCATGTGCTGTTTCGTGCACAGACCTGGATGAGTACGGGTTACTGGGTCCAGCATACTCTAGTATGACTATCGAGCCACCTCTGTACGACATTCAGGAGGAGGAAGATCAAGAAGTCGTTGATCTCCTATTGGCCGATGCCAACTCCCCTAGAGGTCCAGAGATTATTACTACGCCCCCACCAAAGATCACTAAAAAGAAGCTTAAATATGCCAATCAACGAGATTTTGAGGCTAAAAAGTCGCCTCATTGGAACCCAGTCGGTGAGACGAGAAAGCACAAAGCTTCAGCACTGGATCTCATTTCTGTTGCGACACTCTATCATTTCCACTGCCTCGCTGCTTACATTTCAGTTTTCTCTCCAGATTTCACCAATGGATTGTTGGTTTTTTTTACACTCTATATTCACGCTGCTGTACGTAATTATTAAGGTCCGGGACCTGGCACCAAGCAGGAGAGATATACCGCTGCCAGCAAGGCCAAAGGAACTCCCAATCCATTGACCTCTGCGGCAAGAGTAGAACATGCGTTGGTTGGCCAATCATTGATGGAGATCGTTGGGCCCAGACTTCACGGAGAGGTAAATGTTAATTTACTTGGTCACCATTATTTCTTACAATCATTTGATTTACATTTATAGTTATTCCAATGATTGATTTTTCCTCTAGGACCTGAGCCTATTCAAGACCATTATTAAGGACTTGTTCGCTGGCCTTCCCACTCCTCCAGAGCCAAAAGCATTGAGTGCTAGGGCTAAGACAGCGGATGTAGAGATGGCCATAGAGACGCAGTGCACAGACAGAGGTCTTGTGGCACACAAACCATGGATAGATAAGTGCTTACAGCTCTATACAGTGTCCACTGTGTGTCAAGGTCAGTTATTACTTATCTCTGCCTTTTCTTCCTTGCTGATGATCATAAGCTTCTTTAAGCTAAGTGACTTTGTCTACGTTAAAGGCGTGATACTGGTGGGTCCCTCTGGCAGCGGAAAGTCAGCGTGCGTACAAGCCCTCATTGATGCCCTGTGCACCAACCCCAGAGGTATGAGTAGACAATCCCAAGGCTCTAAGCCTACCGGGGCACAGCAGGCGGAGGCTAATCACAGGCTACAGAAGATAAATCCGTGTGTAGTAGACGACTACAAGACTATGTTTGGCTATCTCAACCAGCAGCATGACTGGGTGGATGGAATATTCACTCATTCTTGGAGGAAGGCCAACAGGGTGAGCCTTGATTGCTTTTAAGTTTGCATCTACTTATATGTAGATTTGTAAGGTGATTGTGATTGGCTGTATGGTGGGCTGTGATTGGTTGGGCGGTAGGTTGTGATTTGTTGTAAGATGGATTGCACTTTGTTGTAGATCTGATTCATTTTTAAATGGACTGTGATTGGTTATAGCATGGGTTGTTGTGAATGGCTCTAAGTTGAAATTTATTGGTTGTTAGTTTGGATGCAGTGGCTTTAGTTTATTGTAATAATATTTCAATTTGATTCAATGTTTTAAAATTTGGCTTTCACAAAGAAAATATCGGATAGGTTTTGATCGGTTTTTCCATGATGATTTAACATAAACTGGTAACATTCAAACAGCGTATGGTGAGAGGATAACTCTAAATACCGTTATCCTCGCACGTGATTGGCTTGTTGGACTGATTATAGAATGTAAGCACCACATGGATAGCTATGGACGGACCGCTAACCGCTACATGGGCAGACAATCTCAACAGTGTGCTAGACTCAGACCGCATGCTGCATCTCAAGAATGGAGACAAGCTGGCCATGTCAGACAACGTAAAGCTTCTCTTTGAAACCGATGAAATCAAATGTGCCTCTCCCTCCACCCTCTCTCGATGTGTGAGTATTAGGTCATGTATGTCACGTCATTTCCGGTTCGCTAATAGCACCAATACTAAAGCTCAATGAAATATGTTCCAGGGAATTGTATATATGGACAGAAGTGTGTTGGGATGGAGGCCAGTTGCTAAGTCGTGGCTGGAAGACAGAACGCACCAGGAAGTACATGTGAGTCTTTTGATGATGCAATATCCATAGTGATTGGTGAAATATACCTTTGGACAAAGAGTGTAGAAAATTAGTGATTGGTTATAATTTAGAAGCGATTTTGGTTTTCGAGTGTCAATGTATTAATATCATTTCTCTGTCCGATTCAATAATTTTTCTCATATAATTAATAGCCTTTTCTGAGATTGTTTCTCAAGTATAGTTGTATATTTGTTTAATAGGAGAGCCTGTTACCTACAGCTCATCAGGTTATTGCTAGAGTATTGTGTCCCCTTTTGGTTTGCTAGTGCCTAGCCTAGCTTACCACCCAAACAATCTGCACTAGTTTCAACTAATAATAGAAAATTTATTTCACCTCTTTTTCTATTTCCTATTTCTAATCACTATTATTTATTTTTCACGATAATAATAATACTAATGTTAGTGTTGTGTCATTATTATTTGGCAGCTTGTCGTAAGGAAGTACAATCAGGTAAACTGAACACAAACTCGTGTGAATACTGTTCGCCTCTCCATCTAATTATAGCTGTTCCATTTTATTTCATTTCTCAATAGCTCACACACTGATCACAAATAAATTTTGTTATGTTGCTTACTTTGCATTGAAATAGCATGCAAAACAATCACAGGAAAAAATTTGTGTCCATAATGTGTAGACAACTCCTTATAATTCCACACCATTCCGCTTGTGTCACAGTCTAGTTTTTCCTTTGTTAATTTTATATGTTGCACGTCTTGATTTTCATGTGTACGTCTGTGAAAAATTCCGCCCTGGCAGTTAGCCATAACCACACTTTAATGTGCAGCAGATGATACCGCACCCCAACTCACCCTCACTCTCTATTTCCAGGTACTACAAAAAGCTTTCAACAAAACTGTTGACCCAGTCTCACACTTCATCATCAACGAAACCAAGTAAGCAGTGAAAGTTTTCGATATATGCTGCTCCTTTTTAATATCTACTTAATAATTATTATTTAAAAATTTTAAATTATTTAAAAAGATTATTTATTATAATTTCAAAATTGTTTGCAGACCCAAGGTCCGTCTATCTGAAGTAGGCATGTTCCAGTCGTGTCTGCGTCTATTGTCAGCCATGTTGGCAGACAACGTGGAGATCGGAGGGGAAGCACACATCGAGAGACTCTATCTGTTTTGTCTCATGTGGACATTTGGTGGTCTTTTGGAGAAGAACGACAGGAAAGGGTTTAGTGATCTGCTAAAGAGCCTCTCTACTGCGTGAGTACAGAAAGAGTGTCATCTGCTACGATAACTTGGCTTGTGTTTCATTCCATTTAGCCTTCAATGTATCCGTATGCATAACAAATTAGAGTTTCTGAAAGCAAGTTTGTTTTAAAAAACGAATTTGAATTTTTTCCATTTTTCATTTTTTTCATAATACCAAATGACAGCTTTTCAATTAAAAATTGGAAACATGTTTGCATACTTCATAAAAGATTTGTGATACAAGTGTAAAATAATAGTTTACCAAAAGCAATAAAACATTTTCTCACTGGGTCATTATTCTAAAGCAATTTTTTAAAGCATGTTTGGTCAAACAGGCATTTTCAAATTACTGTGGATCCATATTTGTGTACAAAATGGGACCCAATAATTGGATTCTTAAAATGTTGTGTGACAGTTTATATTTGTGTTTCCTTTTGTCTAGTGAGATTGTTGTAAATTGATAGTGTACCCGACCCCAAGAAGTTGCCTTTGTAAGTTGTCCTCTCATGCACTGAGGTTTCATTTTCTCACATTAGTATACATCACATCTATCCTTTGGCCATAACACTGCTATTGTATCTGCACACCGCAATTATTTCAATATCTTTTAGTGTTTAAAGATTCATCTGTATGTAAGTTTTTCCTACTCGAGTTCATGACCTTTCTGCTTGCGGATTTGTCTCACAATTATATCTTTCTTTTTATAATACGCAGTCTACCAGATGACGACAGAGACATCTGTGTGTTTGACTACTATGTGGATGAGTCAGGTGAGTGGGATCCCTGGCAAAGTAGAGTACCTGAGGCTGGGTATACTGACAGCCTCAACATGCTCGGAGACGTGTTTGTGGACACCGTAGACACTGTAAGTGAAATCGATGTGGCTGTAATCAAAACAGTTTTCTCATTTCCATATGGGTATCAAGTTTCTCTGCACCAAGTGTGGGCATTGCAGTTCTACCGTTGTCTCTAGATCCGTACAAGAATACTCATGGAGTTTGCTTCTCAGTCTGGACAGAACATTCTTCTGATTGGTCCGTATGGCTCTGGCAAGACCAGCATGATAAATGATTTCATCAGCACACAAGGTAGTTTCTCTTTAGATGTGGTTTTACTTTAACTAACTCCCTGCAAACATTGCATCATCAGTCTGTGGGTGGTCTAGAATAGTACTAGGCTTTACTACTAGCTGCTTTGTAAGCTTTCTGTAAGCTTCTTGTTACAAGCTATCAACATAGCACAAAATACAACTAGTATGTTATACTAACCTACAAGATCTAACTGTGTAGACTGGGTGATGAGATTGTAAGGCTTCTCGTGCACTAGTCTGTGCAACTTTCTGCATTATTGTGGATGTCAATCTATGGTTGTGAGATATGGCCTTCATTTCTGATGCTTATTGTTGCTCTGGTAGACCCTCGCAAGTTGAGACACATGTATGACGGCATAGTTTTTAACAGTTCAGGTAATATAGTAGTCTGACAATCTGCTTACTATTTCCACCTGCTCTCTTCAGCATCAGCTGTCTATTTTACCTGCGCTTGTCTTTCCTGTACAGTATGTGTTGTATCATTTGCATGCACCGTGGCAGCCAGGATGTACGTCTGCTGTAGCCTATTGAATATTTATTGAGGTTCCTACGCATGCCCCCTGCCCTTGACCTTGGTCATATGTAACAGCATGCTTAACCTGTGTTTGTGGCAACTGCTCATCGGACAAATCTCTTGATTCAATGAAGCTCTTGATTGGACCACCAAGCGAATTTGTATTATCTCATTTCGGGATTATTAAACACGTGATTGAGTTATGACTTTGACAAAAAATATATTTTTCCTACTCCATTGTTTTCTTTCTACACTTCAAAGAAATATTCATTGGAAACTGACAGTAACATTATAAAAGAACACAGTGTTTATTTTGGTGTTTCTCTTCAGCTACTCCTGCAATTGCACTGCTCACTACATTCAATTACTTGTTGCACCAAGTTTTCACATTTTTCTGGCATTCTCAGTTTCAACTAATGCAGCCATGGCAAATTTCTGTGGTTTGTAGAGCTTTTCATCGTTAATATCTGACAAGATTGCAATGTAATAAGGAACAACCAAATGCCAATAAACCAAGTGATTTGGGTTAAACCACGTACCCCCTGTTTTAGACCCAATGGCAGCTATTCACAAGCGTCTGGTGTTCTCTGGTGCCTCCAGTGCTAGGCAGTTACAACAGTTCATAGAACTCAACGTCTTCCATAGACAGGGTTTTGTCTATGGAGCCAAAGAGGGCAAAAAGTTCCGGATGTTTATAGATGACATCAACCTGCCGGCCGCTGACGCAGATGGAGTACAGAGAGTTAATGAGGTTTGCATCCCTCTCTGTGTTGTTATGTCCACTTCCTGTGGTGTCATGTCCACTTCCTGTTGTGCTATATCCATTTCCTGTTTCAGATGTTGAGACAACTGTTAGACGACAAAGTGCTCTGCACTCTTGAGAAGCCTTTTGAATGGAAGACGATCGAAGACCTCACTGTACTCTCCTCTATCAACATGAATGAGCAGCCATCTTCTCACCACGAAGTACTCTCTCCTCGACTTCTGGTCAGTCACTCAAGTACAATATCTGGCTTAGTTGGCAATAAAGGACATGGCTAATGGTCTAATGAAGAACTATCTGTTATTATCAACTTGTTACTGTGCTTGCAGAGACACTTCGCCGTGTTTAGCCTGGCCTCACCTGAAGGAGAGTGGCTGAAGAATGTGGTGCATTGTGTGCTGGAGGCACACATGACTCAGAACGACAGCCCTGGTCTAGTCATTGACCTCCACAACGCTATAGTACAGGCGTCATGTCGTCTGCTGCAGCTTACACAGAAGACACTGAAAGCTTGTAACATGCCAGGCAGAGAATACTACGCCTTCTCTCTGAGAGATATCAACAACTGTTTCATGGTGGGTGCAACAGTGTTCTTCTGTTTTGCTTGCTTTCTGTGTTGGAAAGTTTTTGCTAGGATTTTTACAAGTTATTTTGTCATCTCATCAGTGGAGAGTGCCAGCCCAATAAAATGGAATAAATAATAAGGATAGATTTTTTGAGTTAATGCATGATAAAGGCTATCTAAGGCAAAAATTGATTTCACTTGACTTTTTAAAAGCAAATTTGGTAGTATTTTAAGAATCATGGAATTTATTTAGTCGTTGAAATACCTGCTAAGCAGCCGTTATGTCTCTCTGTAGAACTTGAAGCGGTTGGTAGAAGAAGATAGATGTGAAGAGAACATAGTGATCTCGTTGTGGAGATACGAGATGTCTAGAATCATACGAGATCAGCTGTGTAGAACAGCCGACCTGAACTGGTTTGATGCTACCCTCGACAAGTTGGTGAAAGACACTTGGCAGCTGGACAGAGACAACCTGATACAGACCTTCCTCACCTTCAATGTCGACTCCAGATCTCATCCAAGGATTGGTATATCTGATCGACAGAAGCAGAACAAGGTACGTACGCTGATTGTAGGAGGTTTAGAGTGAACGTCGGTGGAAATGAACATCAACATGAATTAATGCAGACACAGCTGGAATGAACGTAGACAGACCTGGAATGAACGTAGACAGACCTGGAATAATTGTTTATTATGCTATAAAGAAAAGTATTTTGACATTAATTTTCGGGAGTGTTGACATTTGCTCCCAGCTGTGTCTACATTCATTTCTGTCGATGTTCATTCCAATCCTTTTGTGTAGTAGTGTAGAGACCTGGTGTACTAGTGTAGAGACCTGGTGTACTAGTGCAGAGACCTGGTGTACTAGTGCAGAGACCTGGTGTACTAGTGTAGAGACCTGGTGTACTAGTGCAGAGACCTGGTGTACTAGTGCAGAGACCTGGTGTACTAGTGCAGAGACCTGGTGTAGTAGTGTAGAGACCTGGTGTACTAGTGTAGAGACCTGGTGTACTAGTGCAGAGACCTGGTATACTAGTGCAGAGACCTGGTGTACTAGTGCAGAGACCTGGTGTACTAGTGCAGATACCTGGTGTAGTAGTGTAGAGACCTGGTGTAGTAGTGTAGAGACCTGGTGTACTAGTGTAGAGACCTGGTGTACTAGTGCAGAGACCTGGTGTACTAGTGCAGAGACCTGGTGTACTAGTGCAGAGACCTGGTGTACTAGTGCAGAGACCTGGTGTACTAGTGTAGAGACCTGGTGTACTAGTGCAGAGACCTGGTGTACTAGTGCAGAGACCTGGTGTACTAGTGCAGAGACCTGGTGTACTAGTGCAGAGACCTGGTGTACTAGTGCAGAGACCTGGTGTACTAGTGCAGAGACCTGGTGTACTAGTGTAGAGACCTGGTGTACTAGTGCAGAGACCTGGTGTAGTAGTGCAGAGACCTGGTGTACTAGTGTAGAGACCTGGTGTACTAGCGCAGAGACCTGGTGTACTAGCGCAGAGACCTGGTGTACTAGCGCAGAGACCTGGTGTACTAGTGTAGAGACCTGGTGTACTAGCGCAGAGACCTGGTGTACTAGTGCAGAGACCTGGTGTACTAGTGCAGAGACCTGGTGTACTAGTGCAGAGACCTGGTGTACTAGTGCAGAGACCTGGTATAGTAGTGTAGAGACCTGGTGTAGTAGTGCAGAGACCTGGTGTACTAGTGCAGAAACCTGGTGTACTAGTGCAGAGACCTGGTGTACTAGTGCAGAAACCTGGTGTAGTAGTGTAGAGTACTGGTATAAGGTACTACTATGGAGTACTAGTATTACATATAAAGTATGTTCACAAGTAGTATACCTGCTATAGGTGGTGCTACAGCCAATGGGAGACATTAAGAATGTCTACAACTGTCTACACACACATCTCGTGAGACACAATGAAGAGTTGGGCAATGTTAAGTTAGACATCATGTTGAGTGATCACATCATAACCCATGTAATAAAGCTACACAGAATACTGTCGCTGCATCACAGGTGGGAGTTGTGTACACTCTATGTTGAGAAATCCATGTGTTTCTGACAACATGCAACAGTAATGCGTGTATTGTACCAATGAAATATGGGTTTGTTTTGTAGTGGAAGCATGCTGCTCATCGGTTCTGTTGGTTCGCATCTGACCACTCTCTGTCGTCTAGCCTTGTACCTAGCAGACATTGATATCTTCAAACTGGATACATCGAAGGCTAACGGCTTCTTAGATGGGCTGAGATCAGCTATTAGAGTGACAGGAGCTGAAGGTATGTGTATTATATTGTATTATATATTTGTTGTATCTCATGTATAATACTTGGTAGTCAATAAACAACTAGTTACTAACTACTAGTGAATTACTTACTCAATGCTTGCTGCATGTCGCCATCTACTCACCAAATGTTTACCGACTACCTACCAACTTGTTACTTCTTACAAACTATTTACTATATAGCAGTAGTATAATAGGGGCAGATCTGCCCCATTATACTACTATATAGCTGTTAATTATTTGATTTCTAACAACGACCCACTTACCACCACTTTTAAATTACTACCTACTAATCACTGTTACTTACCTGCAGGTAAAGTGCTGTCAGTGCTGCTGACAGCTAGGGAACTGGTAGACCCTCTCTTCTTGGATGCCATCAACTCTCTGCTCGTCAGTGGAGAGTACGCTCATATCTTTAGTAATGATGAGTTGGAGGGCCTTCTTCAGGTACCACAGCTTTACCTAGTTATATACATAGACCACAATATCTGTTTGTATCTGAAGAGTGGCTCATCTAGGTTTACTATAGGATACATTATTCACATGTCTATTTTATTATGTTGTGCAGGCAATACATCCAGCCATGAAGAGAGATTTTCCTACAGGAAACGCCGATCCAATGAAGTACTTTGTATCTAGAGTGCAGTCTAACCTTCACCTTATCATTTGTCTACCTCCTGATCACAAGCTTCTTCGACAGGCTGCAACGTAAGCGTCTCTCTGTCTATTCTATAGAATGATGTGCACTGGTTGGCTAATGACTCGAATACACGTTTGCTATTGGCTGGCTGCCAAGTTCTGCTCATTTCTCATGTATTCAAACCGTTACATTAAGGTTGGACCTTCCCCAGCAGATCAAACTGTTAGGCTGTAATATTATGTCAGATCCTCCCAATGCATTCTCTTTTCTTCTGATTTCTGAGAAATGACAACGTTTATGCTCTTTAACAATTTGAGTTTTTGTTCTTCAGACGAAAAATTTGGTAATATTTGCTTGTTCATTTGTTGTTTACAACTTGATTATTTCTTGTTCGCTTTCCTTCTTTCCGTATTTGCGTAGAGCGTGGTGTATGGACTGCAGGTTTCACTCACAATGAATAGTTAATACCTGCAGGTTTCACTCACAATGAATAGTTAGTACGTGCGGTGGTGTATGGACTGCAGGTTTCACTCACAATGAATAGTTAGTACCTGCGGTGGTGTATGGACTGCAGGTTTCACTCACAATGAATAGTTAGTACCTGCGGTGGTGTATGGACTGCAGGTTTCACTCACAATGAATAGTTAGTACCTGCGGTGGTGTATGGACTGCAGGTTTCACTCACAATGAATAGTTAGTACCTGCGGTGGTGTATGGACTGCAGGTTTCACTCACAATGAATAGTTAGTACCTGCGGTGGTGTATGGACTGCAGGTTTCACTCACAATGAATAGTTAGTACCTGCGGTGGTGTATGGACTGCAGGTTTCACTCACAATGAATAGTTAGTACCTGCGGTGGTGTATGGACTGCAGGTTTCACTCACAATGAATAGTTAGTACCTGCGGTGGTGTATGGACTGCAGGTTTCACTCCCGATGAATAGTTAGTACCTGCGGTGGTGTGTTGTAGTTGTTACCCTGGACTACTCAGTGGATGCCAGACTCTGTGGTTGTGTGACTGGAGCACTGAGTTCCTTATGAGTGAGGCTTCCCACTTTATACAAAAGTTTGATATTGTAACAGACGAACAGATAAGGTGAGTTGTCTTTCCTTGTCTATAACATTACTTCCCCCCTCCCCCTCTCTTAACTAGCAACTCGTCTACATGCTCACTGCCTATGCACTACTTGTAGCGTCAGTGTAACCAACTGTCTAGCCAACATACACAGTTTTATACTGAGAGACTGCAAGCAGACTGCCTGGGCTGGTGATCAGTCATCGGAGGTGCAGATGGTTCAGGTATCCATCAACGAGAGAAAGAAGGAGCAGATCAAACACAAACAGCTCAAGGTAGTTGTCTTCTATTGACTGTGCTGACGGGGTTCTTTGTGAGTTTGCTGCTTCTGTCTTAGTTGTACAAGTCTTTTAGCAAGAGTGAAGTTTCTGGAAAGTCTCTATTCCGTATGTAAACCACCATTAATTAGGGACTAATATTTGACAACCTCCTTCAGACAATAGTACTTCTCAATGGCCGCACTTTGTTATTGTGACATTGTGACACTTTGATATTGTGACATAGTGACACTTGATATTGTGACATTGGGAAAATTTGACCATGTGACACTGCAACAATGTGACACTGTGACATAATGAAACTGTGACAGCATTTTGCTGTGACATTGTATAGTGTGCTGCCCTTACAGACTGCAGAGGATGACCCCCATTTCCACCTCGCTTTAATTGGTTTGTCTCCACACACGGAGCGAACTACACACAATGTAAGATGCATTAGGGCTGGCCAGTCTCCCGTCCCCTTATGTGTAGCCATGCTAGTAGCTCAGAAACCATACGTGTTTAATCTTGTCAGTGTGCGCCAATTCTAGGATTTTACCCCCATACTAAATAGTGCTTGCTGTGCATTGCTATAGGCAGCAGCTGTCATCGGCAGCATTGCTAGAAGCCATATTGTATCCATGTTATAGTATACATGCTCAGACTGCTAACTGTTAGTGCTACTACCATCTTTGTATGCAGTTTTCAGGTGAACAAGTCTAGTTGCAGCTGTACACAAGCACAGGCCCCTTATTCATTTTTTATCACAAATATTTGGTCATTCACCTATGCATTGTTGTTCTACTGGGATATGTACAACTTTGATATCTTTGTCGACTAGGTGCCCAACCTGCCATACAGCAAGCTCATCCTGCTGGAACAGATAAAGAACAGACACAGTAAGATGGATGAGCCAGCCAGGAACAATGTGTTTGCTGGACCAATGACATTCAGGCGTTTCCTGCACTCATTTAGGCACACGTACAGAGAGATGTCGCAGAAGCGCTCTGAGAACCTGGCTCTATACAAGTGGGTGTAGCGCGTGGTCCTACAGCTTTTGTACTAGCAGATGCAGTTTGAAAATAAAATGACTTGCCATGGTTGAGGGTAGAACCAACGCCCTCCCAATCACTAGATGAATAATCTAGCTATTCTTTTCTCTCACTCGCACGCTCGTCAAATGATTAAAAGCTGTCGTTTGGTGTGATTGTAGGAAAGTGCTGGCCTCCCTGGACACCACTCGCGCTGAGTCAAAGAAGATGAGAAACCAGCACAGGGACGTGATGGTCAAGTACTACAACATTGTAGAGGAGACCGCTGCCGTACTCAAGAAGCTGACCCAGAAGGCTACAACTCTGGAGAAACTCAAAGCTAAGATTGGTGAGCATTGCTTGATTTCATTTATTACAAGTTTATTTTACTATTTCCGTCTCACTCTACTTATGATTAACGCCTGCGCGTGTTTGTAGGCCAGGCGACTGCTCTCAGCGCCTTCCTTCAGATGAATGATCTGTCCTCTGATGAGGAGGATGACGATGCACTGCTGGCTCAAGAAGAAAGAGATAAATATGACGCTGCTTTTGAGAAGATGAGGGAGCAGAAGATGAGGTCGCGTCAGGTCAAGGCCATTGAAGAGTTGGCAACTGCGAAGAAGAAGGTTGAGGAATGCAGAGTCAAGCTTGGATATGCTAAGGAGCAGGTAAAGTAGAGATTATGTTTTTATATTTGTATAGACTTGGATTTCAAATAATGTCTATTCTATCCGAAAAAGTGCCTTAGCTATTTTTCAACAATGATAGAATGAAAACTTTCATAGATATCAAATGCTGTGATCATAGACTAATGAACAATAAATACAAGGTTTGCGATGATTAAATTAATTTGCAGGTGCTAATCTGGAAGGCTAAAGTAGACAGGACTTGTATAGAGAGAGTTAGATCCTTCACCAATCCATCACTGCTTGTAGTTCAGGTAACTTTGTCTCCTTAGTTTGTGAGTTGTCTCCTCGTCTTAGTCCGTATGTATATATAGCACACCACACAGAGCTGCTCACTGAGCACTTCCTGTCTGTAGATTATAGAGATGATAATGGTGCTGATTGGTAAGAGGATGACATTTGGCAAGGATGCAAACAAAAGCAGCCACACATCTGATGATGCTAATGGGCGTGTTGTCTCTGCTAGCAGCAGCTCTACCAGATTCACCAAAAAAAGTATGGTTCACGTGATAGTGTGGTGTTGTCTCCGCTTTTGAGGAGATAACTCCAAAAGAATTTTGCTCTTTCGCGCGTACCATATAACTAGTCTATTTATGCTTCAATTGCTGGAGAAATATAGTTCAGTCAGGTCGTGTAAAGCTTCTGGTCATTCGTTGTTTAGCCGCGGTGGTAAAGAAAGAGCTGCCAGACAAGTTCGATAGGCAGCAGTGGAAAATCATGCAGCTGGCGATGACTGATTCAATCAAGTTTGTGGACATGCTGCACAATGTACCGTGGGAGGACGGTCTCCCTCAGGAGACCAGAGATGGTAAGGTTTACATTATAGATGGCTGGTTGTGTTACACCAGACGTGGTGCAGCCTGTAGTTACACTTGTGTCTCCTGTCTGCAGCTGTAGAGGGATACCTGGCCAAGAGTAAGGATGGAACCTTTGGTGTGACTGGAGAGGGCTCGTTGTTGGATAACGCTGCAGGTACGTACTGTGTCCTTGACCTATTAGCTTTCACCCATTAACATACTTTGCTCAAATAAATACCGCTTTCCAATAGTTCTGAAACGCCGATGTCGCTGCTGATTTGATAAAATAAATTATAGGTGAATGCAAATGTCACCGTCGGCCACTGTGGTCATCGTCAGCCATTGTGGTCACCGTCAGCCATTGTGTTCAACAGAGGTCCTGTGGTCTTTTGCAAAGTTTGAAATTTTGTGTGGCGTTTTAGATACAAATTTCAAGGCTATGAGACGCACCCCCTCACCAGACAACTCCAGAGGTATCACTATTGCTGCCGCTAAGTTCTCCAGTGAGGATGCTGCCGTTCTGGTGCAGTACACTATAGCTATCATAGAGTTTACTAGGTTGTGTGGACCTCTGAAGAGCTCCTTAGAGAAACAGCACAAGTTGGAGAGAGAAATTGAAGAGAACGAAAGAATTGCTCGTGAGAAAGCTAACAAGGTGTGCCATCAGTCATATAGACTGAGTCGAGGTTATGTTTTAGGTTCTATGTCTATTAATTTGGTGCTCAGGCTATTACTTTCTACCATATCATATTATCCTTGTATCGAGTTTGACTTTCTTTTCTCTTGTTACTCAGCAGAAAGCATCCAAACTCCAGGTATTATGGCACGTGTTTGAAATTGGTTCTTTTTCTAGCTCACCTTTTTGTTGTTATTATATATTTTGTTAGTTTGAGTTCCTGCATGCACGATATGCCTTACATTAGAGGTATAATGCAAAATCGTTAGTTCATTAACTAAAATATATGCATTTTGGATGTTTACAGTGCCTGTTAAAGGTTTTGTGGTTAGATAAAGTACGCAAACTTTCACTCTCACTTGTTTCTATAGCAAGAAGAACCAGAAGAAAGGGAGCCAACTCCTGAAGCGGAGCCAGACCTGGATGAGGATGATTTGCCAAGAATAGAAGGAGAGTTGAAGGAACTGCAGGCCGACTACGACAAGTCGGTAGTAGAGAAGCACAAGCTAAGCACAGAGCTTAAAAGTATGAATGAGCGAATGAGAGCGGCCAATGATGTGATGGAGAGGTGAGTGTACAAATGTACTTTACATTACACCTCTCTTTTGTATCTCTCTCTTGTATCTCTCTCTTGTATCTCTTTCTTTGTCTGGTATCTCTCTCTGGTATCTCTCTCTGTCTTGTATCTCTCTCTGTCTTGTATCTCTCTCTGTCTGGTATCTCTCTCTGTCTGGTATCTCTCTCTGTCTTGTATATTTCTCTGTCTTGTATCTCTCTCTGTCTGGTATCTCTTTCTGTCTGGTATCTCTCTCTGTCTTGTATCTCTCTCTGTCTTGTATCTCTCTCTGTCTGGTATCTCTCTCTGTCTGGTATCTCTCTCTGTCTGGTATCTCTCTCTGTCTTGTATATTTCTCTGTCTTGTATCTCTCTCTGTCTGGTATCTCTTTCTGTCTGGTATATCTCTCTGTCTTGTATCTCTCTGTCTGGTATCTCTCTCTGTCTGGTATCTCTCTCTGTCGTGTATATCTCTGTTTTGTATATTTCTTGTAGTTTGAAAGGCCAGGAGGCAGAGTGGAGAGAGTATGTAGAAGAGAATCACTCAGAGAGTTTGCTCTACTCTAACTGTGTTGTAGCAGCTGCTTACCTTGTCTATGCTGGACCGTTTAACCTTGACACAAGGTGAACTCTCATATCTAGTCTCTACTACCTATTTCTGTTGGGTGTTCATACATTGTTGAGTTAGGTTATAGTATTTGTTATAGCGGATTGGTAGAAATGTATGTGACTTTGTATGTAATGGTAATTCTGTGTCTTTGTAGGAAACGGTTGGGAGAGTTCTTTGTACATATATGTCAGCACCATGGGCTGCCGCTCCCCAGGAAGATTGTACTGAAGAATCAGGAGCTATTTGACTATCTATACACCAAGGTTGGTACAGTAGTATATCACTGTACGTGGTACATTGTATGTACTACATATGTATTATACACTGTACATTATACGCTGTACACAGCACATAGATGTGTTATGTTGGTCACACTGTTATGTAACAATTAATAGATAGAGAAACAGAAGCTAGAATTACGCAGGCTACCAATGACTTCCCTCATGCTAGAGAATGCCACACTCATCATGCAGGAAGACAACTACCGGGCATGGCCTCTCATTTCTGATCCTACGAGCAGAAGTATTGCTTGGATGAAGTTTTATATACCAGCGATTACCTGCGTCAAATATCATGTACGGGCATTCTATACTGTATAACACAGACATGTGTGCTATGTATACGATGTAGCATAGACATGGATACTATGTAACACAGACACATAGACATATAAGTATGTATTGTATATTATATAATGTGCCCCACAGGAGCTAAGAAGCCACTTGGACACATGTCTATCTGATGGTACACCTCTACTCATAACAGACTGCAATATGGACCTGATCATGACAGACAAGAGATTCCTCTCTGTGTTGGCCAGCCGTAGCAGATTTGTACCCACAAACTCTCCCTTCAAACTCATCGTATGTTGTCTCATCCATTCCCTTCTTGTCCTTCGCTACAATAGCATACCTGCATGTGGCGTATCAATAGCATACCTGCATGTGGCGTATCAATAGCATACCTGCATGTGGCGTATCAATAGCGTACCTGCATGTGGTATATCAATAGCGTACCTGCATGTGGTATATCAATAGCGCACCTGCATGTGGTATATCAATAGCGTACCTGCATGTGGCGTATCAATAGCATACCTGCATGTGGTATATCAATAGCATACCTGCATGTGGTATATCAATAGCATACCTGCATGTGGTATATCAATAGCATACCTGCATGTGGTATATCAATAGCATACCTGCATGTGGTATATCAATAGCATACCTGCATGTGGTATATCAATAGCGTACCTGCATGTGGTATATCAATAGCGTACCTGCAATGTTTTATTAGCCCCTAGTCTGTTAGTTCGGGATACTTTGAGTGTGTGTGATATTGATCATAGCCTTATTTCTCCTACCCAAGGTTGGAGAGCACGAGGTAGAATGCAGCCCCTCCTTTCGTTTGTACCTGCACACAACATCTGAGGCTCATGAAGTACCTGCAGCCATTGCCACCTATGTGCTAACCATCTACTTCCACATGATAAGAAATGACATAGAGGAGGAGTTACTGGACAGATTCATGGCTAAAGAGAAGTCTAGAGTTGATGAGGAGAAGATGACTTTGCTTCAGGTGAATAACTGGAGTTGTCTATCTTTGTTGTTAGGTCACACAGAAAGAGTTGTCTCATCGCTGCATTAACATTACTCGGCTTCTTGCTACTTGTTGTCATCTGTCAAGCAAATTCACAGCAATCATGTTCTTGATATCATTTCATTGTTGTTTGAAATAGTTTTACTCTCATTTGCTCGTACCTTGTTCAACTTGTGAGTAAACTGTTTAGGATTTTTGGGAAAGACAACTCCTAAAAATATGAATGTATTTGCTAGGAATACTTGGACAATGCTGAGCAGCTCTTAGATATGGAGAATAAGATGAAGACATGCCTGAGCAGTAAGGTTAGACTCATGCAAGATCTACCGGCTATCAAGAAACTCGCAGAGCTGAAGAAACAGTACGAGGAGACATTGGAAAGGTAACTCCTAATTTTAGTTAGTTTTACTTTCATTTGATGTAAGTCACCTTGCTTTTTCTTATTTTCATTACATATCATTGCATTTTAACAGCCAGCAGAGAGTAGAGTATAGCCTTGACTCCATACAGCGCGCTAGGGAGGGCTTTAGAGCCATTGCTCTCAGAGGTGCTATTGTGTTTGATGTGAACCAATACATGACTGAGGCCGACCCACTTTATGTCACTTCAACCCAGCAGTTTCTTGAGGTCTATGATGCTTCTATACTTCATTCTGAGAGGTAGGTTTATACTGCTATACCATTGGATAGACTTGATTGTGGTTGAGCTGTGATTGGATGGCCTTGTTTAAGGTTGTGCTGTCATTGGATGGCCTTGCCTATGTTGTACTGTCATTGGATGGACTTGCCTAAGGTTTTACTGTGATTGGATGGCCTTGCCTAAGGTTATACTGGGATTGGATGGCCTTGCCTAAGGTTATACTGGGATTGGATGGCCTTGCCTAAGGTTGTACTGGGATTGGATGGCCTTGCCTAAGGTTGTACTGGGATTGGATGGCTTTGCCTAAGGTTGTACTGTCATTTGATGGCCTTGCCTAAGGTTGTATTGTGATTGGATAGCCTTGCCTAAGGTTATACTGTCATTTGATGGCCTTGTCTAAGGTTGTATTGTGATTGGATGGCCTTGCCTAAGGTTATACTGGGATTGAATGGCCTTGTCTAAGGTTGTACTGTTATTGGATGGCCTTGTCTAAGGTTGTACTGTGATTGGATGGCATTGCCTAAGATTGCACTGTCATTGGATGGATTTGATTGTTGTGGGGATGTCATTAGATGAAATTCATAAAGCTTTTTCAAAGTTGGTGAACTTCCCTGTAGCATTTTGTTCAATTTTCTTTATGGCATGTTATGATTGGATGGAACTAAAGTAGGTATATTTTGACTGGCTGGGCACATTGAACATTGTTCATGTTTTTACAGGGCATCAGTGAAGGCTGTTGTAGAGCGGCTGACGTATGCTGCCTATCAGACAATGGCTAGGACACTAATGGAGAGAGATCGTATGGTGTACAGTCTCCTAGTAGCCATTGAGGTCTGCTACTACCTGTGATTGTGTCTAACAACCATGTTATTGGATACTTGTTTGTCTTACATTGAATCACTTGCAAGCTACAGCAATGGAAAATGTTTGTGTAGATTGAGGCTGCAGCCAATCATATTGGTCTGGGAGAGAGAGAGTATGTCATAAGCCCTCAGTTTGGAGCTCTGACTATGTCTGCCCACCACCCCAGTAAAGGCGCAGACAGGAGGGTTACTGAGGCTAAGAAGCCTTTTGATTGGATGACAGATGATCAGTTTCACAATCTGCAGCTGCTAGCTCAAAACTATGATTGGTTTATGGACATGTTTGAGAGGTATGCCACCCCATTCTTACTTCATGATAAAAGTTTACTCAAGTGTTGCCGCTCTGATAGCTTTTGGATGAAGGTTGCTTGTAGTCCCCAGCTTAGCTGCTGCGAGAATATTTCATTGAGAGTTTTGTGGGAGTTGTCTGCACACTAGTTTACTGTATAAGCAGGCTCTCTATTTCTTGATTGGTTTGTGATCTTTGCCTGCACCGCACCCTCTTTACAATGTACTGTGTGGTATGTACTGTGTACTGTGTGGTATGTACTGTGTACTGTGTGGTATGTACTGTGTGGTATGTGGTATGTACTGTGTGGTATGTACTGTGTGGTATGTGGTACGTACTGTGTGGTATGTACTGTGTACTGTGTGGTATGTACTGTGTACTGTGTGGTATGTACTATGTGGTATGTGGTATGTACTGTGTGATGTGTACTGTGTGGTATGTACTGTGTACTGTGTGGTATGTGGTATGTAATGTGTGGTATGTACTGTGTGGTATGTACTGTGTACTATGTGGTATGTACTGTGTGGTATGTACTATGCACCGTGCACTGTGTGGTATGTACTGTGTACTATGTGGTATCTACTGTATACTGTGTACTATGTGGTATGTACTGTGTACTATGTACTATGTGGTATGTACTGTACACTGTGTACTATGCGGTATGTACTGCGCACTGTGTGGTATGTACTGTGTGCTGTGTGGTATGTACTGTGTACTATGTGGTATGTACTGTGCACTGTGTATTTTGTGGTATATACTGCGCACTGTGTGGTATGTACTATGTACTATGTGGTATGTACTGTACACTGTGTACTATGTGGTATGTACTGTCCACTGTGTACTGTGTGGTATGTACTGTGAACTATGTATTTTGTGGTATACTGCGCACTGTGTGGTATGTACTGTGTACTGTGTACTATGTGGTATGTACTGTGCACTGTGTACTGTGTGATATGTACTATGCACTGTGTACTGTGTGGTATATACTGTGCACTGTGTACTATGTGGTATGTACTGTGCACTGTGTACTATGTGGTACATACTGTGCACTATGTACTGTTACTGTGCACTGTGTACTATACAATACATACTGCATATTATGTAGCATGTACTGTGTAGCATGTATAAAGTTGTGTACTGTCACTAACTGTGTACTTATTCTAATACCACCATTGTCACATACCCAGGTTCCTAGAGGTTAATGCACTTAATGAGAGGTTTGTAGTTGTCCCCTTCTTTTCTTTAGTGTACACCTCAGTCTATCACTCCTGGCTATAGCAGATTCTAATTGGAATGTTTCCAGGTTTCTTTCTGAAAAATCTTGGCTTTTTATACTAATCCTTAACTTTATCTATCAGTTTATTTAGTATTCGACGCCTCCATACCTGAAGTTACCTCTAGGTCTAGGTATTAGTAAGGTTGTAACCTTCATACCTGAAGTTACCTGTAGGTCTAGGTATTAGTAAGGTTGTAACCTTCATACCTGGAGTTACCTCTAGGTCTAGGTATTAGTAAGGTTGTAAACATTTACTTTACCAATTGAGTAAAATGCTATTATTTTGTGATAGAAAATATAAAAAAGACGTCTAACTTTCAAACTAAACGATTGTTTATATCATGTAGTCTGCTGTATACAGGCGAGGCGTTCGTGTGCAGTACATGCACAAGGGCTATGTCCACCTTACTTATTAGTCCCCTGTATTTTCTTCCCTGCATTTATAGCTCACTTTCCTCGATCTACGTTGTAGAGTTCACTGCTGTATACACAGACCTCAGGCTATGCACATACATTGTTGTCAATCTTGTAATTATTTTGAATTTTTAGCGAATTTTTAGCAATGTAAATGAATACTGGTTTTCTGGGTAAAAATAAGTCCAATACAAGTTTCATGTCAGCGAGATAGCTTGATTTTGAAAATTTCTGACAGAAGGAACTGAAACCTGAGTCTCTTGTTTTTTGTATGTAGACTTTCTTTTTCTGCTCATTCTGCTTTCTTGGATCAATGGATATATTCTCATAGACATATATACTCATAGACATATATACTTATAGACATATATACTTATAGACATATATACTTATAGACATATATACTCATAGACATATATACTGATAGACATATATACTTATAGACATATATACTGGTAGATATATATACTTATATACTGATAGACATATATACTTATAGACATATATACTGGTAGACATATATACTTATAGACATATATACTGATAGACATATATACTGGTAGACATATATACTTATAGACATATATACTTATAGACATATATACTTATAGACATATATACTTATAGACATATATACTTATAGACATATATACTTATAGACATATATACTGGTAGACATATATACTTATAGACATATATACTTATAGACATATATACTCATAGACATATATACTGATAGACATATATACTGGTAGACATATATACTGGTAGACATATATACTTATAGACATATATACTTATAGACATATATACTTATAGACATATATACTGATAGACATATATACTGATAGACATATATACTGATAGACATATATACTGATAGACATATATACTGATAGACATATATACTGGTAGACATATATACTGATAGACATATATACTGATAGACATATATACTGATAGACATATATACTGATAGACATATATACTTATAGACATATATACTCATAGACATATATACTGGTAGACATATGTGCATATAGACATACTAAATGCATTATATACATGTAGGTGTATGCACACATAAGCATGTACATTCCAATAGACATGTACGCATAGACATTTACACTACAATAGACATGTACGCATAGACATGTACACTACAATAGACATGTACGCATAGACATGTACACTACAATAGACATGTACGCATAGACACGTACACTCCAATAGACATATATGCACATAGACATGTACACTCCAATAGACATGTACTCATAGACATTTACACTACAATAGACATAGGTACACATAGACACGTATACTCCAATAGACATATATGCACATAGACATGTACAACCCAATAGACATATGTACACATAGACACAAAGTGTTAGACTATTGCTAATTGCTATCGATGTTGTATTTGCACATTAAGTAGCAGGACTAACATTGTAGCCTGAAAGCGCAGATATCACCACAATCTTTCTTACTAACACATTAGTACTATGGACTGTGTGAATGACTCAATTAAATGTAAAGTGGTGCTCAGGTCTAAATATATTTTATTTAATGTTTTGTACAGTGTTTGTTGTTTTACTATTATATTTGTACAATACGTGGTTGACACTCGGTATCACATATCCGTAACTTGTATGGATGTCTATGGTTACTACAAGCAACTGTTACAGGATGTCAAAGGATGGCAGGGAGATGGCCTGGAGGAACCTGTGTGAAGGTGACCTGGGCGAGGCAGCACCGCTGCCAGACAAGATGGATGAAGTGCTGACATCTCTGCAGAGATTGTGTATTATTAGAGCTTGCAGGGCTGATAGGATAATGCAGGCCTCGACTCTCTTCATACAGACAGTGCTGGGCAAGAAGTGAGTTCATAGACATCCACATCTTTATTATGTATTGTTTAGGTCTATGCACTTGGTGATGGCAGTCAGGAGAGTGTGTAGATTAAATGTTTTTATGAGTTGTCTTCCCACTACGTTGATGGATGGTAAGCTGTAGTACTTTGTATAGCTTCTCTGCAGTTACTGTAATTGACCATAGCTTATATGTAGCTTCTACTGTTTACATTAGGGCCTGTTTGTCAGTCTCTAGTTTGTTCATAGTCTCCCGCTGATAAGGCCGATACGCAACTGCACCTCTAATGTTGTGTGCATGTAAATACTTGTTGGGTTTGAGCAATAGTTTTTGAATATTGAAATGGTTGCAATTGAGTTTCTTACCCAAATTTACTAATTTTTGATTGGTACTTGGCAGGTTCGTTGCTGATGGCACTATAGACTGGCCTTTAGCCCTTGGTCAATGCAAGAACAAAACTCCAATACTCCTTTTGTACACACACGAGTGTGAGGTAGTGGAGAAACTCTTTATCAGTCTATCTACCAAACGAGGTGTGACGACTCTAATAGTAAACATCACAGCAGCCGACGATGAACAAAAGATAAAGGGGATACTGCAGAAGTCCATCACATCGGTGAGCAACTATCCACTTGTCAGCTTCTGTTTTAGTAAATAAATGCATATGTGTGTAAAGTTTTCAATATTTTGATATTACTAATGCAGGCGCAAGTTCTTTGAGATACCAGCTGTGTGGTGTACTAATATATTTGTCACAATACTATACAACTACTATCTAGTTATTATTCGTGCTAGATAATAACACATTACAGCTGTTATAAATTATCAACTTATAGTTGTCATGGCAATGAAGTGATTTGAATTGCTGCTTGCCCGTCACTTTTCATTGCTTGCTACTGTTCCTATGGGTGGCCAGTTGGTCTAGGGGTATGATTCTCGCTTAGGGTGCGAGAGGTCCCGGGTTCAAATCCCGGACTGGCCCTATATTTTTCCAAACTCAGTTCAAAAGTCCTTGGCTTACAATTGTTTTTCTTTAGTTAGTAATGGTTTCAGGCGTTTTTTTATTTTTTTTCTTGGTTTTTATTAAAAATTGTCGGCCTGCAACCTGTCAAGCCAAACTTTACCCTCTCCCCCTTCCCCCCCCTTCCCCCTCCCCCCTTCCCCCTTCCCCCTCCCCCCCTTCCCCCTCCCCCCCTCTCCCCTCTCTCCTCTCTCCCCCCTCTCCCCCCCCTCTCCCCCCTCTCCCCCCCTCTCCCCCCTCTCCCCCCCTCTCCCCCCCTCTCCTCTCCCCCCCTCCCCCCTCCCCTCTCCCCCCTCCTCCATCTCCCCTCTCCCCCCCCCTCTCTCCACCCTCCCCTCTCCCCTCCTCCCCCAGTGCCTCATGGAAGTTATAACAAATGTTTTATTGCTTGTAGGCAAAATGGGTGCTGCTACAATTTGGACACAATGCCCCGCATTTACTTGGTAGCCTTGAGACCATGCTCTTAGAATTAGAACCCATGCATCCTGAGTTTAGATGTTGGGTGGCAGCACTGTCCAACCCAAAATTGGTTCCAGTGCGTCTCCTACAGGTCTCACACAGGATACAGGTTGACTCTCCCAAGGTACAGTGAGGGATAATTGCTATCATCACATCATACTCTGCAGTATATTTAGGCTAACTGGAAAAGTTGTAGGAAATGAGTTGGTTGATGCTAGTTGCATTGATGTTTTCTCCAGTTTGCTCTGTTGTCTGTCTATACAGGCTATGAAGGAGAGCCTCGTCAGGTCATTCGGGTTCGTAGACTCTGAGATACTCAAGTCAAGCGGTAGAAACGAGTGGCCTGCGATGTTACACAATATTTGCTACATTCACAGTGCAATTAGACTAAGGTCTCACTACAGTACTGCGGGCTTTAACAGACCCGAGGATATTGGACCTATTGGTGCTCAGGAGCTGATGGTACGGTAGCATCAAACTAGTTAGCTTTTGAAATTTGTTTCTTTCTGCTTGATCTTCGACAGCATCTTCTATAGTCGAACATGCTAAACCTCTTTTGTTGTAGGAGTCCTTGGACATCGGCGTTGGAGAGTTCAAGGACGGGATGACGCTAACTGGAGCAGACGGTCGACCTATATCTAAAAGCACTTCCTGGACAGCATTCCGATTTATGCTAGCAGAGGTACTCAAGTGCACACCACTGACAAGAAATACTGCTGTTTTGCTTGGAGTTGTGCTCTCTCTATACTTATGTATTGACAACTCCTAAGATTCTCTAGATTCCAACTCCAATGCTAGCCTTTGTATGTTTTAGATAGTGTACGGGGGTTACATATCCGACCCGTATGACCAGCAAGCAGTCAGTGCTATGGTGGACTATTGGGTATCACCGCTGGCTGTCAAAAAGGACTTTGAACTGAGCAAAGGTAGGTGGCAGGACAAGAGAGATAAATGGAGAACTCAGCCTAGTTCTTAGCTGCGCTTCAAAAGTCGGATGGGTTTATAACTTGAACAGTTCTAGTTTAGCACCTAGCACGGCTTGTAATTGAAAACGTTTATGATTAAAAATATTGTAGAAATCATTTGTGGCAAAAATTTTTTCAGTAACATTGTTTTGGTTGGCGATAAGACCAAGCAAGCGTTTCGTCTAGTTCAATGTAAATGAGATGATTAAAAAATTTTAAAACAATAATACAGTAATTTTTATCGATTATCAGTATTTTCATTATTTATAATTAATTTTTCATATTATACATTATCATTATAATTTTTATCAAACCAAACTTTTCATCTGCATTTTTTTATGTAGCTATAATGATTTGTTTACTAGTACAATCTGTTTATGATCATTTCTATATTAAAAATTAGCTGAATATAAACAATAATTCAGATTGAGGGGGGGGAGTGTAAAACTCCTGCGAAGTACTCTTTATAGCAATCAAAGACCTAGGTCTGCTTATATCTCTAAGGCCTTCACATAGCGGGCTACTTCCTGTTTGCACAGCCGTTCTATAGTGATATGCAATAACTTGTGGTGTTTGTGTGTTACAAGCCTTCGGACTTGGCACTACATTGAAACGGAGCAAGAGAGATCGCAACAATCCTCCGTGTAACGTTACCAACATTGTTTTAGCTTTCAGTTCCTTTCTTGGTTTTCTTTTGTTTAGCAGGAGGCGATGTTAAGGTCCCTCTTTGTTTGTTGTTTGTTAATGATAGTTTGTGAAGTTATTTAACCAAATGAGAATGATGTAAACGCTGGCAGCAAGTAATAAACTATACTGGTCTCTTTCAGTCAAGTACAGGCATCCTCTGCCATTCCTCAGTTCACATCCTCGTCTCTCTTTGCTCAACCAAGCCATGGAATCTCTGCCCAATCATCTGTTGGATTGCCCGGAGGCCTGCCACATACACCCTAGCATCGAGGTATGACCTCAGTCTAAGTCTTTCAGATCTTCACTACCCTACTGCCTCCATCAATGGGGCGGGGTTTGATTGCTATCATTTCCATTTTTTTTTCTTAATTAGCCATCGAATCATCTAATAAATGTTTGATTTCAATTATCTTTACTCAGTTGTACATCCTGCTGCCAGATGTAGACAATGTAATGCATGTCACTCTACGTATAGATGTATATATAGCTCGTAATCTATGTTTGATAATGATAGATATCGCTCTACACAGACATATCTATAGATATCGCTCTACACACAGACATATCTATAGATATCGCTCTACACACAGACATATCTATAGATATCGCTCTATACACAGACATATCTATAGATATCGTTCTACACACAGACATATCTATAGATATGTCTGTGTGTAGATTGATATCTATAGCTATCACTCTACACACAGACATATCTATAGAATCACTCTACACAGACAAATCTATAGATATCACTCTACACACGGACATATCTATAGATATCGCTCCAACTTCCGCATATCTATAGAATCACTTTACACAGACATATCACTCCGCATAGATATATCTACAGATATATCTATGGCTAGAGCGATATTCCATAGACATATCTATATATATCCCCAACACATAGATATCACTCTAACTTCAGCATATCTATAGAATCACTCTACACAGACATATCTATAGATATCACTCCACATAGATATGCATATTCATAGCTGGTTATCTTACTCCAAGAAAAACTACCGCTCTATTACAAACATATCTATAGTTATTATTTTTGTCCTTGACCAGAACATAGAGCCACACATGAAGGTATCAGTCATTAGATTGTTGAGTGCGCAATGTGGCACTGAGTTTTGCTCACTTTGCTTTACCCATAATGCTTTCAGACAGCTTCATAGTCAGCTTTCTAATATTTATGCGTATCACAGGATTACATTTTTCTGCTGTTTACTGGCTCACCTGTTGTTCACTGGCTCACCTGCTGTTTACTGGCTCACCTGCTGTTTACTGGCTCACCTGCTGTTTACTGGCTCACCTGCTGTTTACTGGCTCACCTGCTGTTTACTGGCTCACCTGCTGTTTACTGGCTCACCTGCTGTTTACTGGCTCACCTGCTGTTTACTGGCTCACCTGCTGTTTACTGGCTCACCTGCTGTTTACTGGCTCACCTGCTGTTTACTGGCTCACCTGCTGTTTACTGGCTCACCTGCTGTTTACTGGCTCACCTGCTGTTTACTGGCTCACCTGCTGTTTACTGGCTCACCTGCTGTTTACTGGCTCACCTGTTGTTCACTGGCTCACCTGCTGTTTACTGGCTCACCTGCTGTTTACTGGCTCACCTGTTGTTCACTGGCTCACCTGCTGTTTACTGGCTCACCTGCTGTTTACTGGCTCACCTGCTGTTTACTGGCTCACCTGCTGTTTACTGGCTCACCTGCTGTTTACTGGCTCACCTGCTGTTTACTGGCTCACCTGCTGTTTACTGGCTCACCTGCTGTTTACTGGCTCACCTGCTGTTTACTGGCTCACCTGCTGTTTACTGGCTCACCTGCTGTTTACTGGCTCACCTGCTGTTTACTGGCTCACCTGCTGTTTACTGGCTCACCTGCTGTTTACTGGCTCACCTGCTGTTTACTGGCTCACCTGCTGTTTACTGGCTCACCTGCTGTTTACTGGCTCACCTGCTGTTTACTGGCTCACCTGCTGTTCAAGTTTCAATGATGCTTCACTAACAATCTGTCTTTTTTACTGCGTTTATTTGAAACTTCTCATTTATGTGCACTTTGTGTTGTCTGGTGCGTTTATGCCGTCTGGTGTATTTGTGTTGTCTGGTGTGTTTATGTGATGTACTCAAGCTGTGTAGAAAAGCCTGTGATCATTAGCTTCAAGGCGCGGCTGTAGTATTACAATAATCTTTGTAGAGGTATTTTCTTTCTGTGGCGCACGTTTTTGTTCCACTACGCCTCAGTTCAATCTGCATTTAATAAACATATTTATTATGTGTCTATGTATTGCCGTACTATGCACACAGATGTCTATTCTTACTTGCAGACAATGCTGGGAGATGATATGTATGTATTCACAAGACTAAACAAAGTCTATGATGCTTTACCTGCAACCAAAAGTCACAGCAATAAACTCTTTCCACGTCCACCCACTCCATTTGATGGTAAGTAGATAGCAATGATCTCGTAAGCTGCACTAATTTGTCTTTGTCTATTGGATGTGTCTATGTATGTCTACTGGATGTGTCTACCTATGTCTATTGGATGTGTCTATGTATGTCTATTGGATGTGTCTATGTATGTCTATTGGATGTGTCTAGGTCCCCCCATGGCTACTACATCTCCAGCACTCACGCCACCACACGTACTACAACAAGGAATGTTTGCTACGGCCAGCTATGCCAACCTGCGCATGAGAAAGGAGCTGGAGTTAGCTGAAATTATATATTACACATTGCCTAAGATCCCGAAAGCATACAGCAGAGAGTACATCAACGATAGGTAAGTTTTAGTTTATGTATTTGTAGAACCGGTTGTTGTTTCCTGTGGGTTTGGGAGGGATACAAATGTAGGGATGTTTTGTACGTATTTATGACTAAAAGCACTTATTGTGTGTGTAGGTTGAAGAAGATTGGTGGTATCACTCCATTTAATTTGTGGCTTGTCAAAGAACTGGATGCCTTCTTCCATCTCATCAACGTCATCAAGGCTTCCCTACAGGTAACATGCAACGTCAGACTTTGTTAAATCATGTTGAAGCTGTTGTCAGCTCTGCTATATTTAAGCTTCACGTAAAAAATTTGAAAAAATTTTTAAATCATAATGGCTTTTAAACACCATCGTGATGGACTCTCTGTTTACACCCGTCATGCTATATTTCTTGTTACAGACGATAAAGGCAGCCATTGACGTGAATGCTTTGGGTGACACATTAACTGCGGAGCAGTTGTCTGTAGCTGATGACCTCTACTATCAGCGTATCCCTGAGCTGTGGCGGAAAGCTAGTGGGTCGGCTACACCACCACCCCTACAGCCACTGGCTACCTTTGTCAATGACATAGTAGCTAGAAGCACTCACTTTGAGAGAATACTTGTCCTGGTTTGTACTGGTCCTAGCAGCCAATGACATTTCCTCTTACATCAACCAATGATCTGCTGTTATATGTAATGTGCTGTGCTTATCAGGGCCGAGAGAAGAACCCAGCTTACTGGCTCGGCTGTTTCACAAACCCCCAGGGACTTCTCACTCTGCTCAAGCAGGAGTACATCAGGCACAACACCAACAACGATCGCTCAGGAAACCTTGAGAACTTTGTATTCCAGACTGAAATAACTAACAGAGACAAGGACCATGTAAGTAATGAGCGCTATTCACAGATCTTCATTGCCTGGATTCCTTAAATCTTTTGCTTGTGAGTAATTCATGTCTTGTCGTCCAAATGTGTCTCGCGTGAGTTTGTGTCGATAAAATAAATCCAATTTTAAGTTAATTTCCTGATTTTTCTACAAAACCTTTTTTTCATAGTTTTTTTTAACAATAGCACACACTGCTTTGGCGGATGGTTGGATTGGATGCAGTATAAAATAGTTTTCCACATATTTTTTGGCTATCTTTCACATTCTATCACAATACTCAATCCTTCTATTTACATCAACAGATGGATGCTTCTATGTCTATGAGACTTGCCATACTCATCTATTGTATCTGTATATTATCAATTAGGTGCAACATGTAAGTCTGTGTACTCAACTCTAGCTATTGTATCCAAAACATTCTACTCTACTCACTTTGGTTGGGGATTGGGTGCACAACTCCCATTTGTCTCCCATATCATCAAGGCCTTCATTAACTGTCATTGAACTTGACTAATATGTACATACACTGATGTCTCGGCTCTGTAGTTGTTACATCTGTACACTCCTTAGCTAACAACGATATCACGTTGACACACGTGAGTTGCTCATATTAGAGTTGTCTGCTCACAATGTTTTACTGCTGTTACAAGGTCGAGTACAAAATTGTGCCTGACGGGGTGACGCCTCAAGAATTAGATGAAATGATAGTTCTTGGATCTATAAGAGAAAATGTAAACCTGTTTCTTTGAATGCATTGTTCTACTGAAGAGCATAGACATGCTATGTGTGTGTGCAGTGGTAGCACGCGCACATATCACATGTCTATGTCCTCAGATATACAATGCCCTCAAGCTACTAACAGCTAGTTGACATGATAACATACCTGCTGTTACTTCTTCCTTCTGTTCCATACTAACAAGTTCTGTTCATCTAACCTTCACCTTAAACACTGCATGTCTAACCATTTATATAATCTATATCTCCATACACATAAGTGGTGAACATTCCAGCTTGTAGCTCGGTTCTTGTCATATTTTGTGATCTATAAAAATGTTTGTGAAAAATCATTTCCATAGATCAAACATTAGCAAAATCTACTAATTACATGAATAATCTTATTGCGGTGTGCTTCAACGACGCACAAACATTAAGTTTCAATCTCTCCCAACAGATACTTGTCATTTTTGGACTAAAAACTGATTATTTGTACAATGCTGTCTCTGAAAATGTTCCCACTACTGTGGAAAGTTTGATGTTTAAATGTGTAGCAAGCATCCGCTGATGCGTCTCCGTTCATCCATTAGAGACCCGCACGTGGTTAGAAAATTATTTAAACCTATTAGGCACAATCAGGGTGTTTGTAAAACAAAGTTCCATCAATAACTTTCTAATACTCAGTGAAACAGGGAATGAAACAGGGAGTGAAACGGGGAGTGAAACGGGGAGTGAAACGGGGAGTGAAACGGGGAGTGAAACGGGGAGTGAAACGGGGAGTGAAACAGGGAGTGAAACAGGAAGTGAAACAGGGAGTGAAACGGGGAGTGAAACAGGGAGTGAAACAGGAAGTGAAACAGGGAGTGAAACGGGGAGTGAAACAGGGAGTGAAACAGGAAGTGAAACAGGGAGGGTTTGGAGAAGTGACCTCAACATGCGAGCCCAGTCACCTGCCGCCCAATGTGTAATTTCACTCTGAATTAACTAGTTTAGTACTTCATTCTATATTTTGTTATTTTAAAACTTAGACTTTCCACGTATGCAGCTCGCTAAGAAGCCTCTTTGACTCACCATTTTAGTTGAGAGATCCACCAGCTGAGGGCATGTTTGTCCACGGTATATTTATCTGGGGTGCTTCATGGGAGAAGACAACGGGAGAGTTGATAGACGCCCCTCCTCGTCACGGCTGTACAGCACTTCCTGTGATACACGTCACCTGTTGGCCTCAGTCTGAAAAACCCTCGCTGCAGGTAAATAGTCTATTCAACAGTCAGTTTGTGCTATTGTAGTTAATTTTTTTCTGTGGATTGCATTAGTTGATGAGCAAATACTTCCTTAAAGTTTTTATATATTGTACCTGTATATATATTGTACCTGTATATATATTGTACCTGTATATATATTGTACCTGTATATATATTGTACCTGTATATATATATTGTACCTGTATATATATTGTACCTGTATATATATTGTACCTGTATATATATTGTACCTGTATATATATTGTACCTGTATATATATATTGTACCTGTATATATATTGTACCTGTATATATATATTGTACCTGTATATATATATTGTACCTGTATATATATATTGTACCTGTATATATATATTGTACCTGTATATATATATTGTACCTGTATATATATATTGTACCTGTATATATATATTGTACCTGTATATATATATTGTACCTGTATATATATATTGTACCTGTATATATATATTGTACCTGTATATATATATTGTACCTGTATATATATATTGTACCTGTATATATATATTGTACCTGTATATATATATTGTACCTGTATATATATATTGTACCTGTATATATATTGTACCTGTATATATATATTGTACCTGTATATATATATTGTACCTGTATATATATATTGTACCTGTATATATATATTGTACCTGTATATATATATTGTACCTGTATATATATATTGTACCTGTATATATATATTGTACCTGTATATATATATTGTACCTGTATATATATTGTACCTGTATATATATTGTACCTGTATATATATTGTACCTGCATATATATTGTCCCTGCATATATATTGTACCTGCATATATATTGTACCTGCATATATATTGTACCTGTATATATATTGTACCTGTATATATATTGTACCTGTATATATATTGTACCTGTATATATATTGTACCTGTATATATATTGTACCTGTATATATATTGTACCTGTATATATATTGTACCTGTATATATATTGTACCTGTATATATATTGTACCTGTATATATATTGTACCTGTATATATATTGTACCTGTATATATATTGTACCTGTATATATATATTGTACCTGTATATATATTGTACCTGTATATATATTGTACCTGCATATATATTGTCCCTGTATATATATTGTACCTGTATATATATATTGTACCTGTATATATATTGTAGGACCAGGTGAAGACAAATGAGACCTTCCAGTGTCCAGTGTTCCATTCACGAATCACTGCCAACGAACCAGTATTTGAAATAGATCTACGACATGACAATATACCAGCTACCAGGTGGGCCCTCCGAGGTCTCAATGCCACCGTCAGACCTTTCTAAGTGTCCACAACACACCGACACTATGTATATTACACTATGTAGCTACATAATAAACTTTATAGCTTTGTGATCAGTCTCTCAGATCTACAAATATTATTGTCAACATTGTGCAACAATTCTACTTTGCGGTAGATTTTTTAGATGTATATTAGGAGTTGTACCATCTTTCCTGTAAAAGTACTTTGGACAAATTTTTTCAAGCTTGTTGAAGTTGCTACTGTATCGGTACATTCACACATGACTGGATGATTGAACTTATCAATTATTTTGATAGCCACATTTTGTACAAACATGACTGCGCTGACAGCTATTGAGTTGAATTTGTATATTTTTTAAACCATTTTGTTTGATCTCATTTCACATTTTGTTTTTATCTATTCCGTCCTTTCACTGTGAGAGTCTTTGCTCATGCATATAATAATGTAATCAATAAACTTGGCATCAATTTCACAAGAGATACAAATAGATGTGGTGATGAAGCTTCATTACACCAGCATTGTTTGCAAGGTTAGCTCTGGCCAGGAGTAATGGCCCTGCTGGGTCACTAGCCAGCTAGTTTCTGTTCAAGGAACATTGCATGCTCTGGAAATGCACAACTTCATACAAAATAGGTTACAGAAGATTCGTTAACAAATCCATTTCATCTATTGCATGGCTTGCTGTTATATTAACTATCTACATGCATTTGTATAGTATAGTGGTCTATGTAGAATGTTTTCTCTGAGGGGCAGGCAACTTCAAGTAAACAACTTTTAATATGTCAAGTCGAAACTGTGAAAATCCAGCTATATTAGAAATTGACATGGACACATCTGATGTAACGCAGTGCTCTTCCGCTGTACTAAGTACCAACTATACCAATCCACTATAGCTATGCACTCTGATGCTACTACAAAACTGATTAACTAACCATGTGATGTGTATCAGAGAGATAACTTTCTCTTACCTTATCTGTATCATGCAAAGCACATAGAAGCTGATATCGATGTGCAGTTTCACATCATACGTGAGGTAACTTCTTATCTCTTTCATTTGTTGGTGTGATAGTCAACTGCATCGTCCATCATCAGGTGGCTCTATCCTAGTCGGAACAACAATCGTACATGCTTCTTTGGAGATGAACTCGTGCACTGCTCTCTCTTTGTGGATTGCTCTTTTAGCAGCTGCAACAGGTAAATATTGGAGTTGGTTAGTAATAACTGTTAGAAATTTAGATAGATTAAGATCTAGGGCAATTGCTGAAGCCACTATTTTTGATGCTGTCAGAAACTTGATGATAACGAAAAACTTAAAATCATTTGAGAAGGTCTGCTTCAGAAAGCCTCAAAGAAACTAAAGGATTACAAATGGTTTCTGTTCTACAAAAAGTTGTCACATTATCATCTCACACCGATTGATGACTTTCATCATTACATGCACATTTTAAATTTATTTACTTTTATAGGTTCAACTCTATCAGCGATAAACACTACTGGTATATCTGACACCACTAGGAGTGCTCCCACTCAAACATCTGTCTATATTCTATCAAATGGCAGCTCAACAGCGACCAGCGAGCTGCAGACAACTACCAATGAGGTCACTCATGTTCACACGTTACCAAATACAACTACAGCAACAAGGAACAATACAGTCACTACCACAGAGGGTGACACAACTACAGCAGCAAGCAACAATACAGTCACTACCACAGAGGGTGACACAACTGCTGTTATCACAGGCAGCACTACAGGACATCAAGGCTCTGCGGCTGTCACCAAACTGCTCTCATCTACTGTAAAGAGCACCTCAACCACAGCAGTGATAACAACAACTACAACCAGGTCACCCACAACAGAAGGTTTTGTGTCATCAAACGCGTATTTTGACAAAAATTTTATTACGTTTTCATAAACTGGTCAAATATTAAATACCTGTTCTAGATGCTCAAATTGCAGTTTCAATATGATTGATAGAGAAGAAGAAAATATCGATAGAGCTGGAGTTTATTGGCTCGGCAAGTAAATGGTCACAGCCGAGGATGAGAATATGCATTCGATGTTCTGCTAAGAAAAAGGTTTTGATAAATTCGCAATGCTACAATGTCACAGACATACAGATAACTACCAACAGATCATCAGGTGTGGAGAGCTTGTTGATGTACACAGTCGTGTTGCTCATTTCCTCTCAGAAAACATTATAGCTTGAAATAAAGCTTGAAATGCACTAAATGGAGAAAGAGTAGTAATGAAGTGCGCGGGAAAGTGTGCTGATATGTATTACTTGTTGCAGAAAATGACTACAACTGGAGAACCATTCGTCTGCACCAAGGCTGTGAGAGAATAGAGTTTCACTGGCAGGCAGAGTGGCTCGTGGGTGGTAAAGACTGGGGCTATGTAAACAATAGTAAGCTGGTCTCTGATTGGAGGAATGAAATGACAGCTGGTGGTCAAGCAATCATCCGACACATTAAGTTGAGGAAATATCAGCATTGCCAAGGACCTTTAATCATTACTACGTCTTGGCAAAAGACAGGTTAGCAAAAAGATCAATGGCCGTGCAATGGCCTTAACTTTTTATGTAAATTTTTATTGCCATTCATCTTTATTCTTTCTTCAGTTTATTAGTTACAGACAATACACTGAGTTTGAAGACTGTTTTTTTTAATTTTTTTGGTCAAAAGTGTATGATCTTGACATTTACCTACAGACATATCAAATATTACCTGCGGACCACCCAGTTACACGACACAAACTACTGCACCCTCTAACACGACAGAGCCACCTGGTGGTGTTCCTACGGGCACCAGGCCTCCGGTCACTATCATAGACAAGTTCACCAACCCAGATCCTGCAGTCAGCATACTTAAAAAGGAATTTGGAAAAGGTAAGAGGCCAAGGGGGAGATAACTACAATTATTTTGCAAAAAAGAAGCTCCAGCTAAGCAAGTCATGAAGTGTGATGTCATAGAGAGTATTTTATAGCTGGGTTGCTGAAGGATTGGTAACAGCGGAATGCTTCCATAAGAAATCTAATAGAACAGAATTGAAAATATTTATGATTTGTTATTCAAGTTGATTGTTTGTATTGAGTTGGTTTTTGTTCGTTCGTTTATTTTTTTATCAAAAATTCAGATGAAGTTTATTACAACAACAATCATATAGTGATGAGGGCTCACGTGCGCAATAGCGTAGGTAGTTGAGGTGCACACCCCGGGTCAGCAAGCAGCAGTTCGGCTGTACAGAGACTATGTAAATGAGTCCAGAAGGTGCTGCTTCAGAGATCTTTGGACCCCAGCTGCAGGGCTAATCTTTGTAATTGAGATAGAAAGAGCATCCCCCTTGTCAGACATTTGGTTATACTATGTCCCTGACTGCAGGTAGATAAAAAGTTTGGAGGTTTAAAGGTGAAGAAAGAATTTCTTTTGGGGTAGATAGAAATATTATTTTTGTTGTCAGTAGATTTTGTGAAAAAGCGTTTTATTCGTTTTTACAACATCTATATAGAATGTATGTTAGAGCAAGAGGAAAAGGGTAATTTTTTCATGGAATGTTGAAATTAACCAATGCTGTTAATAAAAATGCATTTCGGTCACAATGAAAAGATAAGCCAACTTTTCAACTTTTCTTGGTAATTAATTACTGATGAACAGTGACATTTTACGTTATATTTTGATGAGTTTGATTTTATACCAGTTACAAAAATGTATATTTTTCAGGTCCTGTTATTGCTATTGTGGTTTGTTCACTTGTGGTGCTCATCATTGTGGTAGCAGCTACTGTATGTGGAGTGCGTAGGTGAGTAGACAACTCCAAAACTCACTCAAACTGCTTTATAGCCCTGTATAGTTATCAACCCATTGTGTTCAACTCTCTATTTGACAAGTGATTCATCACCTGTTTATCAGGTAGTTCACTGGAGGTTAATGAACATAATATGCTTGGTCAGAATGATACTTAGCGTACGTACGTATATAATATAGTTTAACATTGCGCGAAAGCAATTATACAATGCCACTTCCTGTATTACGTAGCTTCAATAACAAAAGAAGAAGATACAGACGAGATATGAACTATGATGATCTTGACACAAACTCTATAGCGTTTGAGAGTGTGCCGATTAGTCGCAAATTTAACAGTCTGTCGGAGTCCAAGACTCGTCTGTACTCCCCACTATCAGACAATGCAGATAATGATGACGATGAACAGACAGTCTACTCTAACATGTATACTTCCACAGGTACACAGGCTATAAGATCAATTCATTGTTACTCCCGTTATGTATAACTGTATGAAGAACATAAAATAACTCGCTGGCAGGTATTAACTATAGTGATAGCAATCATTCTGTAATGTAGGGGAAGTAGAAGACGTACACCATAGGTCTGGTGGAGGTATTTCCACTGTCTATGAGGATCCAAGGCTAAAATCTATTCCATCTACCAGCTCAAACCATCCAGTAAGGGGTAAAACAAATTTTTCATGTCATGTGAGACCAACTTCACTTGTAGATGAGTTTCAGTATAGCTTTCACCGAATTGTTAAAAAAAGACGAGATAAAGCAATAATTTCTCTGACATCAACAATATTTTGTTACAGCTTGCTGATATTTAGCATTTCTCGTACGAGCACACCTGTTAACTTCTACCTAGATGAGAACTACCAGAGAGAAATGAAAAAGTGTACATTCTACCAAGGCCAAAACTATTGATAACAATACGCAAAGTTTGCTAGCATGTTCTGCTTTGTCAATTAGTATTTATACAGTATTAAGATCTCTGAGCGATCGAAATAACCAAGTTTTTATATGATACTCTATTTTCAAGCTGCTGCAATATTTATATAAAAAAAAAACACAGACAAACTACAGTATTGTTGCTTAATTGGCAGAAACATTTTATATCTATATTTTCACAAGAATAAAAATGTTATATTTTTTATGCTGTTGCATGCAATTACACAAATTCCGAATGTGTTGACCGTTTCCTGCACCTGTATGTATGTTAATGTTTTTATACATTCTGTGACAAGCAGACGTTTCTGTATAAGAAATCAAATCAACTTTCCAGTTCATTTGGCAGACTCAAAATATATTGAATGGTTATTTGCCGAAATTTAATTAATTAAAATTAAAGCCTTTGGGTGTAAGAGATTCAAAATAAAATATAAATTTTCATCAAGTTTAGCAAGTAGAAAGACTCAATGTGTAAAAACCTATCCTGAAAATTTTTTCTCAAATTGTGTGTGAATTTGTCATCATCTCATAATTTATTTAGCACTGAAAAACTGTTTGGAGGGGGGGAGGGGGGTGGGAGTGGGGAGGGGGGGGGGTGGGAGTGGGGAGTGGGGAGGGGGGGTGGGAATGGGGAGGAGGGTGGGAGTGGGGGCAGTGGGGGGGAGGGGGGGAGTGTGGGGGGGTGGAGTGGAAGAGGGGAGTGGGGAGGGGGGGCATGGGGGGGGTGGGGAGGGGAGTGGGGGGGCATGGGGAGGGGAGTGGGGAGGGGGGATTGGGGAGGAGGGAGTGGGGAGGGGGGAGTGGGGAGTGGGGAGTGGGGAGGGGGGAAGGGTGGGGGTGGGGAGGGGTGGGGGTGTCTAGGGGGGGAGGGGAGTGGGGGGGGAGAGGGGAGGGGGGAGGGGGGAGGGGTGGAGGGTGGGGAGTGGGGGGGGTGGGTGTCTAGGGGATGGGGAGTGGGAGGGGGAGGGGGAGGGGGGAGGGGGAGTGGGAGTGGGGGGGGGGGGGGGAGTGGGGGGGGGGGGAGCTGAGCATACACCTACAGTTTAGTTGAGTGAATAAAGTACTAGTGAACAATTCACTGCATTTGACTAGAGACATTATGAAAGAGTCATTGATAGATGACCTACAAGCTTGTTGAGTCCCTACATTTGACTAGCTCTACCGTTCACAATTAATACCCAAATCATAGTCATAGTTGACACCTGAAAGCCAGTGCTCAAGCTGTAATGCTATGGTTATTACTAAATACAATTATTTCTATATCAGCTGAAAGGGCTAGTTGGTAGCTTTAAAATGTGCTGCAGGTGTGCCAGCTAGTGTTAGTATCAGGTAGAAGCCTTCATTTTATTCTCCTAATGGGGTCTGCGCACAGACCTGCCAAGAGTGAGAGTTGGCAGGTCTGTCTGCGCAGTAGTACAAGTGCTTGGGAGTGTCATTGCATAGTGTTTGAGGAACGAATAAATAAATCAAGAAAAGACAACTTCAATTTTGCCACAGAGTGATCTCCTGTAAAAGTAAACGACTCTACAAAAGACAGTTGTTACTGAAGCAATCATATATTGGTTTTGGGAGAATAATAAAACACCAGTAAATAATTTGTGGCTGTCAAAGTATAAACTTATTTCTCGTAATTGCAAATATTTTAGCTGACATTCATGCGTTATCAAGCTGTCCATAGACAAATATTGGTGTTTACAATGATAAAAAGCAATTGAAAACCACACATCTAATGGCGCTACGGTGTTTTGCGAGCTGTTTTTCTAGCTGCTTTTAGGACCAAATGACTTTTGAGAAAAACAATCATAGTTTTTATTCAAGTTATTGGAGAAATGACAAAATGGTCCACAACTGTGACCTTACATTAATGATGTCCCAGAATGCAATGAAATAAAATCTTATTTGCACATCTGTATCTCGAGAATGGTTGATTACACTGGTGCCAGGTTTTGCAATTTAGTTCTATTGATGAAGTAAATACAAACAAAAGCCAAAATTTTTTCTTAAACATTCACATGGGCTTCAGCCATATATATTTACACAAATGTTTATGTACTTCCCTAGCTACATGGGTGGCCGGCCTACAAGAAGGTGTCAGGTTATATAAGAAGAGAAAGGCGGTAGCGCCTGTTCCACAACAAACTATTGCTTATAACAATATGAATTGTCAGTCCCAACACAGTGAATGTCAATGTATATAGAATAATTACTTACCGTGAATCCTTCATCGACAGTGCAACATAGACAATTTTCTTCAAAAACGACATTTTTATCTTGTTTTTTTCTTACATTGTTGCTGTTTTTTACCTACAAATATCAAATGTGATAAAACTATGATTTCTAGCAAGTAATTATTATATAAAATAAAATGTAGTCAGGTGCGTATCGATGAAATGAGCGAAATTCTCACCCTTTTAATAGAAGCTCTTTGTACATATACTTGGCTCCATCCTCTGTGACAGATCATCTAAACATACAAAAGCTACAAAAAGCTTCTCTGTGAAGAGCTTAGAAAAGCCAAAGCATAAACTGGCAGAAAGCCAAATAAGGCTTGTACAAGCTAAAAGACTATACAATGGGGATAGTGACTTTCTCAATCGGTTCGATGACCGGAAACAGTTTATCGCCAGATGGAATTATGTACAAGTGTATGCTTCAGATTTGCCATTTAATTTTTTTATATCCTTGCTTATTTGTTTTAAATGCATTTAAAAGAAAGAAGAAATGTTGGTTTCAAAGCAGAATTTAAAAAATAAACTGCGAAAGAATTTAAATCTAGCAGTTTTTACCGATACAAAAGCGACAACTTTTGTATTTTTGAAAAACGAAAATGCATATTTCCTCAGATATCGTGACCATAGACTTGAAAATTATCTATAACCATGCAATTATGACATCAACTCCAAAGACGGTAGTTTATATAAATTACCCTCTCTGTCATCTTAGAAATAAATATCACCGATAGACTTGGAGATGATAACCCTTGCACTTATATCAATAGTTTGTTATGGGGCCGCCTTGAAAACTGACAAAAGTCTTCAGTCTATATATATTTTCAGCCAATAAAATCAATGATCTCAAAATCCTGCGACTTCTCGCGTATGTGAACGTATGTACAGTTATGGGCACTATCCCAATTGATAAACTATATTTCATTTTTCCTTAGCGAATCACTGAGTACATCTGATTTATAACTCAAGACCTTACAATTGTTTCAATGGATTTTTGTCACACGTGAAATGTTTACAGTTTATATCACAAATTTTGCACCGATTTTTTCCGCCCTTTTTAATAGGAGTTCCATCATGTCATAGATAATGATTCATTATTGTCATTAGTGCACACCATTTGCATAATGGCTGGCCAGCTTAGATAGGTGGAGGTAAACCCCCGTTATCTCTGTATTCTAAAACTATTTCTGGCTATCTGGTTGGTGACATTTTTTCCAGACAAGTGATACACACGGATTGAATAATGAGACGACAAGTTTAGATAAGTCAACAGAGTATCAGCTGAAAACAAACAAATCAGTCAGTTATCAGCCTCAGCTATTTAAAGTAACAACAATTTACAAACCATTAGCATGTCAAGTGATGGAGAGAAAAGGAAAATGACATGTTTGCTCAAAGGATTAGTAACACTTTTTGTACACTGTACACACTTTGTACATCACTCGTACACGTTCTACGGTTGACTATCTGCGCACAATTAGCCGTCGGTTATGCACAGTTGTATCTGCCTGCAATCTAATAATAGTAAACATTGTAATGGGATCCGTTGAAAGGTTGATTGGCACCCACGCCAAGCTTTGATAGCGTCATGTTTTATTTTAAATTTTGGCTGAAAAATGGAGGATAAAAAGAAATAACCTCAAAGACTAAAGCATTTATCTATAGACCTGTTTTTAGCTGATACTCAATATAAGCGTAAAGTATATTAGAAAAAAATTTGTACAAATAGAGAGATAAAATGGTGCCAATACCTATTTGTGTATGTTATTTATTTGTGATTTCATCATGTAATCGGTGTAGGAATGAAGTTTATTATCCTGAAATCTTGAAGATTTCCTAACAATTTTTGTTACACATAATTCTTTCTGAATACCAAAAAATAATTAATGACAGTTTCATGAACATAAATCATATCTGGGTAATAATACGTTATAATAATATTATATAATAATTACATAAAAACTAAATTTGAAATTCTGAAAGTTTCTTCAAGATTTCTGAAAATTTTCAGGATCGATAAAAGCCACCTTTACAGCTCATTTATTATGACAAAATTATTTTTATTGAAAAAAATGAGAGTATTTGTAAATGTTAACGAAATCGTATGCATAATTCTTTGCAAACTCTATTTTTTTCATGTCACTATCAGGATTTTAATATTTTGCCTTTAGTTTAGCCCTATTAACTGTACAAGAATGTGCCAAGGTCACTGTGTAGTTCATATTGTATAAATACCTAACATTGATGGGTAGTAGCGAGTGATATTTTGATGCTATACACCTGCATTCATCACACAATAGGCTGCCGGGCTGCCGTATATCTTCTCTGGCCAAAATATTTTAGTATTGTTAAGATATTCCATTAATTATTTATCTCTGCTATATTTTACTTTTATTAAGACTTATTTCTTATTACAGTTAATAATCAACATCGCAACCAGTCCAATAAATAATTGGTTAAAATATACAAAAAAACAGCTGATATCGAAGCGAGAAAGGTGTAACTCTTGTATGAGCTCTCCTCTGTACATTCCTTACTAGGCTTCCAAATCCAATAATAAAAAAAAAATGAGAGAGGACCAAATAAAATAGCAAAATGGAAAACAAAATATGGTACATCGAATATGAAATAAGACGAGCAAAAATGTAGAAAAAATAGAAATTGTAATAGATCACAAGTTAAGGTAAGAGGGGCGTGAGTAACCCCACCCTACCTCTATCAGCTGAAGTACCTGGAGTATTCAGGTATAAAAGGGTCTTGTGATAGACACTCACTCAAAGCCATATCGGTGCTGCTGATACAATGGAGGGATAGAGGTCGGTGTAGGGCAGCATTGACACGGGGATGACCCAGTGCTACACGGTGCAGAGTGGTGGTAGTAGTGGTGGTAGTTGACATTAGGACCAATGTTACTGTAAGTATTACACGGTACAGCAGGGGTGTACGGCGGGTAATAGCACGCTGACTCCTGCGTGTGTGACATGTGCGCTGTCGTTGGGTGCTGCCATGTCGGATGCTGATTGGTGGGTTGACGCCCGTAACCTGGTGATGAGACTCTTTCACCAACCGTTTGGTGCGGGAGAAAATGCAAACTTCCTTTCAAATTTCTTTTTACTAACGCTTCATCCAACCTGCAATGCACATATGTTTTTTGTTACTAGAGTTTTGCTTCTCAAGGTGATTTGAATTTTACTGATTAAACTTCATAGCAAACAACCTTATTGGATAACTGTTAAATTTTAAAAAATTGCGTTTGCTTTATTACCTGTAGGCTTTCCTTTCCTCGTCTGTGTATGGCGAGTATAATGGTAACCCTGTGTTTGTGTCCATAATCACCTGACCACTGGATGCCAGCAGCGATAAATATGCATCAGCACTCTTTCTTCTGCCCCTCCTTCGCCGGCTACAAACAGCAAGTAAATCAATCATAAAAAAATTGTATTGGAAAATTCTAAACTAAAGATTAAAACAATTTTTTTGCATAAAACTAGCACCCAATCACCATCCAATAATCATCCAACTAACAATTAAACTTTATTTTGATTTTAATTTGACTCGATTTGAAAAATTTGAATCAAACAAAAAATTTAATAAGTACCTCTGTTTTTGTTTGAAGTCACCTCTTTGGAAGTCTGCCAAGTTCTGAGGGTGAATGCTCCAGTAGTTTCCTTTCCCGTCTTCACATCGGCCGACCTTGATAAAGCAGTCGTTGAGGGAGAGATTGTGACGTACGCTGTTTCTCCACCGCCTAACCAACCAGCACACCAAATACATTCATTATAAAACAATCGGTTATATTTTTTTTAGCAAAACGAACAAAAAATTGCAAATAATTTTTTTGATGTTTCTAGTATTACAACAAAAAAGATTTAAGTTGGTTTTCATATTTATTTTCGCTCAATGTTTTTATTTAACCAGCGTACCTAACTTATGGAAAATTATTGCTCGAGAAAAATTTCATTCTTGTGGTTCAATGTAAAACCTGAGTTTGTTTAATTGAAAAAAGATAAAAAAACTGCAAGAAAGTTTAAAAATCACAAAAATAAAAAAATTATTTGACGTATAAAAGAAATGTCCAAGTTTTTTAATATTTACTAAGCAATTAGGCCCAAAAATACCAGATATCATTTTTTTCTGGTATAATAAATTGTAGTCTTCCTCAACCCCACAAGTGGCATAAATAAATCATAAATCAAAATTCTATTTGTTGCTTATTTTAATGTTTTTGTTAAACTTCATTCCAAAGTCTGTATTTATTGCTATGAGAAGAAAATTAACTCATGACACATTTATGTTATTTTTGCAAACAAATTTGTCATCAGCAAAAAATGTACAGCTATGTTATTGTTGATTTAAGCGCAATATTTGACATAGTAACCTTTCAAACAATTTATTTTTTTCTTGAAACAAAAAATGTAATTACTTATAAAAGCGTAATTTTATCTACAGAAAATTTATAGAAGCAAAACTTTTTAAAAAAAATTGTTGCACTAAAAATAGTTAGCGAAAGACTTGGGTTTATGAAACCATGCATCACTCACCCTTGAGTAGCGTCATTGTTGGTAAAGTACGGGTAATGCTTCTCTATCCAGCGATATATCGCACCAAGACTCATTCTCTGATCTGATGACTCCATTATGGCCGTAGCTATCATCATCACATAACTTTGTGTTGGCTTTGTGTATTTCTTTTCATCAGCTGTAAATATTGTAAAGTTGTGAAGCAATTCTCTGTTCATTTGATAATGGTGTGTAACCAAAAAAGTTTCTAGTGTATTCTTTTAAATTCTGTCTGGTAATATTTGTTTCGATTTGACATAGAGATCCAAACCAAAAAATTACTTAAAGCCGGAGAATGGATGTCTCATTTTACAATTAAAATAACGCAATATTTTCAATTTTGTAATTGTAAGAACCAGAAAATATGCCTAATGGCTATCACGGCAATTATGTTAGACGCACAATGTTTTGTTTGATAATTACAAAAAATCACCTAAAAATTTTATTGAGAATTATAGGGCTGTATGCAGCCTGTGGAGAGCTTTTTCTATTCAATTATATGTTTTACTGCTGTCTTATGACAAAACCACTCTCTCCGCTCTTCACCCAGCCCACGTACTCGCTATGAAAATAAACTTTCGTTTTTTTATCGTTAACTACTGCTGCAATGTTATACCTTCAGTTTCTTCGTCTTTGCTTGTTGTAGAACTCTCTGCTGCCTCAATACTGACATTACGCTGCCGGGCGATTGACAAATCTGTTGTCTCGCTGCTGCTACCCACATATTCCATCTCACCACCTGAATTTGCAAGTCGACAGCGTTGTGATCTGTAATAGCTAGTGCTTGAGCTCGGAACCGTTGCTACGTACTTCATGTTTCACCGCCAAACATTAATTGGTTGCCAGAATAAACGTTTCTTGTTAGACAAGCGTATGAATAATAAAATAGAGAGAGAGCGGTGTCAAAACCTATTTACTTTTGATTGTGGAGCAACTGGTCCAATTGAGATAGGGCCGTTATCACGGTGAGAAAATGGTAGCCTATGATCTACATGGTAGAGCTGCGATCTCAAACAAGCAAAAAGAAGTCAGTTAGGGAAAAAAATGAGGAGGTCTGAAGGCTATAAGACACCAAAATGATGCTCCAAAGAATAAACATCGCTAATTACAGTCGGTAGAAGGTTTGTCCCCATGTTTTCTCCATATATAATAATTCCTTTTTTGTTGCTCTGGTGGAAAAAACGATCTTTTAGGAGAATGTGTAAAACAGTTTGTACAAAGAAATTCATTTTCTAAAAACAATCATCTGTTTTATATCAGTGCAGTTCACTTCTGATAATATTCTTTTATGAAATCATGTTGCTCAGATTTTTCTTGGGAAATTATATTCTTCCTTGAGATCAAAGCAAGTTCACACTTGCACACGCTTATTACCAGCAATAAAAAGTGACAAGGACGTGATAAGCTTTGTGTAGTTAGTAATAACTTGTTGTAATTATCACCTGATCATTAGTCAACTAGGTATATAACAATAAACATGATGAGTGATCTTGTGTTATATTAAAACCTAAGGCCTTGAAAACTGGCAGCCAACAATTATTATATTTCCATAGAAAATGTCAATAATTCTTTTAACTATATTATCTCAAATGAAAATTGAAATGCGCAAAAAAACCAAACAAACGATGTTTGTAACACAAACGCCACAAAGTACTTGGTGATTGCGCTATCATAGTCAGTCACTTGTACCCTATGATAGTACAATTGCTAGATTGAGTGTCTCTTGAATTCTGTGATCCACTGAATTTGTGAATAAATTAATTGTAACAAAAACATTGAAGGTCCCAAAACACAATGATTAATCTAAGTAGATACTGATATCCATTGAAGTGTTTTTCTGCGCGTAGGACTATGTAATATTACTGCAAGAAACAAGCAGTTAAACCCACATGCACATATAACATTGCTTAGCGATTGAGCATTTCCCTGATCCGTTTCCAGAAAAATCGTTGAAGTAATCGCTAGCATTTTATGTGGTTATTTCCAGGTTTTGATCAAGTGATCAAAAGATCGCCAGCCACTTTATCGATCAACCAATCACAACGCACGGATATTATACAGCCAATCACAACGCACGGATATTATACTGCCGTTTCCAACAATATCATGTCACGTATAGCGCCACGATCTCTCTACAACCATAAAACAATTTATAGGCTATAGTTTGTAACGGCGAGTTTGTCGCATCCGCTGAAGAATGGTTCTGGTAAAAAAATTGCGCAACTTTGCTGAGGAGTTTCCCTAAGCTAAGAAAAGTCTGCAGAGCAATTACTATATGCACATGTAGATTTAAGCTTGAAAAAATACACTGACTTGAAAATAAAAAGTCTCACTCGTTAACCAAACCAAGTTTTATTAAAATTTGCCAATGAAAAAAGAAAGATAGAAAAAGTAAAACCTAGAAATAGACAATAGCGAGAAACCAACTGCCATTGAATGTGTGTTTCCCCTTGTATGCCCACGAAGGCCCACAAACACATGCGAACAAGTGCTACGTTTTAAAATCACTTCAATAACATTTACCACTTTATTTATCATTTGTTGTGCAACAAAATTTGAAGTTACTCTAAAAGCTGCCGTTAATCACAAATAACAATTGCTGCCTGCTGCTGATGCAGTGCACCAAAGATAAACTGATGCTTGTTTTGTACAAGTTTGTGTAATCAGCTGGCAGCTGGAGCTGCACTCATCCACAAATGGTACTGTTGGCTCCAAACAACGCGCCTCAATATTTTAACAACTGTAAATGTTAGTCGGTTGTCGTGGCGACGGGACAAACTGGATTTAGCTTATCACCTCTGGGCACCAGCGAGAGATACAGTAACTGTTGTACAAGCAGTGTTATCCCACACGTAGCGTGTGCGAGGATAAGTTAATGCATGATCTTGTGTTTAATCACAGGGCCAGGAGACATGACAGCGCCTCGCAGAGGTCAATAAGCTTGCTCTAGAATAGAAGTCATTGTAGCGCACAGTTCCTACCCGGTCAATGAACTCAAAATGCGGAAAGGTCACCGAAATACTCATTTTCTATAATTGCGTTGATATTATCGACACAAATCCTTAAATTTTATACAGCAGTGTGACTTTTTACACAAAATTCAAACCGTAACCCAATTGCAAAAGGCATCAAGTTACAATCATTGCTAGCAATGGCCAGTGATAAAGCAATTTAACTGAAAAAAAATAGAGAACAGGGTAAAAAAAGTAACCAGATTTAATGAGCTTCCGCAGCTAAATTTCACAGACCAGCCAACAAAATCTGGGTTTTCCCAATAAGTGGGGGAGACGACAAACAGTCAGAGAGTAGATCATTACACTTCGAAGAGTATGCGTTATATATTATACCATATCAAAGCCATGAAACGCAAACAACATCATGAAAAGAGATCGACAACTTGACTAGAGCTTGTACTCCACCCAATAAAACAAGCAAATAACAATATATTTGAGACACAAGCAGAAGTGTATTGCACAGCGGCCATCTTGTCATACAAACAAAACGTGGTCACACCCTCAAGTCTTTAAATTGATATCAAATTGTTGTTTAACTCGTATCACCACCGGTGCAGACGTACACGGTATAACCCCAGTCTCTGTGATTAACCCTGTTACATAGTTGGGTGGTGTCACATCGTAACATAAGTTCAACACGTGTAGGCTAGAATTTGTGTCTAAAGATGCCAGAGGTCCAGGACGGCCATTTATATTCACTAGTGGGTCCCTGTCACCTGCAATAATACAACATATACTAGTGAGTCCCTGTCACCTGCAATAATACAATATATACTAGTGAGTCCCTGTCACCTACAATAATACAATATATACTAGTGAGTCCCTGTCACCTACAATAATACAATATATACTAGTGAGTCCCTGTCACCTACAATAATACAACACTGACCAGAGGATACGAAGTGGGAAGCATCGAGAGAAATATCAGTGCTCACTGAGTTGCGCAAAAATACAAAACTTCCTGCATTACAGCATTGATGATAATCTGGGCATTTGTATAAACCACGAAAATATTGAATTATTAAAAAGCGACAATGTGGGTTTTAAAAAGCAATCCAAGCTAACAAACGAAACGCTCACAGATCATTACGAGCGACTGATTACTGGGAAAAGTTGACTTGATAAAATATACCGATTATCGCTTTACACGTTCATCAACAATGGAACTTAACAAGCATTTAGAGAAATTAATCTAGAAGTCGTCTCAAGGTTATGCGGCAAGCAAAACATTTTGCCTGTGTCTAAGTTGGACTTTTTACGCGCTGATATAACCAAAGCGATGTAACGAGCCAGTATTACATAATAGTTATAAGTAGAATAAAACTAAACAGTAAGGTCATGCGTCATACGGACAGTAAGAAGCAGAGCCCTAAATCAAAATGCATGAGAATATAACAATAAGGCATTGCTTCCATTTGTCTGACAAAATATAAAAGAGATGTAGTACAGGATGCAGTGAATAGAAAATCAATTCACTGCGTGTGGAGATAACTACTAACAGGAGAAGCAAAGAGATCACAACTCCACAAACAAGGATACAAACACATTTTGCTTGTAGAATAATAGATATAAAACAGCTAACAAAGCCAACAAAATCATTTGTTGACGTAACAAAGTATATGCAGCTATAGAAACAGATTCTGACACAGACGAGGTATAAAACTCACCAAGTTCGTTGGCGACAAAAGAGTCGGTCTGCATCCTGTGAGAGAACTTGTATGTCTCACAGCAGACAAGTAGAGGTACGTTGTATGTTCTGGCCATCAGAGCTACTTGTGAGGTACCCAGTCTAGACATTACATAACCATTAGCTAGCACCGCATGGGCACCTAGTAGCACTTTGGTTGCCTGAAACAGCAAGTTACACAACATACAACAGCACAATATATATATAACATACAAGAGCACAATATATATATAGATATACAAGAGTATACTATATATAATAGATATACAAGAGTATACTATATATAATAGATATACAAGAGTATACTATATATATTAGATATACAAGAGTATACTATATATAATAGATATACAAGAGTATACTATATATAATAGATATACAAGAGTATACTATATATAATAGATATACAAGAGTATACTATATATAATAGATATACAAGAGTATACTATATATAATAGATATACAAGAGTATACTATATATAATAGATATACAAGAGTACACTATATATAATAGATATACAAGAGTATACTATATATAATAGATATACAAGAGTATACTATATATAATAGATATACAAGAGTATACTATATATAATAGATATACAAGAGTACACTATATATAATAGATATACAAGAGTATACTATATATAATAGATATACAAGAGTACACTATATATAATAGATATACAAGAGTATAATATATATATTAGATATACAAGAGTATACTATATATAATAGATATACAAGAGTACAATATATATAATAGATATACAAGAGTATACTATATATAATAGATATACAAGAGTATACTATATATGATAGATATACAAGAGTATACTATATATAATAGATATACAAGAGTATACTATATATATAGCATACAAGAGTATACTATATATAATAGATATACAAGAGTATACTATATATAATAGATATACAAGAGTATACTATATATAATAGATATACAAGAGTATACTATATATATAGCATACAAGAGTATACTATATATAATAGATATACAAGAGTATACTATATATAATAGATATACAAGAGTATACTATATATAATAGATATACAAGAGTATACTATATATAATAGATATACAAGAGTATACTATATATAATAGATATACAAGAGTATACTATATATAATAGATATACAAGAGTATACTATATATATAGCATACAAGAGTATACTATATATGATAGATATACAAGAGTATACTATATATAATAGATATACAAGAGTATACTATATATAATAGATATACAAGAGTACACTATATATAATAGATATACAAGAGTACAATATAATAGATATACAAGAGTATACTATATATAATAGATATACAAGAGTATACTATATATAATAGATATACAAGAGTACACTATATATAATAGATATACAAGAGTATACTATATATAATAGATATACAAGAGTACAATATATATATATATATATTAGATATACTGTATTATACATGTAAGACACTCACACGAGGCATGATGTAAGACAAAGAGTTGATGAGTACGTAAGTACAAGAAACTCCTGGACAAGCTTTCACCAACTTCCTCACCATCTCTTTACCTGTGAATAGTCAACTGATAAATAACTGTATACATCGTATATTAATAACTATATAGGTGTATATATTGTATATTGATAACCATATAGGTGTATATATTGTATATTAATGACCATATAGGTGTATATATTGTATATTAACAAATATTGTATGTATATATGAACATAACCAACCTTCAAACTTGGGCCTCGAGTCCACAATAATCACGGAAATAGAAGGGTGTGCTCGGATTGCAGTGACTAGCACTTTCAGCACCAGCGAGGAGCTGCAGTAAAACAATATGTTAGTAAACTAGAGTGACACAGGTGAAAGAAAATGTATCTACAGAAGATGTAAATCCACACAAACACTAACACACTTACTGCAGACAATAAAGTGTAAGTACACACTTACTGCACACAATAAAGGGTAAGTACACACTTACTGCAGACAATAAAGTGTAAGTACACACTTACTGCACACAATAAAGGGAAAGTACACACTTACTGCACACAATAAAGTGTAAGTACACACTTACTGCACACAATAAAGGGTAAGTACACACTGCACACAATAAAGGGTAAGTACACACTTACTGCAGACAATAAAGTGTAAGTACACACTTACTGCACACAATAAAGGGTAAGTACACACTTACTGCACACAATAAAGGGTAAGTACACACTTACTGCAGACAATAAAGGGTAAGTACACACTTACTGCAGACAATAAAGTGTAAGTACACACTTACTGCACACAATAAAGGGTAAGTACACACTTACTGCAGACAATAAAGTGTAAGTACACACTTACTGCACACAATAAAGGGTAAGTACACACTTACTGCACACAATAAAGGGTAAGTACACACTTACTGCACACAATAAAGGGTAAGTACACACTTACTGCAGACAATAAAGTGTAAGTACACACTTACTGCACACAATAAAGGGTAAGTACACACTTACTGCACACAATAAAGGGTAAGTACACACTGCACACAATAAAGGGTAAGTACACACTTACTGCAGACAATAAAGTGTAAGCGCACACTTACTGCACACAATAAAGGGTAAGTACACACTTACTGCACACAATAAAGGGTAAGTACACACTTACTGCACACAATAAAGGGTAAGTACACACTTACTGCAGACAATAAAGGGTAAGTACACACTGCACACAATAAAGGGTAAGTACACACTTACTGCAGACAATAAAGTGTAAGTACACACTTACTGCACACAATAAAGGGTAAGTACACACTTACTGCACACAATAAAGGGTAAGTACACACTTACTGCACACAATAAAGGGTAAGTACACACTTACTGCAGACAATAAAGTGTAAGTACACACTTACTGCACACAATAAAGGGTAAGTACACACTTACTGCACATAATAAAGGGTAAGTGCACACTTACTGTCCGTATGTTACTATCACATCATCCTCCACAAGCTTTCCCAGACAATTCTCAGCAATTTGATCGTCAGACGCCCGTATCCTCTCTTCATAGAACCTGTCGATCTTAGCTGACAGGTACTCTTTGGCCTGAGAGGGAGGGAAAAAATACACAACGAACATACATGTGGCATTGTGGGGTAACATAGAACCTGTCTATCTTAGCTGACAGGTACATGTGGTATTTTGGATGTACAGCATGTAAACCAGACGAGTAAAAGCATAGAGGCGTACCTCTGACTCGCTGGTCTGACAGCCAAGGACTAGTGGTGTTATGTACTTGCTGACACTCTCCATGCTCACAGATACAGGTCGGCAGCGATGTAGATAGGCCATGTACTGTTTGAGCTTGTCTTGCAGATCTCGTGCTAAGTCTTTTTGGTTGGGAGTTTCATAATCCTCCACCACCTGATGGACAAAGAACTATGGCTATATTCACATTGGCTGATCATTGTAGATGTGTTAAAACATTCATCAATATTAGATGTACAAATTGATGATACAATACACTACATACTATATTACATATGGAACAATACGCTATATACTATATTACATATGTATACAATACACTACATTACGTATGGAACAATACATTACATACTATATTACATATGTATACAATACACTACATACTATATTACATATGGAACAATACACTACATACTATATTACATATGGAACAATACACTACATACTATATTACATATGGAACAATACACTACATACTATATTACATATGGAACAATACACTACATACTATATTACATATGGAACAATACATTACATGCTATATTACATATGGAACAATACATTACATACTATATTACATATGGAACAATACACTACATACTATATTACATATGGAACAATACACTACATACTATATTACATATGGAATACTGACCTTTTTAAAGGCACAAAGCAGTGCCACAGCTCTAGCGTTAGAGCCACATATAATACCCTTGGCATACTGTAACCCAATCTGTGCTATACACGGATGTATGTATCTGAAATAGCAAGTGCCCAAATATAAGAAATGAGAACAAGTCAGAGATGGGTAAAAATATTGACATTTGACAGAGAAACAAACCCGTTAGAGATCGGAGGCTGAGATCTGTAGGGCGGAAGGTGAGAGAAGAACTTGGCGCTGCCACCCTTTGATTGTGAGCTTGATTTAGAGCTCTTGCTGCCACTCGGTCGAATCTTTGCTTCAGAGTCAGCAGGCTTTGATGATTTAGGAGTTGCTTTCTCAATAACTGAATAAGTGCACCAATAGCTGTATGTTAGGGATTTGCAAGTACATTCCAGAGATCAAATATTAATGTAAGAAATTACCAGCTGGTGGTTTGGCTTCTTTTGGTTTGTCTGAATTCTTTTTCTCAAGTTTTGCCTGTCTCTGTGCCTCCTATAACACATTACAACAGAAGATGTCCATTGACTAGCTGGCACAATAGTTGATAAGATTTCAGTGCAATTAAGACACTACAAACAGGTCCTGGTTGTTTTCATCTCTGCACTTACCTGCAAGGCACGACGCTCAGCTTTTGTTAGCTGCTTCTTCGCAGACGGAGTCTCAGACGAGACATCCTGTAGTCTCAATTGCTCTTTCCCAGCTGGAGAAGCAGAGCTCTGGGTGGAACTAGAAGCCCCATCATTCAAAGAGTCGGGTAATTTTCTAGAAGTTTTAGTTGCAGGAACTGATTCCTCTGCGGCAGTTTGTTGTGGACTGGCAGCCGCTACGACAGCTTGTTGTGAACTGGCAGCCGCTGCAGTGACCTGTTGCGAACTGGCAGCAGCTGCAGTGGCTTGTTGCGAACTGGCAGCGGCTACGGCAGCTTGTTGTGAACTGGCAGCAGCTGCAGTGGCTTGCGGAGTTGCTTCTTTTTGTTGCAACTTAGCTGCTCGTCTCGCCTTTTTATCAGACTTTTTTGAGGAGGCACTTCGGTCTGCCATTAGTAGCTCAACTACAACGCATACAGCTGATTATCCACAACTTTGGTACTGGCAATACATTGAAAGTCTAGCAATATTTAACAACAACCTTTAGATTTACGACAGTGACACGCAAATATACAAGAAACTAATTATGTGTCAACTACACCAAATACAACTAGTTCAATTCGGGAGGAGCGGCTATTGGGTCCAAACTATTGAGTAACTTGTCATTTTAACTAAACTATGTTTATTGATAATTGAAAAAATTTCGATTTTTCTATTCTTTATCAAAAAAAAAAGTAAACTTGCCCAGTTGTGAGCAAAGGGGGAATCAGCAAAACTATTTTTAAACGTATTCTTATATGACAAAAACTCAAGTTTACTCCAGAAAATTGTATTGATGGATAAACAACTAATTTGAATGGTGATTGTCAAGCAATAAAAAGTTGTAGAGCGTTTCAAGTAAATGTATCTCTATGAATAAACCAAATGGGACTCTACTACTTTTAACATCAAACTAAATGCCAGCATAAAAGTGGTTGCTGGTATTACATATGTCAAAGAATAAATGTAAACAAGCTCTGACGGGACAAACAATAGCGATGGGATCCACCTTGTTGCTTCGAAAACAACTAAATCGCCATGACATACTTCCTTTGACAAAGATCAGCTTCTATAACTTTGTATCTCAAGACAACAACTGCTATAGTTTTTACCAACAAAAACTTCCTTTCTGGTTTGCTTCCACAGAATCTGAATTAGCCGTATCTCTTTCATTATCTTCTACAGAGGTTGTCAAATTGTTCAATTCACTTTTAATTCTATGATAACTTTGCAAATTGTTTTCAACATTTAGTGGGCAACTAACTCTATTTTTCATTTTGCTGGCTGGCATATTCATTAACTGACACACCTTTCTCTTTCCCTGTTGGTAGCTGCATTACTTGTTGGTTTGGATTTTTTAAGAACAATTCATTTCTTCGATTGCATCTGTCAGTGATGTTGGCCTAAGAATGAGATTTCTAAAGCACTATATGTTGACATCTTATGGTGTTCGATGGAATAGCTTGTTGCTCATTTCACACGATGATCCGATCACCAAAAAATTTTGCATTAACTAACCAAGTTTATTCAGCGGACATTGCTCATTACTTCAACTCCACACATTGTGCTGGGTTCTATTAATACCTGCTGACTATGCCATCATCGATCATTGCAATAATATGGAAATGGATTAACTCAAGGAACTTGAGAATAAATAATTTGAGAGTTACAGATTTCGATGATTTGGGACAGGATGGAAGAATTATGTCAGAGCATAACCCAGAAATTTCACCTCAATTAGTGGAGTATTTCTCTGTATTTCACTAGTTGAATGACCAATTATTTATGAATAATTTACATAGTTTGTAATATTATCTATTATGTTGTATTCACCATTGTTTTATGCACTTCCAGCATACATTATGATTGGACTAGTGAAACCATTATTTGCATTTGACTAACTGAGACCTACACACAGTCAACACCTGAAAGCAAGTTTTTGAGCTGTAATGTCATGACTGTTACTAAATATAGGCAACTACGACTATTAGCTGAATCCTACATGTACATATACCGATTAGCTACCGATTGGCCCTTACTGATTGGAGATGACGACAGGGTGTTTGCCCTATTTTTTCTCCACTTCCCATTCTCCTGCAATACCGGTCAAACTCGCTACATTTGATGTCCTAGTTAGCCAAAAGGGCTTTCAAACAACAACGACTTTTCATCCATAACTAATTGTACTTGAGAAACAGTTTTGATGGGTAACGTTATAACGGCGAGCAGTGATATGATTGGTCAGGTAAAAAATTCTCTACCGATTTTTCGATGTAAATCAAAACCTGCGAGTGCCTAAAAAAACATGCTACTGATTGCTTGGTGATTTATCCGGAAACAGAAGCTGCAAAATCACGCAATCGGTAAGGCAAATCGGGAGCTAATCGGTATATGTACATGGGGTTGAAAGCTAGCTAAGAACTTTAAATTGAGGTATGACTGTATAATACTAGCTAGTTAGTGTTGCCAGCAAAATTGAGGCCTGATACTGTGCCCTTCTATTGAAGATGTCAAAGTGATATGCCAGTGGTTTTACAGTTTTAATGTCACTCAAAAAGTTTCGAAATCATCTTTGAACAGCTGTACCCTGAAAATAGATGGTCTGAGTATTGTTTTTGGTTTGCGTCAAGGGCAGCTCTAAAGACAGGTCTCATGAGCTAGTAGCTTGTGTGAGCAGCCTCCTATACACATGCCGACAGTTAACCGGCTACGCTTTCGAATAAACAGAGGGATACATTTACTAGCATGACTCCATAGATAATAAGAAAAGTGCAATCAAGCTACGGACAAAAATATTTCAAGTGAAATGCGACTAGAATTGACAAAAAAAAACAGTAGTATAAGATCTTGTTGTACCCAGCGCTCTAAAACCTATCGTTGGAAAGAACTAAATTGCTTTTACGAAAATAATTAAAATACCAGCAGATAGTCTATTATTTACGTCAAATAATTTTTCTGATTTTTTTCTTAAACAAATTTCTATAGTGGTAACATGTGTTCAAAGTTTTCATACTTTAATGCAAATCCGCTATGAGCCAGAATGGTGTTTTGATAGTTTGCCCATTTTTGATGATTCATATAAATGTTAGCTACGCATCAGTGCATCATTTTGAATGGGTAAAATTTAGTAGGTAAAAACATTTTTTTTTAACCAAGAGTCAAGTTTATTTTTCACAAAACGCTTCAGTAGCATGAGATTTTACGGACCGTAACGCTTAGAAATTGCAGGTGGAACTAAAGACTGAAATAGTTTTGGGTGATTAAAATTTCATCCCCTCGCTACCATTTGAGACTAATTTACTAAAATAATAGTCAATTGTCAAACTGATTTTGTTGTTGTTGTAATGGAATGTGTTGTTTCGCTCCTAGTTTGTCATTGATAAAATACTACTTGTTGCTTTTTATCAAAAATTGAAAAATGTTTCTCCATTTATAAAACAAAAATTAATTATGACATCATGTTGTTATTGTTGATCAACTTATGTAATAATTCTTGTTATGTCTTTCTTATTATTAATTAATTATCATATTGTTAGTTGATTTTGAGCAGTGTTATCATTTTTACAAAAAACTTATTATTAACAATATAATTAATGATAATTATTACAGATGCTGGTGCATGTGTGATGTATACTATATATGTATGCATGTATGAAGCATACATTAGCAATTACGTTTGGTTGATCCTCTCTATAATAGGGCAACAGCAAACAATGCCATTTTCAACACGAAAAGGTTTTGTAAAATTCACTTTTTTAATGAAATGTGGGCTAAATCTTTTAGCATCAATGAAATTCCCAGCTATTACTTGACAGGTTGACACCAATTTTTATCAAGAAAACAAATTTAGAAAATTTATTTGTTCCAGCTAGTCTGAGAAGCACAGAATGTTGAAAGTTCAATCATCACTCTTAGTTATATTGATTCTGCCAAAATTTCAAAACAAAAGGTTTCATTAGCATTTATGCCTAATGACTTCTAATATATCCCTCCTCCTTCACTACCTGATGAATTGCAGCATGGTTTTAATAATGTAGCGGTGGTCTCGATTTCCGTTATTTCTTTAAAATTTTTTTTAGTATTGTTAATTTATATTGCTTATTTTATTTAGATACAATGCAAACTTTCACAATTAATTTATCAAACTATTATATATTGGTTGCCCAGTTAGTTGTAAATGAACAATACTATATAATTTGATTTTAACTGACATGAACAAAATTTTCCTGTATATAGTGCCAACTGGGTCAGCAAGCGAACTGAGCTTACTTTCCTGGAGCTAACAAGCCCATTCAAATACAATACGAGAACACAAACTTCGCTATGAGCAATGAAATTCATATTTACAACACAAATGTCTATCAGTTCACAGTGTAGTGATTGTTGCGACCCAGTGTTTTCATGTAGACTTTCAACTTTCGAGGCGAGCGATAATTTCTTATGTGCTCACCAAAACCAAATGGAGTAGCAGACTGATATAGAAGAGGCTACAGATTGACATAGAAATGCCTCATGAGCCAAAACTGCAAAGTTAAATATAGCTCCTAATTCAAAACAAGGTCTGAGCAAACTAACCCCTCTTCACTCTATGAAAAATTGATTGTTTATAACAATAATAATCAATGCATGATGTATAATAGTGCATCATATACCATAATCGATTGTTGCCATGATGATAGTATTTACCATTGAGATGGTGGTGCAATTTTTGTCACCACTCAATCCATTTACCAGCAATAAACAACAATAACTAATAACTATATCTATTATCATGAAAACATCTGTCTGTATGTCTGCGTGTCGATTGGTCATTCTGGGCTTACAAACACCTTAACAGCTACACTGACAGATGTAAAAACTTCTGCAAAATCATTCCATTGGAGAAATCTAATGGATGATGGGGGTTTAAATTTGCCATTTGTTTTCAAACCAGAGATATTTACAGATTAAATATTTTTATCAATAATAATATAGATAGGGGCGATGAAATTTTGATAGCTCAAGTGTCAAATGGGTATATAGCCTCAGCTACTATGCTGAATGAAACAAAAACTGCGGCAAACACATTTTTATTGGATCAATTTGATGAATGCCTGTGGTTTAAATTTGCCGTCTGTTCTCAAACCATAAATATTTGAAGTTTCAATATTGATAGGTTTTTTCAATAATAGGAGACAAATCACAAACAGTTAAATTTTGTTGGAGTGTCAATGACTCACATTACTTCGTTCCAGTACGCATAAGTTGCATGAAATTATCTTTGGTAACATTTTTTTGCAAGCTAGCTTAATAGTTACTACAATGTGCCAGCACACAGCACACCGGTGTCATCTGAAAAATTGAGCAAAGAGAGAGGGAGAGATGGAGTGGGTAAAATGAGAAAGGGGTGGAACTGAGAGGAGCATAACAAGCAGAGTCCCTGCAGAGAAACGGATCGCCCTCGTGTATTTAATGTGCGTCGTGATTTATTTTTAAACTGCAAATAAAAATTAGAAAAACTCTTCTAATGCTACTATTATCATCGCTTTATGATCCATTCAATTTACAAAACTTGTGTTTCAGGATTTATATTACAAGCTCATAGCATGATCCATTAGTAGCAGTGGAAGCAAATCAGTATTTTCGTAAATGAAGATCACAGCTTATGCTGACTCTTTGATTCATCTGTAAGAAAATGCTATAATCCATTATGATACTCATTATTTAATCATCATGCTAAAAGGGGGCTAAAAGTAATATGAATAATAACAGCCAGTAGTACTATTATTATCACAAAAAAATTGGTATTGCAAAATCTATAATAAATAATAATCATTATTATGATTATAAATAAATACATACAATAATAATATTTATTATCATTACTACTACTATTTCGCATCATCATTATGATTATCATTGTTACTATTATCAATTATATTATTGTTAAATAACAGATAACCAAGCACTACTACTAATATAAAGCAACTAATAACCATTACTATTATCATATTAATTTAAATATAACGATAAAACCTACTATCACTATACTAATAATTTTAATGATACTGATAACATTGTTGATAATAATTATAATAAATGACGTTGATGAGATTACCAATAAAATACAATAATAACAATATTAGGGGTCACCCCGAAAGGGTGCCGTCCCATCATAATAAACAAAGGTGCCGCAAACAATTTTTTTGATCTGAGAATTGTTGTATCCGTATGATGTTAATAATAATTATTAATTATTATATGAACGATAAGAAAAGTTTTGGGTTTGGAACTACTTGGGGTTTGGGAATTGGTGTTTGGAATTTGGGCTTGGGGTATTTATTTATCATTATTCCAATAATTATTTATTATTATTATTCATAATAGTTATTTATTATCATTATTATTATCATTATTATTATTACCACTTTTTTTTTTACTACTTTTTCTAGACTTTCATCTCCACCTTCCTGGTAATAATAATAACTGTAATTAATGAGCTGAGCTGTAAGCTTCCATCTGCAAAGTATTTCATTGATGATTAACCAAGGCTCGTACAGCTTCTCAATAAACTAAACAAAATAATTAAAATCAATTAAAAAAAACTGACAATGATGATGATTAAAAAAATAGTCCATGATTGAAATTTATTGATGCAACTTCATCAAGAGGGAAGGATATAGCAATTCATGAGAACTTCCCCGCATTAACTTCCATAATATTCGTGAGGGAAGAAAGGCGAAATTTTTAATGATGCTGGCTAATGCCTAAGTTCTTAAACATGGGAGAGGTTAACCTGGCTCCACGATAGACCGATTGATTAAGGTTAGGAGCATCAGGTTAACTCGTTTGCACGTTTAGAAGTTTCTCTTTATGATAATTTGGTTAGTCAGCAATAGATAGTTTCACTTGTGGAGGGCAAGCAGCAACTAGTAGGTTCATTCCTTTCACTGATCAACAGGTAGAGTAGTAGTAGTAGACACATCGAGTACCGATAATTTGTCTTATTATTTATCTTTGTCAAGCCATATTCTGTCAGACAGACATCACACGTAGCTAGCAGCTTTTTAAATTATTTGAAAAACTATTTGTTTGTAAAAAGAAAGAACAGTAGTCTTCTGTCGTGTCTAGTAGCAGCAGTAGTAGTAGATTAAGTAGTAGGCAGTAGAGTGTTGTAGTTTGCACTGCTATTAAAATTGATAATAAATGGTGCGTATTATTAACAAAAACCTAGACTTACTTAATACATCCATGTAGTTTTGTGGCACGTGATGTTAGACACTTTCGATTTCAAAGTCGTATGAGCGGTTTTGAAATAATTTAGACAGTTGGCGAAGTGTCTTTGACATCGTAAGTAATTAAGTAAATGTAGTAAATAAGTAGCCTAATGAACCGCATCTCGGACTTCGCAATTTCTAAAGTTCATGCAATCAAATTGTATTTCCTGTCTTATAACCATTAACTTTCTCAAACCGTTGAGTTTTTTGCAAATAGTCCATCCAGATGGTTTTGAAATTATTCAGATGGCTTGGAAGAGTACAAACCGTATAAATGCTTTTGAATTAGTATGAACTGTTTACAAACTGTATGAACTGTTTTAAAGAGGTTTGAAAGGTTTGCAAAGCACATGGTTTTCGAAGCACATGATTTTCGCCCTCATTTTCTTTATAACCTTTATGCAAAATATCTGACATAGATTAAGAGACATAGAGCAAAACACTCAACTATCTGAACACTTGTTGAATATAATCTCCAAAACTAATCTTTGAAAACAATAGTTTTCATATATTATTCATAATAATATGAAATAAATAAAACGTCGTGTTTCAATTTATTTCATCAAAATTCAACTGTCCAGTGTTTAATGAAAAAAATATCAGTCGTAAGTGTACTAAAGAAATTCCATCAGTAGAGCGGACCAATGAATCGGCTCACATTTTCAAAGCATATGAACGGTTTTTCTCAAAGCGTATAGAACGCTTGCAACAAATTTATACTTTTTCAAAAACAATCAGCTGGTTTGGAAAGCGCTCAGACGTTTTAATTTACAAAACACAAAATGATCTGAGCCACCATATGTAGTTTTTAATTCTTCTGAAGCTCTTCTTTCATCAATATTCAAGTTACATCAAATTTAAGCGCAGCAGCCTAGACTCGCTAGACTGCTACATACTGCTACAGCAACAGCCTAGACTCGCTAGACTGTTACATACTGCTACAGCAACTGTTGATTCTTTCATGGTAAATTTTTATTATTTCCTTGGGAACGCTGATAGTGAAAGTATTTCTATAAACGTGTTTATGAATTCAAACTAAACATAAATTGTAAGTAAATATTTTCTTGGTTGATACCAGTTGACACAGGTAGTATATTTGAATCCAAAATCAATTAATTTAAAACTGACCACTTCTGGATATTACCAGGCTAATAGTATTGAAGGTCAATCCCCAAGCCTGGTCATGTATTAGGGAGAAGGTGTACAGAATTCGGCGGTAGAGCAACAAATGAACTGATCATATTTGATTCTCTAATGGGTTCAAATTTGGAAATCTTGCAACTCAGAGTTCACTGAAATCAACAGTTTTTGTAAAAACCTACTATGTATCAAATTCTGACTACAATCGAAGTCAAGTATAATGGTCGCAATTAAATAACACAGGTAATTACTACGAGCATGATTTACTTACAAGTGTATTGGACAAGGATGACCCTTGGGAATGAGAATTGTCAAACCAAATTGTTGATATATTACTACCACCAATTGCTATTCATATAAATTATCTATACTAGTCCAGCCACACTCGAATGTCACTGCCAATTATGTACAAAGTTTTGATTTCATTTATTGCTACTCATGAATTGTTGGCTGCCTCTTTCCCATGAGCTTGCTTTCGCTCGCAACCTGCAAATTATCCTTTGTTTTAGGTTAAGAGTCAAATATATAGAAAGTTTTCTTTCAATACTGTAAAACTTTTGTCTATATCTCTGATTCAACCTCACATTAGTATGAATTTGAATTCAGGTGAATCTTTTATCTATTTTGTTATTTTAAATTGCTCCAACTACTGGCGGTACAAACCCATCTGTATCGGATTTGCTATATTCATCGCCTGTTTCAACTTTCAATCATTTTTGAGATACTTGCATTGTTTTTTTTTCTGTCATTCTCTAACTGGTTCACCCAAAGCGAATTTAGTTGGCAAGTTTCCAACATCTCACTCGTAACACCGTGGTTTTTGTTGGTAAATGATAGTCTATTTATGTAGTAGTTGATATTTGATCACTTTGTGTTTGACTGACTGCACTTTCTCTGTTATCATATTTTTCCTTTATTTTCAGACATTTTCCGGCAACAGTAAATGTAGTTTCCCATTTTCCTCACCCATAATGACATAATCGTTAAATCTCCTGTTGCCGCTAGAACCAAGTGATACAGTCACCTGCCAAGTTTATCATGGCTGATGTCACAGCTCGTCTGATCTGGTACCGGCTCAACGAGTCCTCCGAACATTTGCACATATTATGGGATGCCATCTCTTTTATCGTTGATGCCGGTGGCTCCGTACTAAACTATATATTTCTCTTCTGGCTCATTTTTGGGATACTTACTATAGTGATAGTTAGCGTCCTACAGCATCACGATGCCTCTCGACATCCTAAGTCTCCCAACATCCATCAAGCAACCACTGAGTTTGTGTGCAGCGAGTGTAGAGGACAGCAAAATAATCGTAAGCAAATGATTAGTGTCTCCACGTCAGACAGTTGCATGGACGGTATCAGTGCTCCGCCACATCTGGACTGGCATAACATTGTGTTAGAGTGGCTCAGCAACAGCGATACTGCATGGAGGACCCCTGTGTTGGAGAGTCTGCTCACCGTCATGACCGAAGAGAGTCGCAAACTTGGTGTAAGTAGTTGAGTGTGCTCACATGTTTTATTACGATATAACATTCAAAGTTTATAATTTCATCTTTCAGGCATCTAAGTCATCGCTGAGAATTTTATTTCATGCCAGGAAGGGCAGCCAAAATGATATCATTCTGCAATAAATTCAAAAACACTGTCTCGTGATATGATGGTAGTTTGTAAGCTTTAGTTCCTAACTTGCTATACATTTTTGTATGTTAACTACTTGACAATCGCGCAGTGGTTTGCATCATTCATTGACGTATGCATGCAGTAAGTAAACGGCATTCGAAAATATTGCCTTTGCAGAGCGATCAGGTGATGTAAAGGCAATGATATCTAGTTGTATATGAGGTAGTTGGCTGTAAAATCCTTCGATAGCATTAGAGTTTATTGTCTTTGCTATTAGACTATCCAGTCGAAGGGTAATAGCAATGCAGTTGCATATAAATGCCATTTTTATCAAACGTAGCAGGCGAGAAGATAAAATCTTTGTATCATACAGCTCATTCATCGAGCGTATTGTATACGCTGTTTGTAAACACTCTTGGCTTGTGAAAAATGAGAGCATCAACACATCTAGTAATTGTGTAGTCTATGAGCTTGTATTGTGTGCACCCACACAACCAGCTGATCCTCTAAAGCCACCATATATTGTAGGGCGATCTGTTTGTCACCTTTGAAGCCTTCCTGCCTGTTGGGGATGCTCCGCTACTCAAGGTCAATAAAGTATTACCCGATAGTGCAGAAAGCAATAAACTTGTAAGTGTGCCATGCTGCTGTTACGTCTTTGATATAAGATATTGTCTGTCTGGTGCTGCCAAGACTTTTGTATGTGTCAGAATGTAGATGAGTAGAATGGAGAAAAGCGCTGACAGAGCAAGCAGGTTATTCATCTAAGTTACTGCTTATAATACATAATTACCTCCAAGTACCTTTTGGCTTTATATCTGTATATTAAACTTGTATTCACTCTGAATGTGATACAAACCAGCCGCTTGCCTCTGGTCATAGAAAGAGATTATTATGTGCCATTATTATGTTTAAGATACCATTTGGTAGGCTGCTGTATCTATTAAAAGGAAGTTGGTTAGAAGCCTAAAAATTTAGCACTAGTTTTCTATTTACTAGGTAAGTATCTGAACAGTCAAAGTTCAGCGCTTACTGGCTGAACAAAATTGATTATTCATGTTAAATTAAGTGGATAGCCAAGATTTGTTAGTGAATGCAAGAATCAACCTCAACTTAAAAGTGGGTTTTAATCTCTAACAAAGCAGCAATTATCTGCTATATTATCCCACAAGCCTAAAAGCAGATTTATGTTTGAAATAGCTCATTGCTCAAAGGTAGCTTTTTTGAGGAATGGACCAGTTATTTAGAACAGTGCTTTTGACTTTATGAGTGCAAAGTTGCCTACGAGTGTGAATGAAGCAAATAGAATGATGGTGGAAAGAACTAAACCTACAGAGATAGTAACTAAAGAGGATTTATATGATGGAAAGGTGGCCTACAGTTGGAGTCAGCTGGAGAGACTAGCAGAGAGAGACGACTTGGATAGAGTGCAACAGCTGCGGAGTCAGTAGCAATGATACTAATGAGCTAGGGGCTGCATTCTTGGAGAGATAATGTCTTGTCTAAATATACCAGTCAAAAATTACATTCTCCCCCTCTCTCACTATTCAATCACTGCCATGGCTGTGCTACATACACTTACGTCACTGCTGCTAAGTTATACGCGGTTTATGACTATATGACTTGGCTAGGTTACGTTTGTTTTGGACTAGCCATGTATAATTGCTGCAACAAGATGGTTTTTACCGGATGTTTTCCATAACAAGACCCTGAGATAATGAAGATAGAGCTCAGCTAGTTTTTGTTTTGGTAACAAGTAGTGTATGTGTGTGTGTACTAATGTACTAGCGTGTACTTACTGGTGCCAGCAAACTTGAGGTATTGTGTTATATATTACTTGGTATCAGCCAATAGTGTCCTAAAATTCTGATTATTATACACCTTTGAATAGAAAACAAAACAAGAAATGACATGTCACATGACCGTTAGGTTGGTAAATCAGAAAGCTGCAATAGCTTACCAACTTATGTTGTATATCAGTTTCAAGTCAGTAGTTATGCTATACGCAATATTTGTACGGCACCCAATGTAACAATGCAAGCTCTCCTAAAGTTAGTGCTTTTGTACTAATTTAATAATACATCCAACAAAGTACAAATAATAAATATGACTGAGTGAATTAAGCGTAATTCCCATTGCCATATGACATATCCTGGCTATACCTACTTTGACAGGTGCTAGAAGGTGACATACAACTATCTGGTCTACAGCTCAGTCTTACAGTATCAGACAACTCCGTGTCCATTCACTCTAATCTCCTTCTTATTATACATCTCATCAAATCTCAGGTAGGTCGTCTGCTTGTGTTGTCTTGCCTGTGTTAGAGGGTGGCGTACATCCGTAGCCAATTGTCTAGTTCCCCTGCTCTGCCAGGGTAATGTAACCAGTATCCAAGTATGAATTACCTAACTCTGTCAGCTATTTGTTTATCAATTTTGAGTGCTTGCCAAACCAAGCCTTTGCAGTCAGGTGAGTGAATTGTTCTTTCCATTTTGATATTAAATTCACATTATACAATTAGCTATTGATGTCAAGTGGTAAGGTACAGAGGCTATACCTCTCATGTAAACGATTGGTAGACAATCCATTGTTTGTTGATGTATCTATTGAAACTAAATTCACTATACATTCCACTTGTTTCACCAAATAGCTGTATACACTTCTTATAGCTTGTGATTGAAGTGGAAAACAAGACAGATGTAATATCTCTTGTGGTAAAGTCAGGGGAGATAACTACCAGTGACATTCAATTCTCTCCCTACCACCAGGTTATACTTGTGTGCTTACATAGCTTGATGCACTTGCCATACGAGCCCGTCTTCAATATTTGTAGCCAGAATCTGGCGATGGATAAGATACAACACGAGCCTGGCTGGCAACTGGTACGCCAGACCTAATGCTCTATCCAGCAAATAACATCAGTACTAACATTTAGTGCATTTCAATTTGCTTTTTATTTCTGAATATTTTTATAATATTCATTTTTATTCAAACTTGATATTTATCGCGAAGTTTATTATTATTGTCCAAGACATTAATAAATCGATAATCTTTGGTTTATAATTTATCATAATTTATAACTGGCATGTTTTCTACTTGTTTATTTACAACTTGTTTTATCAAAAGTGATAATTATTTTTTAAATTGCCTGCCCTGCGCCAATTTTAGATGAACAGCAACAATTATATAACTATTATAATACATACCACCATTTAAACTATTATGTATAATCTTTGTAAACATAGATGTGAATCAAGATAACCTTGACCTAGGCACTTTTATTACATGGAATTGTTGTCGATCGGTATCCAAGCAATCACAGCACGACGGACCGGATAAAAAAATTGATCACGTCCTATTTGCTTCATCCTTCGCTGGATATACCATCCTGCGTGAGAGAGCAAGAGATAGTGATGATATTCTGACTCATGTGACAGGCCTGGGTCCCTGGCCTGTGATTGGTTGGATTCTTAATGACAACATAGGACGTGATCAGTTTTTTTATCCGGTCCGTCGTGCTTGGATACCGATTGACAACAATTCCATGTAATAAAAGTGCCTAGGTCAAGGTTATCTTGATTCACATCTATGTTTACAAAGATTATACATAATAGTTTAAATGGTGGTATGTATTATAATAGTTATATAATTGTTGCTGTTCATCTGAAATTAGCGCGGGGCAGACAATTTAAAAAATAATTATCACTTTTGATAAAACAAGTTATAAATAAATAAGTATAAAACATGCCAGTTATAAATTATGATAAATTATAAACCAAAGATTATCGATTTATTAATGTCTTAGACAATAATAATAAACTTAGCGATAAATATCAAGTTTGAATAAAAATGAATATTATAAAAATATTCAGAAATGGAAAGCAAACTGGAATGCACTAAATAGTAATACTGATATTATTTGCTGAATCAAGCATTAAGTCTGGCGTGCCAGTTGCCATTCGCATTATTTAGGTATGCTATCTTTTGTTAGGCTATGGGTACAGAAGAAAAGCTCGTGTGGCAAGCGCACAAGATCTAGCCGGCTTGTGGGATTTTGTGGTGCTCCACTATCAAACACGCCCCACAGTCTAGATAAAACCTTAGTGTGCTGAGAGTTGTCCTCTTCTTTTTCACAATAATTAGCAAGATCGCAATTTGCCAATGTATGCTCCATAAGGATTGTGTTATAACGAATAAAATAAGATGCGGAATCAAATTTAACAACAATTAGGATAAATCTCATGTTTGTCAGATGTCTGTGAGACAGCACCATAGAGTTCACCAATTGGTTAACAGTTTCATTTCTCCAGGGAGACATTTACTACAGCAGCACCCTTTCAGCAGGAAACGCTGCAGAAAACTGTTTGTCTGAATAAACTTGATATACTATGATATGTGCATTACAAAACTTTGGGTTCAACTCTGGCACAACTTACAGTACACTAAGGCTATCTCCTAGATGGTGAGGGTGTTTGATAGTGGAGTGCCACAAAATCCCAGAAGCCGGCTAGGCCTCTGCTCTAGCGCTTATATTGTTATATGTTGGTAGTCCACTGTATGATATGTAATGCATACGCTGATATTTAGGGGGTGGATTATGTGACAGATGAGAGGAAGTTGACCCACCACGTCAGCGCTATATTCACTCAGATCTCTCTGCCTCTCAGTCTATCTCTCAAGACGGGAGATGGCCTGGTGCCACCCTTACACAAGGCACTCACTCCGACAGATTCTGCGGTTAGTAGTCCGTGCCAAGTACTGTAGCTTATATATATATTTTTGTGTATTTCACCTGCAGCTGTCTCCTAGGGGTTCCCTACATCTACCTGCTAGGGTAAACTGCTCATTTGACTTACACCAGCATGCCACAAACCACCGGATGTAGATTTATCAGTAGTTCCGTGCATTAATTCTCTGAAATTAGATTTGATTCTGTTGACTGATATAAAGAGTTGCGGGGCGTGTTCACTCATCCCGTGCATTACTTAGTGGCTAACGCTATGTGTGTATTACTTTGTACTTGTCAGACCTACAACACAAGTTATATAACTGAGCATAGCTCAACAGCTGATTATATTATAGTGTTATATATGTATGTACGTATATACGTATGTACGTACATATGTATGTACTTATGTATGTACTTATGTATGTATTAGTTATTTATCTGTTACTCGATACTTGAATGTACTGCGTTAATGGAGTCTATTACACTTTAGGTAAAACCGGATGTTCACTGGGAAATTCTTGCAATTTCAGGGCTGAAGTTTCATTATTTTGAGAGAAAGTTGCATCAACAAAGCTTATCCGCAGATTTTAAAATGTTTTGTAAGGCCCAGACTTGTTTAGGCTGTAGTCTGATGCACTGCATTGAGTACCTCCTTATAACTCAACCAGTTTACAACCCGTTTATCACTACTTATCATAATTCATTAGTAAACCGTGTATTATAGTACAGTAATGGCTTGACTCTCTAATTGCTTGCTGACTAATTGAGCAGCTGTGTCAGCAGCAACAGCAGCATTTTATTCACTCGCTGCCTGATTAGTTAGAAAGATTTCATACCCCAATCAGTCAGCAAGTAAATACTGTCCAGTCCATAATGCATGTATTGTTGGTTGGTTAGTTCTGCTAGCTCAACCTCAATGAATGAGTTGTATAGTGTATTTATAGCACAGCGCACCACCACAATACTTTAGTATTATCCTGTGGTCTTGTGTGTATTTAGGGCAGCTCCAGACCCCCCAAACCCCCACGCTCCATGGAAGATAAAAGGCTGATGATTAAGTTAATAAAAGCAACAAAGTTAAATAGACGTAACATTGGTGAGTCCCTGTTTTGTTTTGATAAATCAACTTGATGTGTGATTGTCTGCCGGTTAGCTAATGGACCGGGCAAGTGCAATGGATACTGTGCAATCTAACACTCACCTCATCAAGCACAAATTTTATCGATTTTTAAGAATTATTTGTTTTTTCCTTCTGACGATTTTTTATTATCAAAAATTTATTATCAAAAATGAATATTTTATTAATAACGAATGTTTTTGTGGCCTTACGATTTTGATCATTGGCATATGAATACTCGAATTATCAGTTTATTGCATCACTTCTAAATATACATGTAAGACATGATAGGCACTTGTAACACAGCTGTGCTGTGCTTTTGGCATTCTTCATAGGAATACTCACAGATGAAAACCTGATTGTGAAGGTTCTTAATGCCAGAGGCCTACACGCCTGGAAGATGTTTGGTAAATCGATGCCTATCATTTGCCCTGGCTGTACCTTCCTTTCTGTTAACTAACCTGACTCAGCATTCTCCAGCAAACAACAACTGGTGCTTTGGTTACAGGGTGACCAAGTGTGGTCACAGATTGTTTATTAATTTCTAAAAAACTTTGTATAAATAGGACATCGATTGAGGAAAGAATTGCCGACAAACATTCTCTTGTCCCCAGAATATAATGCAGTTTGTGAGAGAATATAAAATATAGATGGCGGTTGGAGTATCCAAACTGCCTATCAGCCTCTCAATGTATGTATATTATATCATTTAACAGTCAGTAGGAGATGGGTTTCACTGGAGCACCTCTTTGTTGTAGTCACTATGGATGCTTTCTGTGTTGTGGAAGTAGACAACCCTTACCAAACACATTCTACTAGTGTGGTAGAGAATACGGTTAATCCTTACTGGGACGAACACTTCCTTTTGTAAGTGTCTTGTTTACTACTTGCACTGCATCTCTCTTTGTTTGCTCTAATAATGGATTAAGGGTTGTGCTCTCTTTATCTCTGAGCGCAAACAGAAAAACTTGTGTTGTGATTTTTTCAATTTTGGTTTAGAATCAAGCTTGATTTATTCTGTCGGATATTTGAATAGCTATGATTGGTTGATTGAACGAGTTCCCCCACTGCTTAGCGCAGTTACTCAGATTTCATTATTACGTGTCAGTAGAGTTATTCCATCAACTGATGTCTGTGTTAGCTACCTGCCAGTGAGACGTTGCTGCATATTTGCTGCCCTGCCATATGATCTATAGATTGTACCCTACAGTGGCCCAAATGTGCTTCATAAATTATGGAGAAAGTACAAGTTCTTGTCATTAACCCTCATTTAGTGGGATAATGTTTTATAGATATACTTCTATGATAGTTAGTGCTGTGTTATGTGCTGTTTTTGTACTGTTGTATGTACATTACACAGTAGTGATGGCTGCTTATCGCTTTTTGTTACTGGCTAATACTTATATAATATATACCTTGTGTTACTTACCTTGTGGTACTTACCTTGTGGTACATACCTTGTGGTACATACCTTGTGGTACATACCTTGTGTTACTTACCTTGTGGTACTTACCTTGTGGTACATACCTTGTGTTACTTACCTTGTGATACTTACCTTGTGGTACATACCTTGTGGTACTTACCTTGTGGTACATACCTTGTGGTACGTACCTTGTGTTACTTACCTTGTGGTACATACCTTGTGGTACTTACCTTGCGATACGCACCTTGTGGTACTTACCTTGCGATACGCACCTTGTGGTACATACCTTGCGATACGCACCTTGTGGTAGATACCGTGTGTTACATACTTTGTGGTACTTACCTTGTGTTACTTACCTTGTGGTACTTACCTTGTGTTACTTACCTTGTGTTACTTACCTTGTGGTACATACCTTGTGGTACATACCTTGTGGTACATACCCTGTGGTACTTACCTTGTGGTACTTACCTTGTGGTAGATACCTTGTGGTACTTACCTTGTGGTACTTACCTTGTGTTACTTACCTTGTGGTACATACCTTGTGGTACTTACCTTGCGATACGCACCTTGTGGTACATACCTTGTGGTACTTACCTTGTGGTAGATACCTTGTGGTACTTACCTTGTGGTACTTACCTTGTGTTACTTACCTTGTTGTACATACCTTGTGGTACTTACCTTGCGGTAGATACCTTGTGGTACATACCTTGTGGTACTTACCTTGCGGTAGATACCTTGTGGTACATACCTTGTGGTACTTACCTTGTGGTACATACCTTGTGGTACATACCTTGTGGTACATATCTTGTGGTATGTTGCTCTGTCTCTGTATATAGCAATAATATACAATTATTATTATAGATGTCTAGTGAGCTACAACATTGCACACCAGCTGTTATTTATTCTTTAAAATAATGAAACCTGGTAGTCAAGTTTTATTACAAGACAACTCCTACTCAGGGTACAAACACACTGCAAACGAGCAGCGCAGAAACCGAACCCATAATGGAAAATTATGCAAGCTAACCTGCAATGAAACATTCTTGATCTCAGACTAATTGTTTGCTATTTTCTACAGCAATTCTTGCTCACTCTACTACTTTATAGCTAACTAAATGTCTGGGCTGGACATTTCAGTGTGTTTCAGAGTATAATGCTAGGGGATTGAGCTGTCTGCAAGCAATAGATAAGTTTGTTTTGTAACGGCCACAGATGTTTGTAATGTGTTTGTAATGGGTACATTGAAAGCTAAATATATCAGCTAGCTATAACAGTGATGTATGAACACGTTCATCTAACATATGCTTTGTCTTGTATGTAGCGATCTAGGAATCTACACAAAGTTGGTTACATTCAGGGTGTACGGCAGCTCTCAACAGCCTGATGGTTAGTAGCCCACACTTGGTTTGTAACATGGAGTCGTCTTCTACTGCTGTATCATATCCATTGTGGTCATCTTGTTATCGCATTACCTGTAGACTGACTGAACCATAAATATACAGTTAGTGCAAGCCTTTCACCACCAATGCTCATTATATTACTATCAACTAGCTGTCACAGTAGTAATGTAGAAACAGATCTCTGACATGGTGTCCTACATTACTGCTTGTCACAGCAATGTGTCACAAGCTCTTACGTGTTGGCAGGTAAACAAAGTTGTTTAGGGGAATGTCATTTGGAGCTGGAGAAGTTGAGAGCCAACCATGGAGTTCGAATGGTCTTGCCTCTGGAGAGTAGACCAGATATGTCTGACCCTGTTTCTGGTTCAGTTACCATTGAGGTGCGCCTATCTCCTTTATCATAGAGTTATACATTTACTGCTTACCATAGAGTTATATACAATGGTTCACTACCATAGAGTTATATCTGGCTCACCTACCATAGAGTGATATATGGTTCATATATCATGGAGTTATATCTGACTCCCTGCCATAGAGTTTCATATGGTTCACCTACCGTAGAGTTATACACCACGCAATAGTTATATGTACATTCATTTGGTTGTCTATACCATCTCCAGGCATTCTTTGTGGATGCGGCGGAATTTCAGCCAACATCTACACCTGAGGTAGATGATGTGTTTGCCCAGTCAGTGGAGCCACTGATGTCTGATGCAGAGGTGGATTCACCACACAGTGAGAGGATGTCATTGAATGGAGACAGTAGGTTGTCTTCTCTCTCCCTCACTGGATCCACCTCCAAAGTTATCAAGGTACAAGCTTAATAATTGTAGTCAGTGATACATTTGTTTGGAGTTGTCATCTTTTTCTCACTCACAATCATGACTTAACAATCTGTGTGTGCGGCTGTGGTGATCAACCTACTAGCTTTGATTGCGATTCACTTTTTAAATTGACTAAATTCTATTTCTACTGTTGCTGTTGCTCATCATGTCAATACTAAGCTATATTGAATAGCCTTTGGAGTTATCTTCTTGACATGTCAATTTAACAATTAGGAGTTGTCTTCCTTATATCCACAATTGTCAATAAGAGCTTTTTTAGACATCGACATACACTCAGAAGGATAGACTCTCCCATGGCAGTCAAAGCATTGGGTCTACTGCAGGGGTGGAGAAAGCTGAAACTGTTCGAAATATCATAAATGATTCAGGAGCAACCACAGAGAGCGTTCAAGGTAACTGTATGCGTACACACCAACATTGTATATATGTGTAGCTCTGCTGTGTACTATTGTGTATATGCCAACATTGTATATATGTGTAGCACTTTTGTGTGCTACTGTGTGTGTATACCAACATTGTATATATATGTAGCACTTTTGTCTGCTACTGTGTGTGTATGCCAACATTGTATATATGAATAGCACTGCTGTGTGTGTATGCCAACATTGTATATACGTATGCACTGTTGTGTACTACTGTGTGTAGCACTGCTGTGTTGTACAATTGTTACATCATTTCTCTTCTCCTGACTAAACTCTGAAATTGTAGAACCTCCCCCTTCAGGGGTTGACCTTAGCAACGCAGGTAATGTTAGCATGAACGTTTGGTGCTCAGTCTATACAGAGTAGTTTGTAGACTGGTTACAGAGTGTTGGAGTATTTACTCACTTGCAGGTTCCCAGAAATTATAAATGCATTCATCATTGATATGTATTACGTAGTTCTCTTTGCCTATCCAGGATTTGAGAGAGTTGGTTCTGCCTCACCGCTAGAAGATGTAAAAAAACCGAGATACTCCTTGACGTTGGGTAGAAAGAGAGCGTCATGGCTGTCTCTTAAGTTTGATAGGCCTCACTCATTTACTGTGGGAGTGAGTGTACATTGTAGTGTACAACTTACACTGTACACTATACAGTGTACAGCGTACACTGTACAACATACACTGTACAATGTACACTGTACTCAGAGCCCATTTAGCTTGCTCCCATTATTAGTTCAATGGTTCATCCCAACCTCCCCTATAATTTGTCAATGAGTTGAACCCGCTCTCTCTCTTACAGAGATTATTACTGTTTACCCTAACCAATCAGTTGCTGATGTGGTGGTTCGCGAGCTGAAAGACCGGGCCAAACGTTCCAAGGAACCAGGTGGTCATATGACCAGCACTATAATTATAACTGCTGCTAGCAAAGTGAGTTGTATCATCTTTCAGTGTAGCCAATGAAACGAGAGCATGTTTTATTTTCAATTTTATTTTGAGTTGTGTATTCAGAGACCATAACTCTATATTTGGGTATTAATAACGTGATGCTAAGCATTGAAAGCTTAACATAACCAGGCCTGTGTGGCAGAACTAGAAGTTAACCTGTCATACATTTTAACTGTTAAATTATTGATCTTTATGGTGACGAATTACTGTTTAGTTTTTTTTAATGTCATGCACTACTGTATTGGTCACTCCATGCCACCGAATCAATGCAATCTCATACCTAATTGGTTCGTTGAAAAGTTAAATTCCAATTCCATCCAATAGTCAAGATACAAAGTAGCGTCACTAGTTTGGAAAGCAGTTTTTTCGTATAAGTAACCGCCGCTGAACCTTGCATTAGTCCTTTACTGTGCTTTGAAGATACCGCATGTAGAGCAGCCATTAATATCTCTGGCCTCCCTTGAGTCATTGGTGAGTAGTGGGTTGGTGCCGGGGCGTGCTCAATGGTAACACACATTCATTTCTCTAGCACTACCTTATCTATCATAGACTGCTGCCGTGGCTTTACTATGCTCTCTGCTGCTGCTCAGAGTGACTTGAGCCAACTATTTGCTAACCGTTGAGCACATAACGCCAACTAGTTTTGTTGTGTGACCTTTGTAAGACTTCACTGTCCGCTGGCTGGTTCGTCTACTGATTTCAGTTAACATCTACTTTTTTTCTATTTCCTTCGTGTTACAGTAAACAACTAAACTATAGTAAGCAACAGCAATTCCGCATTCTCTCCCAGCAACGTACACATTGGGTGCTGTGTAATCTATCGCACCACATTTCGCTCCTCTATAATTTGGAGTCACCTCCCTTGATGCTAATTGATCACTTCACTCAACGCAGCTGTAACAACCATGGTTTGTCTGTGATCCATGATGTTTATAGAATTATTGAAACGTTTCTGATTGTGCACAAAGCTAAAATCCCAAATGCATAAACTCACGAACTCAGGGAAGTGTGGAATGAAAGTGCTGGGAATGATCTGTAACCATATTATTTTGCATCATGCCCGTCATCATCTTATTTCACAAACAATTGACTGCTCTAATGGTGACGTAATTGGTGCCAAATGCTTGATGCTTCTCGTCCTCTAGTGTTTAATGAGTTTAGCAGATGCTACCATCTCTAAAACTGTGCTTGCAGTCAGATGACAGCAGTGGAGGTACTCCAAGTATCAATTGGGATGTTTCGCATCAGCAACAGCAGTTCCAGCACCAACAATCTTACACGCCTCCACCGCAGTCTCCCCAACCCACTATAGAACTCATTGTACCCAAGTCTGTGGAGCCACCTCCTCCTCCCCCCTCTGGTGCGTTAATGTGGTAAAGCAACGCTTTACATGGAACATTCATTGTCATAGTTCATTGTCCAAATTTTATTTTTTTTGGCTTGCAACTGACAGTAAAGTGATATCATTAAGTTTTTTTTTTAAAAAATGATCATAATCACTTTTAATGTTGGTATCAAAAAGTAAGTATTTTAGAGTTGAATGTTATATTTTCTATCAAGACCAAACTGTGATTATAAGGAACAAATGTATTTTGAGTCATTGATATTCTAAGTAATACTGCTGGACTAGCCCTCAACCTAACAATGGCTTTAGGAAACAAGCTATTGGGTGATTTCTGATGGGTTGCTTGCTCTGACATTAGGCGCTTTCGGCTAAGTTAACGCGAGGAACTATGCTAATTTTCAAGCGTTTTCCAAGCAGTTTTTGTGAAACATGTAGCCGTGAAAAGAATAAATTTCTTGAATTGCCTTCTGTTACAACAATTGTATGTCTTTCAGGCTAAAAAACGAGAATTTAATAATAATATTACATTTATTATCATAATAAATAATTATTTCTACTAAAACAATGCTGATAAATAAAAAATTACTTATGGCATCCCTAATATATACTGATACTATGGCAAGCAGATATTCGACATCATAAAATTATAATAATAATTATATATAATAATTATTATATATAATAATTATTATATATAATAATTATTATATATAATAATTATTATCAATTAAACTTGTGCTAATGGCCTTGCTTCAACCATTATTGCTTGCATAATGACGATTTGTTGTTTTTATAACTATCCAAAACTGATATATGGATTACCATAAAAAGGCTATGTTTTCTTCGCAAGGCATCAATCTAGAAACGACATTTTCTAATTTTTAAACAAGTTTTGTTTCTCACAAACCAGTTAATGCTAAATTTTTGGTGAAGCAACAGCGTGAAGAAATCCTAATTTTTACTCGCCGACACAAGAAAAATTCACTGATTCGTCACGATCGTGACTTTACGTCATCTTAGCCAAAAGCGCCCATTAAGGTTGCCACCGTATTACAGCGGAAAGGAAATCGAGGCTGTCAGGATTGAAGAAACGATTCACCCGAACTAAAGACAAGAAACCACGATCTCACAGCATTGAAAGATCATCTGGAATAGATGAACATAGATATCTGGATCCCTCTCTCGATGTCAACTTAGGTAATGTTTATGTCTGTGGAAAGGTAATGTTTAGTCTTTGGAAAGAGGCAGATTATCTGTTGAATTACACGCTGCATTGAAATGCTTGTATATTTAGCTTTAGTCAATGTGCAGTTGATCGTATAAAGTAGATCTTTCTCATTTATTCTATTGATAACATGTAATCTCTACCTAGGTCGCAGAGATCACTGGTAATGCTTTTAGCTATCCATGGTAAGATAATTCCAAAAATATTTTCCATAAGTTTTAGCCTGGGCACCAGATTACAAAAAATATGGGTTGTGCTAGTCCAAAATTTTGTTTTCTTCCATATGTTCAGCCTCAACCTACCAAATGCCCTAGACTATAACTGGTGTAAAGTTGTCTTTCCATGTTGCACTGGTTGTATCTAAGCTCTGCACACTTGCATTATAAGTTAGTAACACCTGGACTCCTCAACTTCTTCACTAACCACAACCTCTCTCTTTTTGTTATGTCACACTATGCACTTTTCTATAACAAGCTTCGCACAAGGTTAAAATTTTTCAACATCGTTGTGGGCTTCATTTCAAATGTGTTGCAGATACGAGCAAATCTGATGCAACGTTAGCACCGTCTTCGAAGAAGAAATTTGGGGGAAGTTTAAGGAAATTGTTTAGAATGGGCAGCAGATCTAGTTCGAGCTCAAGACAGAAGGACTTGTCAGCGGACAGCGAGCGGCTGCATGATGCCTACGGTAATTATGATAGACGACTGTCGGTGGAGGGGAGTAGACCAGATCACCATGGCTCAAGGTCGTCAATGGAGAGAAGCATGACCCCACCACATCACCGGACTCTCAGTCCATCAAACAGCTACGGCTATAGATCTCCCTCTAGCAGCTCTGACGCCCCTCGCAGATCAGAAACCGTCAACATAGGGGCCACTATAGATGTGGATACCGGTCTCAAACCTTCATTCAATGACGGGAGGCATTACAGTCTGCCCTCAGTTAACAGGCAAGCTCATAGCTAAAACTCCAGCTATACCTTCAACTGCTCCTACAGCAGTGACTCCACTGCAGTGACTCCCATAGTAGGCAGTGCGATCTGAATCTCTCTCTATAATATACCTTTCTTCTAATATCCTTGCTATCCATTGGTGCTACACTTACTGTTCGTATTTAGCTGCAATTTGTCGGTGCTGAGATATATCTACTGTATGTGACCTTACCCTTAGCTGTCGACAGCACAGGACCCCCTGTTCACTGTCCTCTGTCAGTCATAATCAGTCTGCTAGATATTATTGCTCATGATTTTTCAATTTCGCTGTTAGTTATAAACTTATGATGTAGTTTCGAGTATGTGCAATGTTAATTCTCTCAATCCCTCTAATATTTCACAATATTCAACAATTGTATTTGTCTGGTAAGACAACAGTCCAGCAGGCGCTTATTGATATTTACCATCTAGTTGGTTGTTACCATCTCTCTCCAACTCATGTCTGGGAGTGGTACGTGGGGCAATGGCGATGATTTTGACAATCTGCAGATGTTAGCAAAGGGAGTTGTCTTGAACTGATCAACATTGGTTATCTGCTCAGAGTGGTTTAACTTGTGCTTGTCCATAAAGCACCATTACGCCAGCTAATATTTAATAACAGCAATTTTAGTTGCACAAATAAATATAAATATTCACTGACTAATTTCAAATATCCAAGCATTAAAAAATGAAATAATTTAATGCAATTTAATACCTATTATACTGTAAAATGGGAGTCTTATAAAAAGTAAAAAATGAAATAAAAAAATAAATATTTGGTTAATTACTGCATTACCAGCGCCTTGCATTGTTACCTATTGCTCTCGGTTCGTTTTTTCCAGCGTGTGCTTCTGCAGAAAAGCCTTAGCCATCTTGGATTGCTCCGTTTCTCTTCCCTGGTCAGCGACCAACACTGTTTCAAACACTCTGACAGCAGTCCTACAACAACACACATAGCTGGTTGTCTCTCGGCCAAACTTCAAAGATATACATAAATATAGTTATTCAACTTATACATGGCCTAATTTTCCAGCAGCACAGTGGACACTTCAACAATTACACCAACTCAACATGTGTTTTTGTTGTCAAATAAGTTTTAAGGATGACAAGCTGGTGTGATGGCTGATGTGCATAGTCTCTGTACCATGGAGTTGGGTAACTTCTGCATTCTAACCACCAATGGTGGGAGTATGACCACTTGGCTTTCGTTAATAAAATACTTGTCTACAATCCCCCCACCCAGGCTCAGTGGGTGTGCACTATACGTTGGAGATATCAGATTTGACAGAAAATAGCATCAGTCCGAGCTGTTTGATCTAATTAAACTTATTAACATGTCTGAACACGTGAAACAACTAAACCAACTGATTGACAAAAAATGAGCAGACCCTTGACTCAGTTCTCACAATAAAAAAGATTACTTGGAACTTTTTTAAAAACACAAAAAACACGAATTTTTGATGCAAACAATGTGAGGCAAGTTGGAAAGTGACTCGGTCAAAAAATAATTCATGATGTTACAGGTTTTATGCAAAGATTGACTGCTTAAAATAATTTTCCCACAAAAATCTTTACCTAATCATGGAGGTTAGTAACAACAGTCCCACACACAATAGGGAATATATGCTCCTCACTACGGCACACAGCAAGGATTAAATAGAGAAACATCACGTTTGCTCAATCACAGAGTTGACACAACTAAACACAGTCAATGCTTTACTTGACTCACCTGGTCTTCCCTGCCACCTTCCAGTAATAGAGAGCCTGCAGTAACTGGGAAGAACCTGACTGATTGTTTTCCAAAAGTGAGAAAAATCTGTCCTTCAATTCATCACTTTTCTGCATATACAAAATAGGGTCATAGAAGTATCAACTGGCATGTGGCGGCAGGTGGTATGTGGCCTCAGCACAATAAATACTTTTCATGATGACAATACGTCTCGGAAAAACAGTTTTTTGTACAACCATTATTATAAAAAAACTCTTCAGTCACAATACAGAAAAACGTGCAGCTTGAGAAAGTTTTCAAACAGTGGGGAAACCCCAATTAATTACGGGGATTTCCAGATTTTGTCCATTGCCCACAATAATTATTTTTTGGGTTTCCCCAGTAATAAATTTTTTGCACAGGTCGCACGTTTTTCTCTATTGAAAGTAAAGCATGGCACCTGTAGCAAAAGCAGGTAGTTTGTTTCATCAACCAATAAATCCCCCTTACCTTGTCAATCATTTCCTGCAGCACCAGCTTTGCCTCCATAACATTGAGAGTTTGTAGTTGAGCCGCACTGACACCTTGGCCAAGCTTTACCTCTGCCAGACTGGCCATGTTCCCCCCTCGCAGCTTCACTTGCAACTAAAGGTGGGAATAGCAACCCATGTCAAACCTACCAGCACTACCCATTTACATCCGCATTCGGTGAGAGGTGGTACAGAGAGTTCCACACTTACCAGCAAATTTAATGTATCATGATCCATAGATCTCAGGGCATCGATGTCTCTTTTGAAGAATGCTGACAATTTAGGCATCAGCGCTGAGCCAGACAGCAGCTGGCCATGCTGAAGAATAAATAACCTGCACTTGATACACAAACACGAACTGCAACATCACTGCTACACCACTGCTACACCACTGCTACACCACTGCAACACCACTGCTACACCACTGCTACATCACTGCTACACCACTGCAACACCACTGCAACATCACTGCAACATCACTGCTACACCACTGCAACACCACTGCAACACCACTGCATGCAACACCACTGCAACACACACATTTTCTTGACTCCCTTGCCAACATGTAGAAATGCCAGCAATGGACATACATTATAGGAGAGAGATTGAGAGAAAGTCGTTACATGTACACTGATTATACAAAAACATAATGTATAGTAAGTCACACAAACCATTCCACAAAATATCAGCTGTTAAATATAAATAACTGTTTCCTGTGTGATCTTGGTAATAAGACCAGCGTGAGTTGAAGAAAGAGAAAAAGAAGGCTTGGCTGGAATAAGAGGGGCTATGATATCGATTTTGTAGGAAATAGTATGGGAAGTACACATTTACGACAGTCGCACAAAAAACTGATACTCATTTGTTGATCATCATCACAAACCCGCATTCTATGAAGTCTGCATGATATGTACTACAACTACTTATTTATCTCAAAACACTCGGCCATATTTTGAGATAAAAACTGTTGAGATGGAGCAGCCAATCCTTTGCTATTACTAGATAAATCAAGGTAGATTTTACTTGTCAGCCAAAATGAGTTTCAAGTCAGATGTTCATACTTATATACAAAAGGAGATATCACAGACCTTGTTTGAAACAAGCTCAAGTCTTCCTATATCAAACTGCGCAGCAAACAAAACATCCGTCTCTGCCAACCACCTCCTCAGCTCATCTTTCATAGCGCCCAAGTCTGCATGACTGTTCACATACTCTAACAATGAAGAGACCACCTGAGGGGAAACAACTCCCAGTGTGTGTGCTGAGTAGCAGGCACCCAGCAATAGCAGCCAATTGCTCTGTGAGTCTACAACAAATAACCGAATACCTTGACCTGAAGGAGTTTCACAACTTAAAGCTTTGTGATCTGATTACTTTAGCATTGCATCTTGCATTGACATCTAAAGCGTGCTTGCTATATAAATTCATCACTCTGTTGTAGAGACGTTTCTGTGGCCACAGTCGCCAATTTTGAATCACTCATTTAAAACGAAACTCCCAACAAGTTTGAATCTCTAATCGAGTTCCTTCACAAATGTTTTACAAATAGCACAAGCAGATGATCTCTAGCAACAGTAAACATCTGCTGGCAAAATAGAAGCTAATCAGTTGAGCTAGACTGATTATTAAAATAATGTAGAAGATGACAGGAAGAAATAAACAAGTAAAAAAATGCAAGGACAAGCTGAAGCACAGGTAAAGATATAAATGACAAGTCTCGATACACACCTGGATTAAGGTGCACCGCACACTGAGCCTGCTTCAATGACCTCTTCACATCACCACTGGCTAAAGAAGTGACAGCTACTAGATCTTTCACTGAAGAGACAGCATCAGTCAGTCTAAGAATGGAGTCCCTGCAGTCTGGTAGGTAATTAATACTCAGTGTGAGCAGTTGGTTGTGGAGTTGTCTGTCCGTAGGGTAGCAGTGTATCGCTTGTAGAAGGTGATTTCTAGCTGACTTGGTCTCTCCCTGTGAGACAAAACAAAGGATATTTGATGGATAATTACTATGCAGTAGGTATGAAGTCGTCTCATGGCCACAAAGTAATATATGTAGCCACAAAAGTGATACAACTACACAAAACAACGGCTACAAGAAGCGACGTATTCACAGGAAGTGGTATTGCTACCTTGAGTGCACACATATAGCTGTTGAATGTACACTTCAGTATGTAGGCCTCCTTGCTGTCTGCACACTTGACTAACTCAGCCAGCGCAGCGACGGCCAGCTGCCCATCTCCAGATAGTAATGCCAGGGAACACAGGCCAGCTAGGCCGTAAATAGAAGGAGAGCTAGACTGAGAACTGCAAAACAGAAACTACAATAAAGTTTGTTCAACCCATTTTTGTTCAGAAAACTTCAATTGCATAGATCGATATTACATGTTACTAATAAGCCACAGTAGCTAGTAATAAGCCACAGTACCTAGTAATGAGTCACAGTACTTAGTAATAAGTCACAGTACCCAGTAATAAGTCACAGTACCTAGTAATAAGTCGCAGTACCCAGTAATAAGTCACAGTACCCAGTAATAAGTCACAGTACTTAGTAATGAGTCACAGTACCTAGTAATGAGCCACAGTACCTAATGATAAGTCACAGTACCTAGTAATGAGCCACAGTACCTAATGATAAGTCACAGTACCTAGTAATGAGTCACAGTACCTAGTAGAAAGTCACAGTACCTAGTGATAAGTCACAGTATTTAGTAATGAGTCAAAACAACTAGTAATAACTCGTCAGTTTTTGAGATATTGACCATGTAACATTATCTCATGCATTTATCATCGATAAAGAGGAATGCTGACTTATTTAAGACGCCTCCAAAGACCCAAAAGCAGTAGCAATCCCAAGTTTCTTCACTTATGAATATCTTTGCATGATAACAGTTTTTAGGAAGCTTTTAATGCAAACAAATTTTCAGACTTTCCTTTATGGCCTTAAATGAGGTGATTACATATACAAAAAACTGCAAACAAGTTAGTATCTATTGCATTTATACCATAGAGGGAGCTAATGAGAGCACAACTCCCCTACAGTTTCCTTGTATTAATATCAACTGAAAAAATTAAATTCAATTGAGTTCAGTCAAAAAACTAGAGCGCAGTTGTAATCACTTTCAATTCACCAAAACAGAAGAAGATAACCCCTACTTTTGATATAATCAGCATAGTTGTAGAGGTTACTCCACATTGAAATGAAACAAAAGAAACAAAACTCCGCATATAACTATGACACATGAAAAAACAATTTTGCCGGTGGATGGGATACAGAAAACGACTCCACATAAAAATGTAGCAGATAAAGAAGATAACACCACATGAGACAAATAAAAAATACATCACCACATACAAGTGTTGCAGATAAAGAAGACAACTCCACACACAGGACCACAGTTACTCACCACTGAAAGAAGGCGGTTTTAGCAGTTTCTGTATCACCACACTTGACAGCAAGCATACCCATGGCAGCATATACATGGCCGCTCAGCACCTCATCATCTGTTAATGCTACCAGCTTGTTGTAACCTAAAGTATGACATGTGTGTGACCCATATATGACTCTAATATGACTTACATGACTCTAATATGACTCATGTATGACTCTAATATGACTTATGTATGACTCTAATATGACTTATGTATGACTCTAATATGACTTATGTATGACTCTAATATGACTTATGTATGACTCTAATATGACTTATGTATGACTCTAATATGACTTATGATATATAATATAATTGTCATGTACACCTACATTGAAATGACTCTGTAAAGTTGCCCAAGTGGTAATGAGACAGAGCTGTGACAGCTGTGTCATGTACGGTGGGGGAGACAATTAGCTGTAACTGCTGCAGGCATCCCTCGTAGTCCTTGTTACGGCTAAACAATAAATATAACACTACAAGATAGCAAGCGAACATCAGACAATTCAATAACATTAATCAGAGAAACTATTGAACAAGTCAGGGGATGCTACCATTGCCCCACTGTCTCCTCACTGGACTTACCATAAAACACGAGCTAGGTTAGCTCTATATAATGCTAAATTTGAATCATTAGCCTCAGTTCCCTCATTGACACACTGCTGTAGTGCTTTAACAGCCATGTTAAGCAATCCTTGACGCTCCAAAAGGAGACCATAGGCATTAAGAGACTGTGCAGCACACTTCCAGCCTGTAGACATACAGACAATACTTAACTTTATAACAAAGTCTTACCTGCTGCGTGTAAGAGAGTAGATAAATGCAGATTAAGGGAGGCAACGACCGAATATAGTCCAAGGGAGGCAACTACTAACACCGGAGCTGGTATAAATAACACACCTAAGAGAGAGCCTAGCACGTCACATGACACAGTGATTGCATCCAACTTCTCTATGCTGTATCTAAAATGCTCTGAGGTGGTGCTCTTTCCTTCTAGTAGAGTCTTGAGTACCCAGTGGGCATATCCAACAGCACTTTCAACCTTAATTATACATAGTAACAACAGCAGTAGCAGTGACTGCAGAAGTAATTGTGGTAGTAGCAGCAGTAGTAATAGTGGTAGTAGCACCAGTAGTAATAGTGGTAGTAGCAGAAGTAGTAATAATGGTAGTAGCACCAGTAGTAACAGTGGTAGTAGCAGCAGTAGTAACAATGGTAGTAGCAGCAGTAGTAACAGTGGTAGCAGCAGCAGTAGTAATAGTGGTAGTAGCAGCAGTAGTAACAGTGATAGTAGCAGTAGTAGTAACAATGGTAGTAGCAGCAGCAGTAATAGTGTTAGTAGCAGTAGTAGTAACAGTGATAGAAGCAGCAGTAGTAACAATGGTAGTAGCAGCAGTAGTAACAATGGTAGTAGTAGCAGTAGTAACAATGGTAGTAGCAGCAGTAGTAACAATGGTAGCAGCACCAGTACTAATAGTATGAAGACCAAGAACTACAGACCCCATACAAATAATAAGACAAAATGGCAGATCTACAAAACAAAGACTTACATTTCTTCCAAGCTCAGTCGTGTGTCTAAATAAATCCATCGCTTCCTCGTGACCAATCATCTCGGCTACAATAGCCTGTCCTGTCCAGCACTCGTTGTACTTGGGGTCTGCTGATTGGGCGATATTAAGAGCCTCATGGGCCAAATCAACGTCTCCTTGCATCAAGTACAGGGTAGCAAGGTTAGTCCAGCCTTGAACGTTCTATAGAGTAAACATATGGTGTATGTGGAGTGCATGTAGAGCATAGGTAGAGTACAGGTAGAGCGCAGGTAAAGTGCAGGTAGAGTACAGGTAAAGTGCAGGTAGAGTACAGGTAGAGTACAGGTTAGGTGCATGTACAGTAGAGGTAGAGTACAGGTAAAGGACAGGTAAAGTACAGGTAGAGTACAGGTAAAGGACAGGTAAAGTACTCACACTCTGGTCTAACTCCACACCAAGTATTAAGTAATGTTGCGCTGCCAGAGCGTCATATAGATCTAAAACAGACAGCAGCAGGTCATGACCTCACCAGCACCATATTAATATCTCTCAGTATCTGTACATGTACATAACATAAGCTACCTTCATGCATGTATATGGCCCCAAGAATATTATAGTGAGCCACCACATGCTTGTCCAGAGATATTGCCTTCAGAGCATACTGTGAGGCAGTGTGAAGCAGCGCCTTTCTCCTCGCTGCCTCCCTACTCAGCTTAGATTGGTAGATGTAGTTCATGGCCAAATCATGCCAGGCAAAGGAGTTGTCCTCTCTGAGATGCTTGCACTGGGTGTAACATCTGGTAAGAGAACAGAGGTTCCGTGTGAGGAGATGCCTAAGCAGTCGGTAGATAGTAACACAGCAACACAGATCTAACTGATACATACCTAGCACCGATAGCCAGAGCCTTAGCTACATCCATAGGTACAGTGCATTCCTTGGGCACCTGATCACCCCCCGCATTCACACAACGTGATGGGCACTGCACTCTACAATACCAGTAACACATACATTATAAGGTGATTGATGTAAGGCCTGCAGTCTTCAAACGCACCTCTTCACTTATCCGCTCTACCCTTCTTCCCTTTGGCGATCAAGCTTCTCCCCAGTCATGCTCAACTTCCGCCCAGCTCTACCCTCTGTCCATGTGCTCAACCTTCTCCCCAGTCATGCTCAACTTCCGCCCAGCTATACCCTCTGTCCATGTGCTCAACCTTCTCCCCAGTCTTGCTCAACTTCCATTTAGCTCTACATTCCCACTCTACCTTCTCCGTCTCCCCATTCCACTATCTTCCCTGGCCTTCTCCAAGTCAACTAAATAGAATACCAAGTAAACCCGTGTACTGGCATATGATTCAATGAGCTTTATGCGCTTGCCACATGAGCCGATCTTCCGTACCCAGAGCTAGAGACTGGCGACAGATAGCATGCTACATGATCCTGACTGGCAACTGAAACGACGGGCGTAGTGTTTGATTGAGCAAACAAGAGCAGGATTAATATTTTGTACGCTGCACTTGGCTTCCTGTTTCTGATTATTTTTTATAATATTTATTTTTATTAGAACTTATTCTTCATTAATAAGTTTACAATTGTTAGTCGAGTATTTAGTAAATTTTTATTATTAGGTATAAGATTCATTATCATTATAAATTTTATGCCTGCTAATTATTTATTTATAATTTTTTCTACCACAAACGATAATTATTTTGAAAATCTTATTCCCGCGTCAGTTTTAGATCAACACCAATGATCAAATAATTATTATAGTACATACTGCTATATTACAAATGAATATAATCTTTGTAACAACAGAAAGTCAATACAACCTTGTTAAATGGAATCGCGGTGGATTAATCAACCAATAACAGCACATCGGACAGGATGAAAAATCGATCATGTCCATTCTGCTTCATCCAGCGCTGGATGTACTTGGCGGAACAAGTACAAGATCCTGCTTGGCGGAAAGACAGATAAGGGTGATATTCTAGCTCTAGCTCGTGTGGCAGGCCTATTAGGTTTCCGCTTTTAGCCAAGACTGAGTTTCTGTGATTTACCCCCCCCCCCCGAACTTGATACAATGAATATTTTGACATTTGTCGTTTGAAATGAACACTCTCTAGTCAACAACAATTATTTTATTATTGTAAAAGACATTTTTGAGTGTTTCAGATCAGTAAGGATAAGAATTGCAAGTGAATAAATAAAGTGTAATAGATACACTCACAATAGAGTGTAATAGAGATACTCACAATAGAGTGTAATAGATACACTCACAATAGAGTGTAATAGAGATACTCACAATAGAGTGTAATAGATATACTAACAATAGAGTGTAATAAATATACACATAATTCAGTGTGATAGATATACCCACAATAGAGTGTAATAGATACACTCACAATAGAGTGTAATAGAGATACTCACAATAGAGTGTAATAGAGATACTCACAATAGAGTGTAATAGATACACTCACAATAGAGTGTAATAGATACACTCACAATAGAGTGTAATAGAGATACTCACAATAGAGTGTAATAGAGATACTCACAATAGAGTGTAATAGATACACTCACAATAGAGTGTAACAGATACAGTCACAATAGAGTGTAATAGAGATACTCACAATAAAGTGTAATAGATATACTAACAATAGAGTGTAATAGATATACACATAATTCAGTGTGATAGATATACCCACAATAGAGTGTAATACATATACTCACACAAAATGCGCTGGCAGCTGGTAACATAGAGTGAAGGCATCACCCAAGCTCTTCCAAACACAACTTAGGTCTGGTCTCAGCCAGGCAGCTCTACACAAAAAGTCTTAGATCAAACAGAGACCAATGAAGGTGCTATAACATGAGGTATTTAGAGATATATAAAGGTGCTACGACATGAGGTATTTAGAGATATATAAAGGTGCTATGACATGAGATATTTAGAGATATATAAAGGTGCTATGACACGAAGTATTCAGAGATATATAAAGGTGCTATGACATGAGGTATTTAGAGATATATAAAGGTGCTATGACATGAGGTATTCAGAGATATATAAAGGTGCTATGACATGAGGTATTCAGAGATATATAAAGGTGCTATGACATGAGGTATTTAGAGATATATGAAGGTGCTATGACACGAAGTATTCAGAGATATATAAAGGTACTATGACACGTGGTATTTAGAGATATATAAAGGTGCTATGACATGAGGTATTAGAGATATATAAAGGTGCTATGACATGAGGTATTCAGAGATATATAAAGGTGCTATGACATGAGGTATTAGAGATATATAAAGGTGCTATGACATGAGGTATTTAGAGAGATATAAAGGTGCTATGACATGAGGTATTCAGAGATATATAAAGGTGCTATGACATGAGGTATTTAGAGATATATGAAGGTGCTATGACATGAGGTATTTAGAGATATATAAAGGTACTATGACACGTGGTATTTAGAGATATATAAAGGTGCTATGACATGAGGTATTAGAGATATATAAAGGTGCTATGACATGAGGTATTCAGAGATATATAAAGGTGCTATGACATGAGGTATTAGAGATATATAAAGGTGCTATGACATGAGGTATTTAGAGAGATATAAAGGTGCTATGACATGAGGTATTTAGAGGCAAGTAAACAAAGTAAAACTACCAATAATAAATAACATTTATGAACAAAAAAAAAAAGAAATCAAATGATGAGAAAAGTAAGAATATTTAGGCAAACCATTATTAATATCATATATCAAATAATATATATATATTATATATCTAATTGATATATTACCAAAGCGGTGATGTGTTTGATTGAAAAAATACTTTATCATGACAATTAACCACGATAATAATAAATAATCTACAGATTTTTATTTATTATTTGTAGCCCCCCTTTCATATAAAATTATTTTATGATATACTGGCTGAAGGGTGTAGACTGACATCTTTTGCACCTGAACATACAGAATGTATGTACTGTACACTGCATAATTCAGCGTCAATTCAGGAAGCAAAGATGCAATCACAGAAAGCAGATCTTACACGTACAATGAAAACTTATCTAACTTAACATCATACCTTTCCGACCAGAAATGGTAGGCACATTGGGATTGCATGCGTGTAACATATACAGGTACATCAGGTGTGGAAGGTTGACAATGGAAGTATGACAATACTCACTCAGCTAGATAAAGTAAAGACTGGTTTATGTTTGTATTAATCTTTTCATAAATAGAGTCCTTTATGGCATCTTTAGCTATAGCTATATGTACATCACCCAGTCCTGTAGAACATCACTTATATATCAATGTATAACTAACATACATCAATGTATAACTAACATACACCAATGTATAACTAACATACATCAATGTATAACTAACATACATCAATGTATAACTAACATACATCAATGTATAACTAACATACACCAATGTATAACTAACATACACCAATGTATAACTAACATACATCAATGTATAACTAACATACACCAATGTATAACTAACATACATCTATGTATAACTAACATATATCAATGTATAACTAACATACATCAATGTATAACTAACATTTATCTATGTATAACTAACATATATCAATGTATAATTAACATATATCAATGTATAACTAACATACATCAATGTATAACTAACATACATATACAACTACATTACCAATATATAAATAACACAATCAAACATGTATATCGCTAACAAATACATACTGTATATAACATAGACAGTACAACAGAGGGCGGTAGTGATATCAATACAACATGTTAACAAAAGAATACCTTTCAGCGCTGGCACATATTTGGGCATCTGCTGTAGTAAATCTGAAAGGAGTTGCTGAGCTTCCGCATACTGGAATAACCTGTACTTTGTGAGTGCTATCTGGTAGCAGGAATATATAGAATGTGGGTTCAGCTGCAACAATAGAACAGAGGCTATACATATGATACAGAAGTCTTGGATAGAGAAAAGAGTCAAAGAGTACATTTGTGTAGCAGGGAGTATGTTCTATATTTACATTGAAAGCTCTCTCGAAAGCTCCAATAGCTGCTGTATAACTGCCTCTTTTCACGTAACAGTCAGCTAAACACTCCCAACAGTTACTGCAAGTACAACCAACAGTTACTACAAGTATAACCAACAGTTACTACAAGTATAACCAACAGTTACTACAAGTATAACCAACAGTTACTGCAAGTACAACCAACAGTTCCTACAAGTATAACCAACAGTTACTACAAGTATAACCAACAGTTACTACAAGTATAACCAACAGTTACTACAAGTATAACCAACAGTTACTACAAGTATAACCAACAGTTACTGCAAGTATAACCAACAGTTACTACAAGTTTAACCAACAGTTACTACAAGTATAACCAACAGTTACTGCAAGTATAACCAACAGTTACTACAAGTATAACCAACAGTTACTGCAAGTATAACCAACAGTTACTATAAGTATAACCAACAACTACTAAAGTATAACCAACAGTTACTACAAGTATAACCAACAGTTACTACAAGTATAACCAACAGTTACTGCAAGTATAACCAACAGTTACTACAAGTATAACCAACAGTTACTGCAAGTATAACCAACAGTTACTGCAAGTATAACCAACAGTTACTACAAGTATAACCAACAGTTACTATAAGTATAACCAACAGTTACTACAAGTATAACCAACAGTTACTACAAGTATAGCCAACAGTTACCATAAGTACAACCAACGGACAATAAAAATTCAATTAATAAAAGACTGCGTTCAACTGGAAAAGTCACATCAAAAAATAGTCTAAAATTCTTGGCCAACCTGTCCCCTTCATCTGCCCTGAGCGCCTGCTGAAAACAGTTGATGGCCTCCGTAAGGTTTTCCTCGTTACTCCTCAAAGAACCCAGTCTAAACCACGCCCACTTGCAGCTGAAGAAGTAACAGACAGTTCAGACACATACAGTATATAAAGATGTCTATGTGGTTGTACTGAGATGCTACATTGAAGTATGTACCTGCCGGATGGAGAGAGCTGTGTAGTCTGAGCAAGTATCTGAGCTGCTTGCTCATTCTCTCCCTGGGCCATCAGCTGGTCTACATAGGCTGTACATATCTCATCGTTTATCGGGTTGAGCGAGTAGCTCTTCTTAATGCACTTCATACCTCGCCTGCCAGCATAGACGTGCATACAAGTACACGGATATACACATAGACATAGAGACACAGTAAATATATATACACTTACTGCACATCACCCACTCTATTGTAGTAATGCCCCAGGTGCAGGAAGGCGAGTTCATTATCAGAGTTGAGTTTGGCAGCCTGCAATACACAATGTAGAGCTAACCTAGCTGCTACAGCTATATCTAGCTACTACAGCTATATCTAGCTACTACAGCTATAAACAGCTACTACAGCTATAACTATCTATTACAGAAATATCTAGCTACTACAGCTATATCTAGCAACTACAGCTATACTTGCCACTACATATACATTGCTACTACAGCTATACATAGCTACAAATAGCAGTGAGGACTCACAGTAAGAAGATATTTGGCTACTTCTCTCTCTCTAGAAGAGATCTCCATGCATACTTGTCCCAGCCACAGGTTTATGTCTGCCGACTCAGGTGTGCTAATAATGGCTTCAGATAACCTACAAGTACATACAGTATCACGTGCATTGTGGTATGGTATTGTATAGTGTAGTATTGTATAGTGTAGTATTGTACATGAAACAGTCTTGCAGAAGAGATTAATAAAAAGGAGGACATAGACATAAACATAGACAGATAAAACACTCACAGTTTATAGGATATATCATAACTCTTCTTTGCCTTGTTCAGATAACCAAGTAGGGCTTTGTCTGCTTCCGCATCTTTATCCAACAGCTACATTAAGTACAATACAGTACACATGCAGTACACATGCAGTACACATACAATACACATACAGTACACATGCAGTACACATATAATACACATGCAGTACACATGCAATACACATACGGTACAAATGCAGTACACATACAGTACACATATAGTACACATACAGTACACATACAGTATACATGCAGTACACATACAGTACACATACAGTACAAATATAGTACACATACAGTACACATACAGTACACATGCAGTACACATACAGTGCACATGCAGTACACATACAGTACAAATATAGTACACATACAGTACACATACAGTACACATGCAGTACACATACAATACACATACGGTACAAATGCAGTACACATACAGTACACATATAGTACACATATAGTACACATACAGTACACATGCAGTACACATATAATACACATGCAGTACACATACAATACACATACGGTACAAATGCAGTACACATACAGTACACATATAGTACACATACAGTATACATGCAGTACACATACAGTACACATACAGTACAAATATAGTACACATACAGTACACATACAGTACACATGCAGTACACATACAATACACATACGGTACAAATGCAATACACATACGGTACAAATGCAGTACACATACAGTACACATACAGTACACATATAGTACACATACAGTACACATACAGTACACATATAGTACACATATAGTACACATGCAATACACATGCAGTACACATACAGTATACATACAGTACACATCCAGTACACATACAGTACACATGCAGTACACATTAAGTACACATACAATACACATACAGTACACATACAGTACACATACAATACACATGCAGTACACATACAATACACATACAGTACACATGCAGTACACATATAGTACACATGCAGTACACATGCAATACACATACAGTACACATATAGTGCGCATGCAGTACACATACAGTACACATACAGAATAATATACAGTACACATACCGTATATACGTAGTACACCATACCTACTGAAAGCATACATAATATATATGATATACGCACAGTATACATACAATATTTGCATATTATCCACACAGTATATAATCACATACAAAGTATACATATATAGTATACACAGTATTCTATATATACTGTGTGTATATAATGTATGTGTATATGTATACTGTGTGCATATATTGTGTGTGTACATACATATACACACAATATATATACATAGTGTATATGGTATGTGTATATATACATAGTATATATAGTATGTATGAATATACATAATATATAGAGTATGTGTATATACATAGTATATAGAGTATGTGTATATACATAGTATATAGAGTATGTGTATACATACATAGTATATAGATATATATCACGGACCTAGTAGAATGGACTAATACCTTGGCGGAGCTACCAGTTGATGTCCTTCGAAACTTCCGTGTCCTGGCCATGTTAGCCGCCATTGACAAAATACAACATGGCTACCAGTCACAAGATGATTTATTATGCTTGCCTTTGCATAAATTGAGCACTTCAGAGTGCGGTCAAGTAGAGATAATTCCTTCCAAGAAGTTCTTAATTCTCGTAATTTTCGATATTTCTATATAAAAACTCAGTTTGCTTTTGGTTATATTGCAAAATAAAATTATGACACTTAATAATCATTATTGATATTGTATTGTTCATAACAGAATTGATTCTTGCATTTATTTACCCTGCAGTTATGGTTAATAATAATAACAAACAATAGTATCAATAATATTATATATTATGATTATTATGTAGTAGCATAAATATGTATATGTATATATTATAAATATTACGTAATAACAAATAATAATAGTAAATAATAATATATAGCAAATTTATAGCATAACCATGGAATAATAATAAATGAAATATTAAAATAACAATAATAGCAAATAATAACAATTATTAAATGTAGTGACCCTGTAGAGAGCGATACGCCAATAATTGCGCAGTATAAAACGCACGTGCAACGATTGTGGGGTTAAGCCTGGTTCACATACATATCGTAGATGTTTGCAAGTGATCGCAGATCCTCGTGCGACGGATCTGCGATGTATGTGAACTTGGATTTGCAGTGGAGCGCACGACGACGCACGCTGTCGCAGAGGCTCGTAGAAAAGTTCAGCTGAACGAACTTTCCTGCGACCGTCGTACGATAGAGAGTACAATTTTCTTACTTTCTTTCTCAAAAACCACATTTAGGTCAAGGTTACTCAGGTAAAAATGACTACCATCAAAAAATTATAATAAATAATAAAATTGTTATTGTTTAATTATAAATATTGATTATTACTCATTATTAATTTTCTGATTGAAATGTTGTGATAGTTGATTTAAATGTATAAATATATATATTTTCTGTAAATTTTTATATAATAGCATAATTAGTATATTATTATAAATTGAGATTCAAAATTTTATATTAAGAGAGAGTAAAAAAATAATAATGCACCATTGAACAACAGTTATAAATTTAAATAAAAAATATGGAATAATATTTCATGATAATATGAGTAACAATGTGATAAAACTTTTTAAAATTGTTAAATAATAAATAGGTCGGTGTAATTGAACTGTGACGGACGGCGCCAGCTTACAGTACATTTATTACATTCTATTATTTATCCTAACTACACTTACTAGTTCTATGGCTGCGTTCTACAGCCGAACAGTTCTATGACACTATGTCCCATATAGCAATCATCCATGCATTTATTCTAGCTACTCCTACTTATTATTATTGGTGCATTCTAGCCAACCACTTGTGCTAGGTGTGGCTTCTTTTGTTTACTTATTTTGTATTGCATAATCGTCTGTATAAATGCTAATGTTTTGGTTAATAAAGTCAGAGTCAGCTTGCACACTCTCAGAAGTTTCTTTGTTCTCAAACAATAACTTCACCTTGCGCTAGTATATGCACGTACAAACAAAGCTCTATTACTCGAGTCGTAATTAACAAGCAGATCACCGAACCGCTGCTGGCCGAACCTAGCTCTAGCTAGTTCGCCCTTCAAAGTTCGGCCTCTGGCTTGCGCACTGAATCAGCTAACGCAACCGGCAGCTAGACAGTAACCTAGAATGGTCGAGCACTATTCCCAAGGATACTCGTCGACCTGTGGGCGGGTTGTATCGCTCAGCAATAGATACAAAAAGCCATCAGCAGTTCGGGAGGCTGTGCAGGTAGGCCTAGCTACCAACGTACATACCCCCACAGTGAAATCCTGCACAGAACAAAGAAAATTCATTTAGTACATATATAGTCGTTGGTCAGTGAAGACGTGCTTCGAGATTTTATTACCTCCCAGTCAAGAGAGTGATTATATCTCTAGCGATCGTGACTTTGCCACGTTTATGTGAACATGTATCGCAGATCCGTCGTATGAGGATCTGCGATCACTTGCGAGCATCTACGATATGTATGTGAACCAGGCTTTACAAACAAAACTGTTTCCAGTCAAAATTTTATATAGAACATCATTGCCAAAATACTAGGGTCTACAAAATAAATCATAACTTTTTACTGCAGAATCATATCTTAATAATTCATTGGGGAAAATAAGACATTCTGCTACAAGCAGTGACATTTTTTTGTATGACAAAGTTGCTCTAAATTTGGACTAATGAAGGGTCAAAGTCCAGGGATCCAGATTGACACCATTATTATTACTGTAACTTTGGTGCAGATTTTGCTACAATAAATCTCATTATCCCCCATTGTAAAGTTTTATGATCAGAAATGCTTATAAAACACCTGGAATGTCATAAATAAATAATAATTGAAGCTTATTAATGATATGATGGTTGTTGTTAATAATAGTTAAAAACTAAAATAAATATGTAAATGTGACCGCTAATAATAATTATTATTATCCTATCTTATATAATAACATGTAATACGATGTAATATGACCTATACTTTAAAACAATTTCAATATAATTTTCATTATTCATTTAATAATAAATAATTACATTTTTATCAAATTGCGGTTTTTTATTATTATTATTATTCAGCACAAACAATACAACTAATTCCATATTATAATTATTATTTAAAAAACTGAAACTTACTGGGCACATCAATTTTTCTAATGTATTTATTAATTATAACAATAATATTGAATAACAACAACAAACAAATATTTGCTACTAGATTTCGCAGTTTTATTTATTATCGTAAACAAAGCTATTTTTATATAAAATATAGAGCTGCCCTGCCAAAAGCTATCACAATCAATTAATCAGGTTATCAAAAATACCTAAAGCAAGTTGATCTGTGACATTTTTATTATTTATCCAGGTAGATTGAAAGGTTTTCTATTTTTCCCCCATAAATCTTTTAAGATTAACAGTTTTGTGAGAAAACAAAAAATATTTCATTGGAGCACGTACTTCAACCGCAATGATAGCATATATAAGCGTGATCGTGTTAATTCAATGTTTGGATCCCTAGCCGATTGCACGTGGCTCATTAGCGTATCTCTCTCTACAGGATCACTGATTAAATAAAATTCATGCTTGTTTATTTATCAAATCAAGCTGCAAATCAAATCAAATAGAAGATTTACTATTTTCAATAGAATACGTTTTTTTTTCTATCCACAGTACCATTTAAATACGACAGGATTACTATGACAACTGCTAATTAACTCATGAGACCTTGGCGCCATGTTTTGTTCTGCCCACTTATTAGTCCATATATACTAGGTCCATGGTATATATTATGTGTGTATAGACATAGTATATACACACAGAATATTTGTATATACTATTTAGGAAGACCATCGTATTATATCAAACAAACCTGCTCTGCAGTGTCAAGGTCACCTGTCTCTATGAGAGATATAACATACTGTGTCTTGTGCTCCTTCACTTCTCTCTGCTACACATACATACATATGTGAGAGCTGTTTAACACATACAACAACTATACATGTACACATTCACTGTAACATACAGCTGATCAACATCAGTTTAACTTATCAATTCATATTTTGTGATGGACAGCAATGCTAAAGATTTTACAGAACAACACTAGTTTTATCTTCTATGAGATAACACTAGTTTTATATCTCATAGAAGATAAAACTAATGTTATTATATAAAAGATAAAAATAATCACAATATCACAATCATCTTAATATCCAGATTCAAGACACAAGAATCAGTTTTATATTCTCTAATATGGAATCAAAAAAACTGATCATTGTTGGAAAGAGTGACAAAATATATAAGCAACTGGCCGACCTGGTGAACCACCATCATTCACACTATTGACTACCAGTGCAATATCAGTCAGCGCACATGCGGAGAAGACAACTACACACCTGTGAGCAGAGGTGAATGACCTCGTTGTAATTGCGCTGTCTAAAAGCTACCTGCAAGCTGTAGTCAGATATAGCAGACAGATAGGCTGCCTTACATGGCTGCAGACACGGCATTACATTGTCTATACACTTGCTGCCTACAACGCATCATGTACTAGGTAAGTGTGCTGCCTACAACGCATCATGTACTAGGTAAGTGTGCTGCCTACAACGCATCATGTACTAGGTTAGTGTGCTGCCTACAACGCATCATGTACTAGGTAAGTGTAATCCATCAACTATATGACTATTCCATTGGACGAACAAACAATGCAAGAGAGTGCAACTCCCACACAGACATACCAGAGTCCAAGCATTCCTTGGCTTTCTTATACAACTTTTGCTGCAAGCTGTGTTTAGCCAGAGCAATATACGCATAGGGCTGCAATGATGTCTTCACTTTATCTGCAACAATAGACATCAATGGAGTCTGACAAAACTAGTAACGGTCTCTTAAGCATCGCATGTACGATGGAGCTAATTATGTAGACAGTGTAAATTTACCTGCAGAGAAACTAGCAGGCAACGGCTGGCCATCCTTGGCATAGACATAAAGTTCACCAATAGAAGCACTTAACAGCTCTGTTTGGACAGCTTGCTGCAGTGGTATGAGGTCTATACCAGGCAGTCCTGTGTGTGTACAATATAAACAATGTATGGAAGTTGTCTACACAACGTGTTCGATTCTTTGACAATTGGAACAATTGTTATGGAATGTAAAGAAAGAAACTAGTAATAGGAAACCTTGTACAGACCTATAACCCATAACCCATTGATAGCTACATTAACTGACTGTGTATGTCTATGTAAGAAATAGTCACAGCACTGAGTAATCAAATGATAGCAAGAGAAGACAACTACTAGCACCATACCTGCACTCAAGTGACAGTACAGCTCAGCTAGCACATCAGATAATACTGATGAATTGCGGTACGATTCAACTAAAGAAATGCACAGTTTCATCACTTCCTGTACGTGATTATCCTTCTACAAATGCACAAGGAAACAAAACAACTAATTATATACGTGGAATTTCCAAACTGACAGCTCGGGAAAATTTGTTAAATGGAAGTTTCCATTGAGTGGTTTGCCAATGAGCTGATAAATGCTGTGGCCACATCGCATGTACTTGTATAGTAGAGGATGCAATACAAACAGATGCTTGTTTAGATAACACACAAAATCTATTATAAAGGGATTGGTCAATCATACTGTGCGTGTCACGCAATTTTCCACTAGTCATGCTTACAGCCAACTGCATTGGCAATGTTTACGATAACTTTACCTATGGTACAGCCATTATTTGACTTGCAAAAACAATGAGAGAAAACCACCAACAAATATAGTAATTGCCATTTTGCTTAAAAAAACTCAAAAAAAACTTTCTTAAAAATAAATTGAAAAAATTAAGACCTTTCTCAAAACATGAAAAAAAATAATTGAGCCTTTGAAGTCAATAAAAACTACAGCAGATTGCAATGCACTCAACTGATAAGCTCTAACTAGTAGAACGTCACAACAGCTGCAATCTACTGGAGTTAGGCTCTCTATCACACAGATAACCTAGGTACCAGATTACCTACTAGGTAAGGAGCATTGGTAATAGCATTTACCTGGTAGGTCTGCTGAGCGTACGCCTCCCAAATATTTCTTTCCTCAGCCTCAAAAGAAGAACTGCTGAGTATACTACCACAAATGTCCACAAACTCAGCCTGCAATACAGAGAAGACAACTCTATATATAAAGGACTGGAGACAGACAAGGTACAGCTAGAGGGTGAATTAATGTAGTCTAGTCATGATTGCTTACTTTAGCCTCAGCTCCATCTGACTTGAGACAATGGGTAGCCATAGCCACCAGCACTTTATACTGCTGTTGAGGATCACTGAGCTTAGAACAATGCGACTTCACACTATCAAATACCTGTCAGATTACATAATTGAGGTAACTGCAGCGGAATATGAATAATTCATAAACAATATATATAAATAAGCCGTAAATAACATACACGTAAACAAATAATTTATAAACAATATCCTCAGGCTGCGGGTTAGATTAGGCTATAAACAATATATATAAATAATTTATACACAATATATATGATAATCTATAAATAATAATAATTAATAAATAAGTAACATGTAAATGAAGTTTACTACATGTGATAGTCATACAAAAGTTGGTTTGGAATGAAGTGACCAATGAGAGCTCACCATTCACAGCTGCTGACCCGTTTATTATTTAAGTTACAGGACTATACATAAGAAAACGATTGGGCTACCACCACAACCTGAAAAAGCCCCAATGAAAGCACGCTTTATTAAAAAAAGGTACATAAACGATCTTCATTTTAAATAAACTACATCGAGACAGAACTTAGATACAAATGATATGGTGAATACAATATGAAGTCAGCAAATACTTGACGAGATATTACTGTAGCAGCAATCAATGCATGAGATAGGAGCGACTCTATTGATATATGAGCTTGGATGACACATCTATTGCCATAAATACTTGTACAACGCTAGGTTAGTCTCAGGTCTGTACACAACATGCAGTAGCTGCCACCTCGGCCAAAAAGTGAAAAAGAGGTTTCCAGGAATTATTACACCATTAGAATATTGGGGGTTGGGATAACATCTATCGGTCCGGAAATTTTTCGGAAATCCTGAAAAAATCTCAAAGATTTCCTTTTTCGATTTCGTGTTATTACTCAGCACATTCATTTTAAAATTGAAAAAAAAACATTTCAAGTTTATTCAACTAGCGATTAACATTTTCTGTTATGATAAAAAATTTAAAATTAAGTAATTTTAAATAAGAGCTGTTTAAAGATAATTAGGACATCTGAGGGATTACAAAGGACTCAAGATAAATAGATGTCATCTCAGCACCGAATATTGTAATTGTTGCAATATTTTTTATTGAACATTTTCATTAAGGAAAAGAACTTTTCTACATTTCTGAGGTAATTACTTAGATCTTTTGTTTGAAAGATGATAAGGTGGATGAAGTAAAACACACGAGATCATGTTCAGTACAGATAACCACACAGGGGCAGATAACCACACAGGGGCAGATAACCACACAGGGGCAGATAACCACACAGGGGCAGATAACCAAACAGGGACAGATAACCACACAGGGGCAGATAACGACACAGGGACAGATAACCACACAGGGGCAGATAACCACACAGGGACAGATAACCACACAGGGACAGATAACCACACAGGGACAGATAACCACACAGGGACAGATAACCACACAGGGAAAGATAACCACACAGGGACAGATAACCACACAGGGACAGATAACCACACAGGGACAGATAACCACACAGGGACAGATAACCACACAGGGACAGATAACCACACAAGGGCAGATAACCACACAGGGACAGATAAGCACACAGGGGCAGATAACCACACAGGGACAGATAACCACACAGGGACAGATAACCACACAGGGACAGATAACCACACAGGGGCAGATAACCACACAGGGGCAGATAACCAAACAGGGACAGATAACCACACAGGGGCACATAACCACACAGGGACAGATAACCACACAGGGGCAGATAACCACACAGGGACAGATAACCACACAGGGACAGATAACCACACAGGGACAGATAACCACACAGGGGCAGATAACCACACTGGGACAGATAACCACACAGGGGCAGATAACCACACAGGGACAGATAACCACACAGGGGCAGATAACCACACAGGGGCAGATAACCACACAGGGACAGATAACCACACAGGGGCAGATAACCACACAGGGGCAGATAACCACACAGGGACAGATAACCACACAGGGACAGATAACCACACAGGGACAGATAACCACACAGGGGCAGATAACCACACTGGGACAGATAACCACACAGGGGCAGATAACCACACAGGGACAGATAATCACACAGGGGCAGATAACCACACAGGGACAGATAACCACACAGGGGCAGATAACCACACTGGGACAGATAACCACACAGGGGCAGATAACCACACAGGGACAGATAATCACACAGGGGCAGATAACCACACAGGGACAGATAACCACACAGGGACAGATAACCACACTGGGACAGACAACCACACAGGGGCAGATAACCACACAGGGGCAGATAATCACACAGGGGCAGATAACCACACAGGGGCAGATAACCACACAGGGGCATATATAATATGAAGTTTTACAAGAACCAAAGCTCTAAACAGGCACACACATGTACAAACATGATACAACATAAAACAAACAATATATAACCTGTGTATCATATCCACTTTGTGCTAGGAGGTGCATACACAGCTTTAGCCTTAGTTCTGATTGCTTCTTCCCATTGCTATCAAACATACAAAATACACTCAGTCACAAATAATAAAATATGAACTTCCTACTACTACGAAACGCGTAACACCCGTCCCTTACCATTTCATCTATTGCACAATAAGACTAGCTACAAATAAAACATGCCGTAAAGTGCAATAAATTAGTTTTTGGCACACTAAATGCTAGCCTAAGACCAGTATTTTATAAACAAAAGAAATCAAAAGCAGACCAAATGTTTCGAAGGTTTTTAATTGGCTAATTGTTGTTGGTATACACTGCATATAGTGTTGATTTGCTAAAAGGATCTTCTATTAAATTAATACTGGTAAATTCTCTGCTCTGAAAAAATGGGGTTGTGACTGGGGTTATCCCCCTTATAGTGGGCGCTGGTGTAAGTCCAACCGGAAAATGCCGAAATTTTTATATAGAGTAAAATGCAGAAATACGGAGTTGAGATGTTAAACTAGAATAAACAGGCTATTGCAATGCGATTGATATAATTGAACAAGCCACGGAGCTCACAGGGCTATAGCAGATTACACGTACATAAGTTTTTAATCACACAAGTGTAGCTATAGAGCATAATAATCATTAAATAACCACGATGCGGTCAGCGATTATATACGATCGTTGGTACAGTAGTTAATAAATACGATGAGACACCAACGATAATTAACTTATTTAACGCAACGCAACGTTTATGTGTAAATGGATTGTCTGGTATCTGTGCGGGAAATGATAATAATGTAAGTAATTAATCATTAGCATCTATCTACACCTCTATGAAACTATTATTATAAATGACAATAAGAATTTAATGTGGTGACAATTTTTTATAATAATAAAATCAATTATTCATTTTTTCATCATAATTGATTTATTAATATAATAATTATAAATAATAATATAATAATAAGTTGTTACTACTATAATTATTATTTATTATTATAAAATTATAAGAAACATCATTTATAATAATTATTATCTATTAACAATTCAATAATAACCCTAATAATTACAATAGCAATCATAAACAGTAGAATCATAATTATAAATGATTATAATAAATAAAAAAAGATTTCACTAATAACTATATAAAAAAATAGTTAGAATAATGATAACACGGACATCAGAGGCTTGCCGAAAAAGAGAAGGAAGATGATGCGCCCGTTACTAAATGTGTTTGTAATAACCTAGCTTTTTCGCTCACTTTCAATGAATTGGGTTTGTGATATTGAACTTTTTGCAAGCAACCGGATATTGCTACGAATAGTTTTATTTACAGGACGCATCGTCTGTGTTATTTTTTTTGGCAAGCCCCGGAGTTCCGTGGATAACAACTGTAATAAATAATAATTGAAAAAAAATGTAAAAAAATACAAATCTCTGTTGCTGCAGGTAGATTTGATGCTGCTGTCTTTAAAAATAGTCTAAAGTGTTTTTAGGGACATGTCATTATAGTATACGATTGACAGCATGGAAGCTATCAGGGAAAAACTGTCACGAGTCTGCATGAAGTAACTATATTTTATACTACGAACAATGGTAACTTCCGGTTGGATGTAGAAAGTTCAAAGAGAGATAACTCTTAATGTCACAACCCCATTGGTCACTTGGAAAAACTTTGTAAGTGGAAAACAATGCAAAAAATTTATTGATAAAGCTCTTTAGCGCAAGCAATATCAAAAACATTTCTGCGTCTCATGGGGTTACATAAAATATTTCCAGGATTCTTACGGCCATCTGGAATTCCATGCAATTAACAACAACATTACAGTCATATATTACAAAACATAAAATACGTCATACTTGGCATTGAGTGAAATCAACTTCTCGTAAACATCTGTGAGATCATCAGCTGCTGTAGGAGGGTGTTTTTCATAGAATGTGCACAGACCTTGCCAAGGCAGCAGGTCATCACCGGCAGCCAAAGAGACTGCTCTCTTGTGGGCTTCCAGAGCATGAGGGAAGTCACCTAGTCCCTCCGCTGCCACCCCAAGAAATACCAGAGCTCGACCGTTGTCAGGGGAACCCTTCAGGATTTCCTAATATATAGAATCATTATATGTACCTGTCAGCAGCCATCGATGATGTCATAGCTATTGATTGCATAAGTTAATTCCGTGCAGTAGTAGTTGTTGCAAGTTCACTTCTCTACCAGTTGATTGTATTGAAACCGATTGCATCACTTGACCGAATCAGACAAATAATCAAGTCTAGATTTTTTTCAATGCAATAAAGTTGCTAAACCAGGAAGTAAAGGACAAGCAGTGATGAATAAGAAATTGCATGGAACTTTTAATGACTGAATTTTTGATATCGGTGGATTTCACAATTATACTGAATAAAATTTCCAGATGACGCAAATGACTTGAATGCAAATCAAATTATTTTCAAATAGTACACTAACACAATGGGTCAAACAAGTTATTGGTACAAAAAAGTTTATTTTTAAAGTTAATTTGGGTACAAAACATTAATTAACTCAAGTATGAAACTTTGCAGAGTGAAAACACAGTTACAGCCAAAGCTGTATATTAACAGAGTCATGACAATAATCACCAGAGTTTAAAAAAACGGCGCTTGTTTGTAAGTTGTAGTGACTTAATGCATGCTGCCAGTAAATGTAAAGGTCAAACCTGTACATTTACAAAGTCACGTCATCCTTAAAAGAGGCGTCACTTTTTTCCAAACGCTTGCAATGACTGCCGTGACTCGGTTAATATATGGCTTTGGTTACAGTTAGAGCTATGAATGCCTCTATACACAAAACAATCACACTTGTTAACCTGTCACATACTTTACTATGATTACATAACATAGAAATGGAGTCCTACTTATACAAGACACCTATTGGACTTTTTGAGAGAGAATTTCGTTCACAGGCAAACATGGGTAAATGTTGCAGCTCAAAAAACTAACCCAGTTGTCTGAGAAGATTGGCTTACAACCAAAGCTATATTAGGCAGTTTTGGATCAAAAACATCTATGCCAAAACAGGTGAAATTCTCGTTTTTTTGGCATGTCCATAATCTGTTTTTTAATGCTATGCTGAACGCAGGCTTTCAGAGTTCAGGGGGTTGGTTCACCCCATAATGGTCATGGTTCGAATCGATACAGTTCCAAATTATGGTAAAGATTTTGTCAAAAATGAACTTTTTTACGTTAACTGCAATGACAAGAGTGATGAGGACTCAAAGTTTCATTTTTGGAGACATTTACGATGGTGAATTATAAAATATGAAAAATCATGTAAATTATTATTATTCAAATAATATTATCATTAGTATTGAGTTGTGATTTTCTGTTATTGTAATAACTATTTATTTTCTATTTTAATAGTAAAATAGATAATTATTTAATTTTATAGCCGACGGATAATACTAATTAATAGTAAATATCTTGATAAGATGATAAATAGTATATGGTAATACAGTAGTTCGTAATAATTATCATAATGATCATATGTTGTTGTATTTTTCACAAATAATAAAGTTGTAACTAGGGTGCGTCTCACAATTATCATTTTACGTACCAAACAAGCTGATGCTTATGAACATTCTTATATAAAATTTATACCAGAAACAATCATTCAAATTGCATCCGTGAGCGCTTTCTTGTATCAACTTTTGGATGGCATAAACATTGGTGATCAGAAAACGACTATTGTCAGCTAAATAGTTTGATACTTGACAACTGTTTAGTTACACATTTTCTTCCTTAATACAGCAAGACATAGAATTTACTTTAAAACTGAACACATAAACTTATGACCCGTATCTATCCATAGAACACTATACCTTGCAGATCTTCACTGTTTCTTGAAATCTTTCACCTTTAATGTGTTCAACAGCTGACTTGAGCGCAGCCTTCAATGCTTTCGCATCCATTGCTACAGGATAATCTAACACATAGAGAACATAAAATTACTTGGTGGTACACTACCTCAATACAAGACCAATGAGCAAACAACATCATGGCTTAATACCAATATTGTCAAAGAGTTGGTAGGACTGTGCAGAAATATTTTGATTTACTGAACATCTAAAACAATACTATCTTCATTTTTTTCTGAAGCATTGGCAATCTTCTAAAAACATGTGAGAAGTGTCCTTGAAAGGGTTCATTAATAAACTGAAAAAAGGCATCCTGGGCATGAAGTAAAAACAAAAAGTTGAAAAAAGTGTGACAGTGCATAATATTGAATAAAATATAGAATTAGACTTGATAATTTACAATGTCGAAGTTGGCATATTGCATCAACAACTACGTTTTGTTTTCTCTCAAGTATGTATCTTGAACATGTAACTAGTGGAAAAACTCAGAAATTAGATAGAACTGGTTACCATATCGGAACTTCTACAGAAAGTTAAACCAAAAACGCCTGAGAGAAAAGCGAACATATTGGCTTTCCTGCTACACTTCCAAGTTTCATTTTAAGAAACTTCAATCCAAAGACAATAACACTTATTGTTTTCTAAATAATAAAAACAAGTCAATAACAAAAACAGCATTGACTGTTACTTGCATTAAACATTTAGTATTAGCAACAAAACAATAACTCACAAGTTATGCAAATTAAGTACAAAAAACAACTATACCGACTGCAGTATCGTTTGCTCCAATAATCAACATTAATGCGAAACAAAAATATGTATGAAATTGTCACCTCTGGCAAACCAGTTTTGTTGTTAACAATTGTATAAAAATACTTCGAAGTGAAAATTTAGTGAAATGTGAATGCCAGAAGCAACAGTAAAAAACTCATTTTTTTTCGATTGATAATCTAAAAAGTCAAGTGGCTGTTTACATGACATAGAAGAAGACAGCATTGTAAAGCATTAAAGTTAGCATTGATACAATGTTGGATATCAATGCTTAGGTTGGAGACATCAGCGAGTGTAGTGTGATCTTCACTATTATTTTCAGAGATGAATGCAGAGCTGTTAATGGAGTGGGAAAAATTTTCTGTAATGTCTTGTGCTTTTGTGATTGGTAAGTATGTATTTAATGATGCAGTTTAGAGGTGAAGTACACATTACAGCCTACACAACGATCCATCTGCTTTTAGAATCTAATAACGTTTCCAGATCACACAAACTGTTACTGCAATACTGAAACTTGTAGCAGTAGAAAATTTTGATGATGGAGGGAGATTGGAACAAACGTAGACACCTCCAGGAATGAATACCGGCAGACTTGGAATGAATGTCAACTTTGCTACAGAGAAGAAATTTTTGACATTAATTCCTGTATTCTGATTGAGGAACTTCAATTCAGGCCAATACTTGGCTAAAACATGTTTGCCGATTATTAACTGACAAGGTAAACTCGTATATAGCAACAAAACGGACAGTTTTGATGTTGAAGTGACATACATATAACACACTGTTAAAGTATGCCAGCATTAAATGCTTTTTTTTATTATTCATTTTCTGAATATTCAGTTTTTAAGCAGCACATTGATGTATTAAATAACCCTGTAGGCCTGCTCAGTCCTGATTTACAAGCCTGCAAACTACCCTTCTTCCAAAAATGCTCCTCAATTTTTACACTGCATAAAATTGACGTCATCTTCAGATCGGAAGTAGATTTATTTCTTTCCCGTACAGTATTTATTTGGCCAATCAGATCCCGCTATTTATTTTTATCCTTGTTATTTATTATTACTCTACACATTCACTACAGTCTTTTCTTCTTGACTACCATTCATTGTTCGCTAACTCACCAAAACAAACGCAAGTTTTTTTCTATTCTTTTAATGGAAAGAGTATTAGATTAGTCTTGTGATCACAAATGGACCACCTGACAAATACTGCAGTCGTCTCTCCTTGTCATTTCACATATGAAATTTGCGTAATAAACAAGCATTAACTTTATTTACGATGTGTGCGCACTAATTGCATTCATATTGACGAAAACCACTAAATTCGTTTTATGTGTGCAGCGTGCAAATTCAAGCCAGATGAAAAATGGTGCGTAGTTGGGAAGGTACCGCCAATAATAATCTGCAGTTCCTAAGAACGCCTGCTGTCCTTTCAAGTCTTTTGACTATAGGAGGAAAGAGCACAATACAAGTGTCATGTACAGAGTTTTGGATAGCTCATCACAAAGAGCATTGTTCGTCGCCTTTGTTGTTATTCCTGTAGGTTACAAGCTGGGAGTTGTCCTCTGATAATAACGATTGTTTGCTGAAAATAGAGCTGTGAAGCATACAACTGTCAAACCTGGCTAGCTGGAGCCATTTCCTGTACAATATTAAAAACAATTATGGAGAAAAAACATTTTAGGCTATGTAGTATGGATTGAACCTGATGGTAATATGATTATTATTTCATAAGAAGAAGGCCTGTGGTTTTAGAGGCTTCTTTAAAGAGGTTGAGAGTTTTCGATGTTCTGATACAAAACTTCGATTGATAGAAAGTTGAAGACGTTAAAAGCCAATTTATTGAGATAGTAACAGCGAGTAATGGTGTAATAATTATAATAACAACAAACCAATGAATAACACTATTATGAATATTATATTGTACAGGAATTTGTGTCTGGGTGGTAGCCACCTGTACACCTTCCCGACGTGCTCTGCTTCTGCCCAAGTCAGCGTACAATAATGTGCTATTACTGCTAGAAAGCGTTTACTGGTTTGTGCAGTTATGGGTGCAGCCGAATCTGGTGCAGAATGAGTGCTGGCAGCTCACAATAATTATGCTATAATTATTGTTCAGCTGCGTTCGAACCTTATAATGATCGACAATAATTGCGCTGTAATTATTGTTTGGCTTGCTTTGACTTTGTCGAGATCGACAATAATTATACTGTAATTATTGTCGCTTTAACTTGTCTCGAACGCTATCGTCCGACTTTAGTAGGAGCCGAACTATCAGGGCACCAGGTGCTTTGCGTCGCACTCCTCACCGTAGCAAGGGAATACGCAGTAAGAGGGCGAACCGTTCTCACTTTCCGCTAAGCCTCGTGCTTGCCAATAGTCGACCAGGTCAGCGCTTGTAGTTTTGTAGCTTATAGCTGTGCTGCTTCTTGTGCAAGAGAATCTTCTGAGAGCTAGGCTAACTCTGAACTTTATTGCTTGAACACAGATATTTATATAAAGAGGGCGGGTAAAAACATGTACAAGCCACGCCTTGTACTTACAACATAGTACCAAATTGTCGTTTGCTACATCGTGGAAAAATATTTATCATAATAATAATTAAAATATCTATTTGGGTACGCAATAGAACTGCACTGAATAGACTCTCATAGTTAGGCACAGGTAGACAATAGAACTAGGATAAATGTGTAGACAATGTACAAGTGAGTAAATAACAGGGTAAATGCGTAGACAGTGTACAAGTGAGTAAATAATAATGTAAAGAATAGCGATAAGTGCTGGGGTCCCTCACAATATTATTAAAACTTCGTAAATAAATATTAATAAAAATAAAATAATTATAAAATAAATAACAACAATGACAACAACAACGGATTGGTGGTGATTTTTAATTATTAATATTTTTCTGTTAAAGTAGTATAAAGGTTTTTTTATACACACAGGCCTACTGCAGAAAATTGGCGGGTTTAGGGCCGCTTTTAGGAAATTTATGCTGTGTTTGTTGTTGGTTGTTTTTCAGCCAGCAGGCCAGCACGTGAAAAAAAATTTGTCAGACCATGACTTACCTTCCAAATACCAACAACAACAGAGCACAAACATGAGGTTCCTAAAAATGGCCCAAAAAACCCACCAATTTTTTCTACAGTAGGTCTGTGGTTTTTTTAGAGGCTTTTTTTAACGAGGTTGATGGTTTTCAATGTTCTGATATACTTCAATAAGAAATTGAAGGCGTTAATTAACAGTCAATTTTTTTTATAATAATTATTAATAGAATTATATAATAATAACAATATTATTATTATTATAATAAATAAATAATAATAATAACAACAATGATGATGATAAAATAAATAAATGATTAAAACGTTTTACTAGCATAGGTAGGTATCAAATTTTCATTCATGAATTAAGTGATGAAGAAGCCGGTACAAAAGTTTCAACACTTGTTAATAACAACGTAACTGATGTTTTATTTTATTTATTATTATTTTGTTTCAAAGAACATGATTTTCTGCAGCAGAAAAATCCTCCGTATTGTGTGAGCAGAAATAAAATAAATGGGGAGTCTAACCTAGCTGAAGATTCGAATCAATTGTTTGACATTGGGTCCTTATGTTATCGAATCAACTGAGAGGTAAAAGCAGGGTCTTTTGTGCTCTAAGGCTATGTTCTATAGCAGTTAGTTTTTTGTAAAGTTGCAGCCGACGCTTTTAATCTCGATGGACGCTTCTTCTCTACCCTCCTGTCCTGTGACGAATGAAGTTTGTGCCAGAGATATATCTAATGAACACAGACGGCAGCCAATTTACCTTGTCACATAATCTCATTGATTGAGCTATGAACTATTCTTCTACTTCCATAGTACTACAATAGTTATAGATAGTAGTATTTGTAATTCATTGGGAATTATGTTCTCTCTCAGCTCAAATTGAGATACACGCGCGAATAATTTTACAACCTATATTATTAGCTAGCAATAATTTTTGTTGTTGCTGTCGCAGGGTGACACACTAGAGAGGAATCACTTCTGACAAAATAAGCCTATCTTCCCCCTATCTTCTTTCCACGATAACAGTCTGATTGACTATTTCCCTTTTCCACAAAACTGCAGAGAAAACAACCTCCCTTACTAGCTCCATGATGATGTTGTATTGATCGATTGTTTATGCTAATGGAAATATTGAGCGGAATGATTACAAGAACAGTAAAATATGTTTATTATTGTCATAGTGTGAAGTTTGATTATAAAATATTATAATATAAAAACTTGAGCGCAAGCACGCATGATATTCTTTATAACTGTAATATTAAAAAGCACAAAAAGCATTAATTGGTCCATGACAAAACAACTTTTTACAATTTGTATGTACAATATTTTATATATTATTATATACAAGCTGTAAAATTCTCAACTATTGCATAGATGTGAGTCTACAACACGTAATATGTAAAACGAAGAACACTATAAATTTACTGTTTGTACATTTGTTTAACAGATGGAGATGGGTGTGGTGGGTAGTGTTGTTTAGGTATTGGTTGTAGTCTGGGTGGAGCAGGTAGCGAAGCTCCACTTGTAAGAGCGTTGAGACTTGTGGGTAGTCTATGTAGTGGCTGAGGAACAGGCATCGTACTGGTAGCAGGAGGTCGTAGCAAAGCATATCTTGCGTGTTCTCTATGCGACCCTATAGGTATGCTCTGTTGCCTATCCTGAAACAGTATCACACATGGTTACATTTACTAGCAACATCTTCAGAGGTTGTGCCTAAATAATTCATACAAATACTCCAACCATCGATCTTTTATTTGATAAACTATGATTATAAAACTGTCACACAGCGCCATAGCACTGAAAAACTGCTGAGCACCAACCAATTTGTTTTTACTAGGCATCCAAATATTTGGCCAATTTTAATTTTCCATCAACAAATCTTGTGGTTCGCTCACTCTTTACTGAGAACAACAATCATTAAATTTATATAACACAACTACAGTCAACCAAGGTGTTTTTGAATTTTCTAATAATTGGCTGTGAAATTTTTTATGTACCTGATAATGATGATGGCCTGGGGAGCCATAGAGAAGCGGCTGTTGTTGTTTGGGAGATAAACTGGAGCTTTTGTGACTGTGAGCTGTGGGAACTTGACGTTGGTTCATGGGAGACCCAATTGGCATATAAGAAGATGCCGTACTAGCTGGTCTCTGATGATGTGCCATAGTCATTTTTCCTGCTAACGTTGAAGGCTTGCTGTTCATTTTATGAGCAAGCGCAGCATTGCTGTTAGATCTATGAGCAGAGTCAATTCTCCTTTGGTCAAATGATGCACTGATTGCTTGCATACTATGTGCCATATCTTGCATTTGACCAGCTGACGATGCCATTTGTCTTGGACTTGCTAGCATGTTGGTCGGCCTACCATCATGCGATTTGGCAGACATGTGGTGTTGTAGGTAGGGTGGAGCTCGATTTGATTCTCTGTCTTTGCTGACTTGCATTTGAATGCGAGCGACATTGTGTTGATTAGGACTAGGCATCCTCTCTGCAACCCTAGCACCAGTGCTTTGGGGACTAAGAAGCCTTCCATCTCGACTAGGCGACACATCTCTCACTCTTGGAATAGATAAGTGATTGAGCGGTGCTCGAAGTTTGGCCTCGCCTGCATGTCTAACATCAGCAGCTATATTAATGTGATGCCGTGGCACTTCATGAGCAAGCTCGACTCGTCTTAAGTGGTCTCCATATCTTGGTGGCGGCTCATTGTGTCGGTTACCAACTGAGTGAGATGAACTTGGCAAGCGCGGAGATAAAGCAGGGTGAGTAGGTCTTACACCAGCAGGCGAACTTAATGCTGCATGTGATCTGATACCACCAGGGCTGAGAAATCTATTAGAATTTCTGCTGCTCTCAGCAGAATCTCTAGCCAAGTCTATTTGTAGCTGAGCATTTGGGCTACCTTTTGACATACCAAAATTTCCTGGTAATCTTTCAGCATACACAGTGGAAGCAGCACTACTGTATAAAGGCACTTTTGGCAGACTGAATAGGTATGCTGTTGCTGGTACCGCAGCAGTCACAGGGTATGCTACTGAGCCATGAACTGTGGAAGGATTTTGAGCTAGTGGCTGAAATGAAGCCGAAGATGAACTCCGATTAACAAGTTCTCTGTGGAGCACTGTCGCTGGTAATTGTTGACGCAATGCTACATGATCCATTGGCTTTGGACCTTTTGAAAAGTTAAGTGGTTCTTCTTGAATCTTCCAAGGGGTGATACACTCTGACTTGACTTTAACTAAAGAAAGGGGTTTGTCACGGTTTATACTCAAATCAATAGCACCACAATCATCAACATTTGCGTAGCTGCTTTTAGTTGTTTCTAAATCAGTGGGCTCTGTTTTCTGTTTTTTAGCAGACAAATCGAGAGCTTCATCTGATGCTGATCTTTTCAGTTCATTGATGAGACGGAGGCCCTGAGCTGTTGACACCACTTTAGGATCAGAGTAGCAATTTTCAACATTTATGGTCCATGGTGATCTTTGAGCCGCTGTCAAAAGATTTGGGTGGCATGGGCCCAAGATATTCAGGGGTCTGGAAGCTTTTACCATTCTGTGTGCAGGACGAATGACTGGTCGTAGAGGAATCGGTGCAGTAGGCAATCTAGACGTGGACATATGGGCATCTGTTGCAGATGATCCTGAACCCAAACAATCTGTTATATTTGTTCCAGCTTTTGTTGATACAGTAGTTAACGCTAGCAAATTTCCATCACTGGAAAATGTCTCCCTTAAAGATTCAGATGTCGAGCTTTTTGACTTTATAGCTCTGTCATCAGCAGATGAATCGTCTTCGTTCATGGATAAAAACATAGATGCATTTTGTTCATTTTCTAAATCATTTTTGGTTAGTGGAATGTCCTTTGTTGATGATGATTCTTTACATTCATTTTTCAGCTTGGAGAGAGGAATTTGGTCTTCATCAATAGAGTCCTCCATGGCGGTCTTCTCCAAACCCATCACAGCATCAACCTTAAATTTAATATTGCATATATGAATAAATAACGCACAAGCTGCCACAAGAAGCACCACACTAAACAATAAGCTGAATTCTTGAGATGAATTTATAATCTGAAAATTCAATTCAATCACAGTATATGAACTAAATACTGTTTCTATTCTTTTGCTCATTCAGCTACGCTTATGGGAATTGAGTTTTTTGCATGGTTTTGTTTTCGTGAACTACTCTAAAACATTGGTTTCATGTGTTTGATAAAACAACTGTGAAAACCCAAGCCGAAAATCCTTTTTATTACATGAGCAGTGGGTATTCGAGATAACAGCTTGGTTAACATGCAATAATTAATTTATTTCAATTAATTTTGTCTACAAACTACTAAGACCAAATTAAATTTTTTTGTTGACCTTGAAAAAATTCAATTTCAACTTTTAGATTGGTGTTATACTCATGAAAAGGATTAATTGTTGTTATTCAACTATTAAACAAAAAATTTTAAGTGATTATTTTTCGCATTTTGCATAAATCGCAACAAAGTGTTTTAAGAAAAAATGAAAAATAAAACCTTTTGCTTCTCATGTTGACAATAACTTTCCATGACTGACCAAGTTACTGAGAGTTTAATTATATACAAGTTATTAATTACAAAACTCTTACTATTTGATACGCAATATAATAAATGACTCTCGATAATAAATCTATACTTTTGCACTCTTAGACCATTAAGCTTCTTCCTGTTATTAGGATGTTCGTGGAACCACAAAATAAAATTTTGGAAAAACTAAGCTTCACAAAGGTATATAAAGCCGAGAAAATGGGAATTACCTCACTGTGACTGGCCGTTTCATTTGATTGCACTCCCAGGCATTTTCCTGTTGAATTTCCAACAGTGGATGATGGCTTGCGATGCCAACGTGGAGCAACAGCCATGTTCATTTTTTTCAATTTATTCATCTGACTAACTGGTAGTACTCCTTTACTAGCAACAGCAGACCTAACCAGATGCTTCTCAAAACTAAGCAATAACCTAAAATAAGTAATACAAAAATAATACAGAGAAAACTTTCAATATAAATTGACATCTGCAAAAACATCTAAATCGTATCCATATGCCAATAAAAATAACTTGTCGGAAGACTGTAAATAATATTGTTTTGGTTGAAACAGTATTCTGATTTGCAGTAAAGGTGAATGATTTTTTTTATTAAAAAATGCAGTGCAAATCAATTGAGGAAATTTATTTGCAAGTGTTGCTGATGTGAGCAGCTAGAAATAAAAGGTGATGTTTGTTTCAAAGCAGTTCACAATGATTTTTGTTTATCACAGGCACGAATACTAGTATTTATTATTAGTTCATTTATAATAAATAAAACACTAAGAATATTAGCAGTTAGCAAAACAGTTTTAATAGTATTATATGATTGTTATTGTTACAAGAAAAGTCATTATCATTCAATACTAGGCATTTTCGGATCAAGAACGTCCATGCCTTGAAAAAATTGGTACGGAAAAGTGCTTCCGAATGCAATTTTGACGTTCATTCCTGGCATAATTTCTGTGAGCTGAACGTTCAAAAACGCAAATTTCTGTATCAGGAGTTGTGTTCTTTTGTTGTCAATTAGTCGCAGAAATCCGGAAACAAATGAAAATATGGCGGCCCCCAGAGGACGTCAAGTTTTAATTATTTAAAAATCGTCATCGTTTGCAATATATATACCAAGTAACAACAAAAGATAAGTGATATATATGTAATATAATTATTATAATAATAAACAATAACAATACGTCAATAAATAAAAAATAATTTTTATTACCATCCATAATAATAATTATAATTAATATATATGTTGCATCTAAGCAAAAATGGTAGCTATCGTAAAAGGGCTCGTATTGCGCAAAAATATTTATTATAGCAGTACTGTACATATTCGGAGCAAGAACGTTGTTCAGTGAACAAACCCCGAACGGTAAAACCACCGTTTAGCATAGAGTTCCAAAAATCAGGTTTTGTACTCGCCGAAAAACGAAAAATTTGCCCGTTTTGGCATGAACGTTCTCGATCCGAAAACTCCTAATATATGTAAGTTATTATAATAATAATAATAATAATTGTGATAAAACAATTATTATAATAACTATCATCACACAAAATAGCGCTGCTTTTTATTATGACAATTAAGTTGTTGATGATATTATTGTGATGATAATGTGATATGTTATAATAATTAACAATCTATAAAAATATATTATTATGTTTACTGTACCCAAATAATAATGATAACAATAACAACTTGACCAGTTGATTATATCGAGGGTGAACTGCTTTGAAATAAATGTCACCGGAATTCAAGAAAAACATTTTGATTAAACAGAGAATTAACCAGCTAACCTTTCATACTGTCTTTTGGTGCAGGTTGCAGCACTTGTATTGTGGGGAATTCCTCCCATTCTATCGTATAGGTGCTTCCATAGCCTCTTTCTGCATATCTACAAAAAAAACCACAAGTTGTTTTGCATTACTATTAGAATACTATCTGCAGACATACAATGAGATAATTACATTACATGAGCCTGAAATTGAGCATCAACTATTCAGAAGGAACAAAACTACACAGGATTGCACACATTTGAAACCCAACACTGCACTGCACACTGCTGGGTCAGCAATAGATAACCTTTGATCCCAACCACATCACCAAATCATTTATGATGAATAACTCCTTGAACCATTTGGGTCAAAAACACTAAAAACTAATCACTCTTCATTGCCTTCGTAACTATGTTATTATGAAACATTGAACCAACCACTGAGCGCCATCCAATATTTACAAAATATTTAACATAGATTCACCCCAAATAATCCCTATTTTGATTGATCAACTTTATTTCACTAAATTCTGGTGGGGTAGATTGTCGGGGAAATTGCCTAATTGGCCTCATGTGATTATTTCTTCAAACTCTGCAATTGTCTGTCCTACCTCTTGAGTAACGCTACGTCGAAAAATTAAATTCTGTATTGCAAAAATGTACAATTTCCTCAAGGATTAGGCCAGCAATGATACATTAAGGCAAAGGACTTGAGGCTGTCCACCTTAGATTATAAAATTTGTGCATTGTCTAAAGGCAACTCTGAACATATAAAAACAGCAATAGAAGATCAAGGCAGTAAAGGAAGGTAATAAACAGATTTTATATCATATGAGTCTACATCTTATGTACAAACGAAATTGCACAGGAAATGTTCTTCTTATAGAACTAAAAAAAATGGCTTTATAACTCGCTGCTTGCCCATCTGGTGGAAAAATAGTTTTTCTGTATAAATGGGAGGAAACTTCCAGATTTTTATTTAATGACTTGCAATTTTTTTCTCAAGTAATCAGCTACAACATATTGACATTTTATATGGGCTGTTTTCATTTCCCTACGATGATGTAGCAGTCATTTTTGTAGTAGTAACAATAATTTGATTAAGCACCTATAGTCTGATGACAAAAATTTACTACCCTCCATTTTTAAAGTTTTTATACAATTTTAATATTATTTACATGTATTCACCTATTAAACGACCACTTGACACCAAATATTGCCAGTTAACCAATTAGCATCACCAAAATCCTTCTGTTTTATTAAGTATTCATTCAATCATCTGCACTTCCTCTATCAGCAATTTGATTATTCATATCAGTAACACAGTTCATAGCAACCCAAACCAACATGATTCACATTGCAGACAGTGAAATCACATATGGATAAGTAGTGGCAAAAAGTAGGTTGAACAGTAACTAGGAAGAAAATAGTGGAAATACAGTGCGGTCAATCAGAAGAAACCGAATGTCTATCACCAAGCGTGAATTCTTAGTGTTATATATAATATATTAATTAATCTAAAAGAAAACAGCCAGCCAATTCAATTTAACTTTGTGAAATACCTCTATGGGAAATAGAATTATCTATAGAATGTTAAAGAAAGAACAAAATGAGTCTTTACAATACAACTTACATGCTAAACTAATGCATTTTTGGTTTTAATTATTAATGAAAAGATTCCATGTCAGTGTAATGATAAGAACCCAGCATTGGCTTTTAAACTGATACTACTGTAATATCGGTCGTGTGTTTCATATTTATTTATTTGTTGTTTCAAAGAAATTTCAAGCAATATATAATCATCTAAGTTAGTGGCATTTTCTCTTGTAATGCCGTAGAATTCATGCTCACGACTGACTGATACTTTGCTTTAACTTAGACATGTGATTTATGCGTATATCATTTAGAATATAGGTATCAGGATGTTTCACTTACGATCTATCTTATGAGCTATTAATTGCCGAACAACCTGCGGTGACTGCTTCCCCAGAAAAGCATTTGCTGGAGTATTAAAGCTTTCACTTTGAATTTCTTTATTAAACTAGAAATGCCTATGTAATGAAAGTTGTTGAAAAAACTAAACCACCAACAATTACGAAGTTTCAAGTAAAGACGAGTCTTCCGAAACCGTAATGACATATATTGGATCAAAACCCAATGAGAACCAACACTACGCGGACTAGATACAACGGAATTTAATTGCCTATGGATCCTAAATTTAACATTTTAATTAGCAGCTTGGCACATTCAGGAAGGGTGTATTCATTTGTCATGGTCTAGCCAAGGTAAGAATATTGCTCAATTTCTTAGCATTCTACGATTAGTAACTATCCAGTACACCTAGCTCAAGAGCAAAATAAAGACAGCCTTCGAATGATATCTTCGAAGCATCCCAAATTACAGTCCTTCTGCTAACTAGCCAGCAGCAATTATAATACAAAATTTCAGTAAAAGATTTCTTACAAAATCATACTAAAATATTTTGCTTGACAGCTTTTGATTGATGAAGGCATGCTCTGCTGGTCACAGTGTTAAGTTCACTCAAACCATGGTGATCCTATTATTTACAATCGTTGATTGTTACCTGCTTGGTAAGGGCAGTAACTTATGTTTGAAGAGAAACTACTACTACTAGTAAATTCTGTTCACTGAAAAACAAATTTTAAATTGAAATCCTAAAAGTCACAAGGTTACAATTACGTAATCCATATATAAGAATCAGTTTACATTTGCATGCTGAACTTTCCTGGGCAAAATTTCCTGGTATATTGATGTTGCATAATGTATTGAATTACTCACGTAAAATTTCGCCCAGTGTTTTTAATTATTATAAAACTAGAGCTCAAAAGTTGTGAAATAAACACCCACAGCAAATGGAGATTCAGTCATATTGTTGACAGATTGCATGTGTCTCTTTTGATGATAAAACAGTATGCTTTGATTCAGTATGTTATGGCTCTAAGCCAATTGATAAATTTTTGAATCATCAATTGTAGTACCAGGAGAGTGCTAGTAAAAAATACAATTACCCTTAGATAAACTAGCAACAATCCTTTTTAAATGATCCTGAATGATACCAGAAACAACTATTTCACATATCAAGTTGATGTATCTCCTTTGAGTTTATTGGTTGCAGGTTGTCTGTTGTTGAAATTTTTGATGAAATGATCTAAAAATATGTGAATATTAATCTGGTAGCTCGCTGACAGTGGCGTACTGTAATATTACCTCCTTGCTATGGAAAACGTTGAGCTCATTAAGTAGCAAAGTTACCGAACCATAGAGAGAAAATCTTCAACAAAGAACTTAGCATATCCGTGTAATAAAAACCAAAATATTCAAATTAAATAATGTAGTAGTTTGACATGCTGGTTTAATCCACTTTTCTTTACCCTGAGACCCTATATCACCTGTAATAATTGCTAAAATATTACAATTACATATAATTCACTTTTTTCAGTTTTCAATTACAGAAAAATCCATTATAAAAAATATTAAGAAAAATAATGATAAAATTTAGAAGAAATAAGCTCAGAATTTTTCTCATATAGCACTATTTTTCTTTAAAGCATTGAAAACATTTTTGTTTGAATTTTGCTACATAAAAAGTAGAATAAGAATACATGAAACACTAACTCAAAATACTGTGAAACGTCTAAAAATTATTTTATGAAATTTAGGATTAATAAAAATAATTCAAGAAATTCAAAATAGCTTCATTAAAAATATACCGAGTCTCGAGCTCTACCCCTAAATGTTAACAAAACAGCGGCTGTGAAAACAAGGCAAGTTTTTTTTAGCAGTACGCTAGTGGCTAAGGCTATTTAGATGGCAGAAACAATAACAGGGTGCAGTGAATGCTTGAATAACTTTGCTATGTACTGCAGGGGTTTAGTATGAGGAATATATGGAAATCTGATACGCTGTCATGCTCAGTTGAGCATGAATAATAAATGACAAAAAGCATTTTAGTGGCCTATTTACTCAAAACGACGTGTACGTTAACAATTTTAGCTTAGATAGATTTAAATATAATAAAATACATACGCAACCTCAAGCCAAGCAAAATAAGTTGCTCACCTCTTTGTAGCCTCCTACACCGTGAGCGTGGGTGAAAAACGTGTGCAAATCAACTACAAAGTAAAGGAATAATATACAAGAATATCTTGGAATTTATACATTTTAAGTTCTAGTAATAAAAAATAATTTTTAAATTAAGAAACTAATTTTAAAAAGATTGACTTGGAAAATTCAATTGTATATCTTTAAAAATTCATCTTATGTAAAATAAGTGAGAAGAATCTGGAAAGAGAAAAATTAAAAACAAATACCTAGCTGAATAAATTAATTTTTAATTACACATTTATAATTGATCTGAAAATAAGTATAATGTACCTTGTTTAAAACCCAGTGAAGGGATTTTGGTAATAGGGGTTCCCTGCTCCTTCATGTGCTTATATAAGGTTTTTGTGAAGTATTCTTTGCTGCTTAGGGCTTGCTTTAACATCTTTTCATATTTCTCTTTATCCTATAATAAATAGAATGAGAGCGCTCCATTTTATTTTCTTATTTATTTACCAACTAGTGTCTTTTGTGGCATGTGGGCTGCACTCTCACAGTTTTCAACATAGCATTGCTGCACTGCAAGTTGTGTGAATAACGAGTAAACAAGGACTGGCTTGATTTAGTTGAACTGATTTGCTGAAAATATGCATTGTAATGTAACTCCCTACTGAAAGCTATCTAGTGGTTAGCTACGCTTGAACTATCTCTAAAGCCATTCGTGGTCAAATTCCATGAACTAAATCTTGACAGTATTCCCTAACAGAAATGATTACTCAGGTTCAAAATATTATTATAATACTAATATTTTTAGCAAAATATAATTTTTTTCCTATTGAGCAATATGATCTGACAGTTTATGGCTGATTGAAATATTCAGCTGTTGTATGATGGCAACAAAACTGGCTTGGTTGTAACAAACAAACCGTATTATTTATTTAAAAATAGTTGTTTTAATCATTTAGACTGTTGCAGCGATGCAAAATCACACCATTAAAAATATAGAAATAACCTTAGAAAAAAGTTTTTTATTCATATTTGATTTAGAAATTTGTTTATTATTCAGCCAGACATGTAAAAAACCAACCATGTAGTTTAAAAAACATCAAAACAAAAACAGTTTATGACATCTTTAGCTTAGAAGTGTGAGGAAATCGAAAAATGTGAAAAAAATTTTGTATACAGCATCTGCAGATTCATGTGAAATTATAGAGAGTCATGCTAGTTTAGCCTGGTATTATACAGCTCAGAATAGGGCTTTTGGCAGTCATTCTGATTTATGTAACTTGAACAAATTTTTAGAACACAATAAAATGGAGGTTAATTATAAAATAATAATCCTTCAAAGCATTAAGCATCAAGCCATCAATTATTACCATATATCCATGGCAACACAAACCACAGCTGAAATCATTTACATTAAAGCTCTTCATTTTATACACTAAGTTTTGCCAGAATAAAAACATCTTGTGTAGTGCATTCCCACTACTCAAAACTGTGGTTCCAAACCAGACTTTTGAGTATAATGTTTAAAGCTTTGGCACCATAAACATTTTAGCAGCTTGACTGTCAACACACCCAATTTTAATTCGAAGAGATGAACGTATTTCCATGAGATAATAATAAATAACTCAGGTCTTGAGCTTTTGCAAAACCAAATTCTATTCGAAAATATCCACTACAATCACTTCAATTCAAGGAATTGCTAGAATGTACATATTTTAATACTAAACTCGGCGCCCACACAAAGTTTTTCATCATTCTATCACATTGCATTTTTTTGTCTGCTAATACCTTTTCTGGATCTGCAGTTGGTTTGGCTTCTGCTACCTGAGTCTCAACTTCAGCAGCGGGTGTAGTGGTCGTAGACGATGATGTGTTGCTAGCATTGCTGCTGACTGTGGTGTTTTTGCCCCTTCTCCCTTTTCCTTTCTTTCTCGGCCTTCCCTTCAAATTTGGAGCTGAAAAAAGCATAATAATAATTACTAAAACTACCAACATGCTATCGATTAATTCTATAATATAAACAAAGTAAGACTGAAGTCTCACAAATTTTTATTTCGTTCAGTAAAAGTTATAAGACGCCAATGAATAATGCAAATTCTTGTTATATTGGCATATAAAATCTCCTACATATAAAATTTTATTGCATGTACAATGTTATTAATTTTACTAGCTTCATGATAATTGATAAAGCCTTCAGTGATTTACTTCCATAATTCGCCATAGTGCAAGTATTTGTTCAGTCAAAACAGTTACAAAACATCTAGACAAAAGTGTATACATTTATCATCACTACCAAAACTTCATGTAAAGATCATTGTTGGGAAGTTTGTCTTTTTCTTTGTGACATTGTTTACCTGCTTTTCTGCTAAGATCAAAATTCTCAAACAGCTTTTGTAAGATACAGGATTATCATGTTTCAAAGAAATTTGCATTTGTTTACAAATTCAATTTCATAGCTGGAGTTGATCATCACAGGCTTTCAATGCTGTAGCAATGACAAAATAATACAGAGAATTTTATTTCAAAATTCTAGCAAAACTGACATGTCAAGCAGTTGAATGCAAACAATATTGTGGTCTGAGCCAACATTCTCAGCCCGATGGGGGGAAGAGAACAAATACAGTGATTGTGTGGTGACACAGAACTGGCCAATTGCATGCATCAATGAACCAACGCCAGGTTCACATACAAGCTCAACTCCAACTGCAAAAGCATTTCAATAAATCATACCAGTCATAGATGTGTTTCATAATTTATTTTTAATAAAATTCTATAAGCCAATTTTGTAGTCATTCAGCAAGCTTGCTCATAATTTATAAACCACGACTTGCGTATCCCCAAAAGTATTATGACTCATGAAATACCCAACTTGATAGATCTCATTGCGCAGGAGTAACTGAACGATTAAGCTAGACATTTCCATGAACAATCAGGGAAATTCCAGAAAGAATTAATTGGTAACTAAAAACTCACCCAAATGATCACAGCGATAATCATGATTCTCTAGTTCAGGACATTCAAAAGTTTCTTTACAAAACATGATGTAGTGATTAGCTTTGATAGACTTCAGACCATAGAGAGCGACGAATTGGGCGCTCCGAACAATATCCCCAAACGATTTACCTTCTGCTCGCTTTAAAGCAGTTCTAAGTCTGCAGTATGACGTGAAGTCAATAATTTGAACATTGCAGTTCAATCCATCTATAAATAAATTGACACAAAAGCCTTGCTCAAATATTGAATAATACAGTCTTGTGGTGAAACAACTTGAAATGTGGCTGCATCTAGACCACCATTTTTCATTATTTTTAATCAAAACTTAATACCAGTGAGGCTGGCAATTCTTCACGATGACAGGTCTATAAATATGGCAATAATGGCTTCCATTTACAGTAGAAATGAAAATAATTCAACTTATTCAACACAAAAACTACCTTGTAGAATCCCAAAAAAATACTCAACATTACTTTTTGAAGAAACAAAAAGATTGGAGCCAGCAAGCATTAGGTGCTCTATGCAAATGTGTAACATTAGTTCATAATTAACTTTGACTTGTGGCTTGACCTCTGTCAATGATTGTAACATACACGCTGATGAGATATTCAACAATATAAATAATTCAATGAAACATCAATAGAAATGAAGGCAGTAACTAGTAACTAGCCAGATATTCAGACAATGCAGTGAAGTTTATTTATACAGACCAGATGCCTTTCTACATGTACAGCTGTTAGCATTGGCCCCTTTGGGTAGAGATAAACCCAGGCTCCATTCTACACCATCATAGATTATCCATTTAATCAGATCCTTCACGTGTAAGACCATTTTTTCTGTAGAAACCAACTCATCCTACAATCACATCACCTCTTAATCCTCCGTAAGTAAATGTCCTCGTCACAGCCAACTGTTAAACTCTAACCACTGAGAGTGAAATACCACAAGAGATATAATGAATGACTAGTTCATTAAACAATTAAATTTTTTCATGGAGTTTGAAATTTATAAATATCTATAGTCCACTCTGCTTTTTTTTATCTAAAATTTATTTTTTAAGCCAACCCTAGAAAGGTTGAGGACTACTACTTTACTTCGACATTTTTTTATGCTGAATGGACAACAATTTTTTTTTTCTGATTTGGAAATAGACAATACAATATGTATGTCACATAATTATAAAATTTACTTGCTTTGGGTATGCATGAAGGAGTTTATCACTGATAGCTAAGATGGCAAAATTTGCTACGGAATACAACTGCTAGTAGTGCAAGTTGTGAGCGAGCATTTCTTTACTAAAGGTCATTTTTGTTACGCAGTCATGCATTCTCCTTGTTATTGAATTAATTACTGCCCATAAATAATGCCTATATTGAGCGGTTATCTGCAGCCAATCAGAGTGAAGAGTTTGTGCCGGATATCCAATAGGAGTAATTTCGCTAGGTTCATAGGCATGTAACACGTAGCCTTTTATTCCATAGCCACAAGCGAAGTTAAAACTACAACGCCACTGACAATGACACAAGACAATGATAAGTTATGTAGGGAGATGATTTTTGAATAGCAAGTTGTTAGTAATAAATATATCCTATTCAACATAGGCAAAGAGTGAAAAACTGCCTTTGGCTCTATTTATTAACCCTGGAGGAAGTAAAATTGCTGTAATTAATTATTTTTAGCATCATTCCGCTATCTGAATGTGCCGAGTTTTATTTTTATTTTATAATGATTCCAATAACAAATAGGAAGAATGGCAGAAAAATTGAATGATTTAAATAATTAAATTTGTTGTTTCGAAAATTAAAGAATTTAAAATTAAATTTAAGAAATATTCAAAATTAAAATTAGCAAGTACAAGGTAAGTTATGGCTAGTCGATTTCATATCATATTCATGAGTTTTGAGTACCTGAATGATTTCATACTTACTAACAAGCACTGACACCGGCAAAACATCGAGTATGATTAAAATTTTGAACAAAATTTTTTGTTTAAAGAACTGCAAAAATTAAAAAAAAAAATTTCTTCCAATTACCATACTTAAATAGAAAAAGAGTTGCAAATATACCGTAATATGGTGGTAAATATTTGTATTGAAAAGCATACATTTCTTGTCATTCAAAATAATTTTATATTTATTTATCAAGTAGTCGGAATAGTACTACTACTCTCTCCGCATTATTTCACAAAAAATTTTCATTTCATCTCGTTCTAGCTATACACAATTTAATGGCCTCTCACAACCGCAAGCACTCATGCCTTAGATGTTGAAATAACATTAACTTAGCCATGAATCCATAAGCTGTTACTAACAAGGATGGTTTGAAGCCCTACGTATATATCCATACAATTGGTTCACAAAGTAGCTGATGAAGCAGCTGGGCGGTTGTTTAGCACCGCAATACATCTATTTATTTATAAGAGGGACAACAGTGCAACTGCTAAGGATCAATGTCCCTACTAGAGTTGATAAAAGGCCAAAGGTCAGCCCTTTTTATCTACATCGTGTTATTATTGGCTTGGCTAAGCGTATCTAGCCCGTAGCAAATATGCTAACATCTATAAGTTAGGGGCGTATAACAATTCACTCGTTGCAAACTATACTGTAAAATGTTACGTGGAACTGAATCTAATTGATTGTATATAGAAAAGAATGAATCATACTATAGCTGGATGTATAATGGAATTCACATTAATTCAACTTGACTAGCAGGTTAGGGTGCTTGTAAGGGTCGCGACTATAACTACATAGCCGCTTCTATTCTATTCCAACTATACATATGATGTAATAACAACTTGAGTTACGAAACCTTTCTATTGTCTTGAATGTAAGATAGTGTAGCCAAGTACTGATATACCAAAACACCTGACCTACTTAAATTTTTTATAATTCTTGATATTACGCAATAACAAAAATTTTTTTTCAAAAACAATACTGCCAAACTTACAATAACAAAATTTGCTGCCAAAATTTTAGCGTTGGTAGAATAGCAAAAGATACATGGCTGCTGGCTTATGAATTATTGAATGAAAACATCTATCACGCCACATCTTGTAGATCTTCAGTGCTTAATAATAGCTAAATAATATTTACAATATCAAATTCAAAAGTTGGGTTCAGGAGGTCACTTAAATGTCATGTATGAATCGGCTGACATATTTGCGCCCCAAACAGATTAATATAACAAAACTTTGAAATTTTAATAATAAACTACATTTCTCTGAGCAGTTCCATAAATTTTTTTATCATCAAAAATGTTAAAATAATTGTGTTAAAATAGAACAATTTAAAGAAAAGGTTCAACTCATTCGAAAATAGTTGTGAACTTCTGCATTTAAGTGCTCAATCCTGTTTTATATAAGCCATTGGTTTACATCTTTGATTATTAGTTAGCCTTTGCAATTTCTATAACGTACGCCATTATGTTTGTATTATAAAGCATTCACAAAAGCCTATTCAAATATGCTAAAGATAATAATCTTTAGTGTGCACTGGGTCAATAAAATAAAAGGAGAAATGCGAACTTGTTAGATGTTATCCTTTTCTCAAAGGCAAAATATATTTCATTAATTGTTAGAGGGCGCATAGATTTCCAATCTGTAGCTTCGTGATTGAATGTTATGTTTTGAGCATACATTTTGAGAAATTGAAGACAGCTAATCCATAACATGATGTGGTCTGTCAAATCATTTTTGTCCTAATCAATCAATCATGGTATTGTTGACTTGTTACTTTACTCTCCTTTCCTATATAATAAATGCACATCCTGCTAGTTAGTAATGGCCAGGCTATCTACTAACTGAATTCTTCGTACAAACAATCAACTGCACTGCTGGTACCACTATTAACATGATATCTACAATGCCTTATCTATTCACCTCACTTATATCTTTTATGTGTCACTAAAATAATGGTCCACTAAAAATGCTTATTAGCTAACTGCATTACATCTGCAAGTATACCTGCCCATGATGCGACTGTCGGCCATCTGGTAGTTGCTCAGGTAGATAGAAAAGTCTAATAGAAGCTAATGGGTGGTTGCTGTACCGACCTGTCCACACCAACTGTAACTCGCCAATACATATTGGACTGTCCTTGCTTAGACGTACGAAGAAAAATTTTCCCAATTTAACATTTCGCCATTTTCCTCTTCCCATGTAAGAAAATGAGCGATAGAAAGCATACGATCCATGCTCACCAGCCTGCTTTCCTAGCTAAAAACCACAGAAGTACTAATAAGCAAATGGTGTTCAAGTATTTTTTGTTTTGAAAATTTAAATAGGTTTTTCTCCGAATAAAATTTCAAACGAGTGAAGTAAAAAATTAGGCACATTCATATAGATTTAGATTAGAAAAAAATGAGATATTGACTCAAGTATTTTTTCATAAACCATGAATCAATCAACACAAAATCATAAACCAGTTGCTTCTTAAAATGACATGCAAGTTACAAACATTTTAAGCTTTGCTAGTATACTATAATTCTACTCATAAAATTGAGAGTAAACTGTAATGCAAATGATGAACGATTGATAAAACCAGCAACAATAGTATTGCATTTATTAATTATTATTATATTGATTTTTGCTACACACAGTCAATTTATTCATAAGAGAATCGTACCAACCAATACATTAATGGAGCGTGTGTCTGCATTGCCATAGCACATACATTTATTGTGTATCAAACAAATGCAACAACGATGTGTAGTGAAAAAATGTTTATCATCAGGAAAAAAGGAGAATTGACCGATATTTGGAGTTGATGGTTTTAAAATTTCAGTAGAGTAGTATTATTACCACCACCACCATCATCATTGTAACTGTTGTAAATGTTGTGGTTAAAACTTGTTTGAAGATGACAGTGAGGAAAACTGAACCACAGAAAATTATCCGAAGTCTTAAAATATTAAGGGTCAGACACAGCGCAATCATTCTCTACATCATGATATTGAGCGTAGTAGCTTGAAGGTTAACAATTCAAAACTTCCTATTCACAGAACAGCGCAGTAAGGGAGGCTATTATGTACTACTAGTAGTAGAAACAATGAATGACTCAATCAATTCACTCATCTTTCTTCAAATTGTTTTACCCTTAAATCAGCAAAAAATTTAACAAAAATATACCAGATGATAGATAAATTATCTGCAAATCAGAAAATACATACCTTTATTGTGGCAGGAGGCATCCCACATATATATTTTAAAAGAAAATCTGTTGTTTTAGAAATCTAGTCGTCGGAGCACTCGCAATGTTTCTAACTTTATCAACCAATCAGAACTCAGCATGACGTCAGGAGAAGGATGTAAAGTTGAAAAATTAAATTTCTCAGCAAATAATCAAGGAATTTTCAAAAAATCTTCTGCAATAAATCTTTGGGCAACCTAAGAATAATTGGGAAGGATTTTGAATTAAATTGATCCTTATTTTTGAGGAAAACAATGACTAAAAACATGAAATTGTAATTTTTCCCATGATGCCTTGCAGGTAAACATTGCACGCTTTGATTAACAAAGAAACGTCGAGTCAGATGATATCCGGAGGCGTGGCTAAATAGCCAGCCAGCTTATATAAAACTTGGGAAGGCAACTTCAACTTGATAACTGATGAAAAGCTACCGGCTCTCTTTTTGACACTGGGGTCGAATAATAGTACAAAATTAAGGAGTTATCCGCAATCACCTGCAACAAGCCGCCACACTAATAGCAGTGGTATTGATCCTGTTCACGAGTCCAATAATAATGATACGCTTATTATTATGCAACACTACTAACTAATAATATTATCATGCGTATCTACAAAACCAGCTGATGACACTGCACTTTTCATTGGAATTCAACTAGCATTGCCATTGCACCACTGACAAATGAAAGAGCGCATGCGAGTGATAAAACTATAGATTGATATTGTTCTACTACTAATAATAATAATAATCAATGAACAACTACTACTATTATTATTATTATTTAATTTTATTAATAAATAATAGTAATTGATTATTGTTAATTAATAAATGATAATAATTGATTATTATTAATTAATAAATAATAATCTATAATTCAATTTTAAATACTAATAATTATTATTATAATTATTTAATTATTATTATTATGTAATTGTTTTGTTGTTATTTATTATTATTATTTACGTCTATTATTTTGTATTTTTTTTTGTGTTATTTATTCTTATTTTGACCCATATATACCTAAAGAAAATTATGATCATTATTATGATGATGATAATCATGATGATAGCAATCGATGATGATATTAAATTAATTATTTCGGTTATAAATATTATTATTGCTTAACGATAATAATAACAATTATTATAAGAATTGATTATAAGAATAATTGATAATTAATAATTTATTATTAACAAATCATTTTTGTCTTTTGTAGGCTATATTTTTTTTAATAATAATATAATGATGACAATAAATGATCATCGATCAAAGCCATTCCATCCCGCCTACAACATCTAAGAAGCAAGGCCTGTACAATAAAACATGGCACGACTTCCTGTGAAGAACCTGGGAACAAATTAGAGCAGTTATTATTATAGTAGCTATCCCATATATTTAGTACATTGCATATTGTTACCATCCTCTTTTATTATTAATCTCAAAACCTTTTATGCCTCTGTTTTGCTATTATCATATTTGAGACTATAACTTGGGACCGCCCTAAGGGCAAAGGTCAAAACTTGCATAAATACAGCTGCTGAGCCTCTCCCTCTTCAGTGTATTTGGAGAGGCACAGCTAATATGGTCTTTTGGAATAAAACACAGCTTACAATCAATCAAGTTTTTACTTGAACTCTGCGAACACATACAAGCATACTTACAATAAACAGCTCGACCACTTCGGAAGGCAACTTGCTCTAACGAGCTGCTAAGTCTAGTAGTGTTGTTGTCTGACTAGTGGCAGGCGAGAGGCAGACTTATCTGGCAGACGCTTGCCTATCAGGGCCTACCTTCAGGCAGACAATGCTGAAGGGCAGATACTGATATAGCCTGTCTGACGGTGAGAGTGTCTGAAGAGTCTGACTCAAGTACATGTCTCTGCATACCTAGAGGTAGTGCAGGTGGTTACCATTGGTAACCCATCGCAGTTATGATAAATTCCTGCACATATATATATAATTTTTTTCTACAGTGCGATCTGATGATTGCGTTTTCAAAATTTTCCAACTTTTTTGAAACCCATGAAACATTTTGTAGTCAACTAGTAGTTCTTTTTACCATCCTGTTCTATTATACTTTTTTATTAATATAATCCAGGCTGCAATAGAATTGTCAATTTGACACATATTCACAGAATGTTTGTAGCCTCGTGGGCCGGAAGATTGGCCCATGTTTGTTGTTGCGGCGTTCCTCTACAATCTTACAACAACAATGTGTAGTAGTAACCTATATTCATAGGAATATTAATAAAAATCAATGTTAAATAAACTACAGCATGCAAAAAACAGTGAGACAAATTCACTGTAGCTGCTATAGTTAAGTCCACAAATGTGACTACTGTTGCTGTAGCTACTAAAAACACTGCTACTGCTAGTCTTCTACCACTGACTACTAGTGCTCCGTTGTGGTATTGTTGTCATACTAATTTCATTAGTTTTTGATGTGCGCAACAACATGTGATATTTGTTAAATGTTACACCGCTGCATTTTTTTTAATTTTATTTACTACAAATTTATATATACTATGATATGTAATTTATTTATAAACCCATAAACACATTTATTGTTTACAACAATAACATCGATTTCGCTCCAGTGTGTTTTGCACTACTAAGGTTGCTCTTAAAGCATAACGGCATTGAACACTTTTTTTCTTGATTTTCTAAATGTTTAGGTCTTAAGCAGCAGATTGATGTATTGGATGACCCTCTAGGCCCACTCAGTTCGGATCTACAAGCATTCAAAATACCCCTCCTCCAGAAGTAAAACTATTATGTGCGCATACTATATGCTTTCAATAATAACACATAAATACAGCTTCTATCAGCTGTTATAAGATATATTTGTTTTTGGGAAATTTTCCACCTTCCCAGTTTTGCCGACTTCCAAAAAAACTGTTTTCTAATAGCGCAATATCTGCTAATTGATGGAAGGGAGATAAAGTGAGCAAATCGAGAAATGAGCGTTTTAGTGATAAATGCTGACACCTGGAATGAATTTTGATAATGCTGTAACAAAATGCTTTCTGATGTTCATTCTGAGATATTTTGGCGTTTGTTTTTGTTAGCGTATAAAATGTTTTGACGATAGTCACAGGGTTTTTCTACTTTGATGAAAATGGGAAGTGTTGACTTTCTCATAATTAATTTCCAAACAATGATTCACATACCACCAAAACTAACGATTTTACACTGAATAGAATGAACACTAGAATATTGCTCTTTATAATATTGTTGACTTCCACTACAGGCCTGTCACTGTTCATTCTAGAAGATGCCTTTTATATTTCTGCTCAGTCTTCATTTAGTACAATCGTCATTCATTCATGTTGACTGATATTCCAATATCCAGAGACTATATCGTGCCATGCTGGCCCTTTTGTTCATTGATGTCTCAGCACCGCATGACAAGAAGCATTCTCATGCCTCCCTCATGCCTCCAATGTCTGAAGATTTGTGTTGGCTCTTTTTCTTCTGTGGAAAAAATATAACTTATTTGACACATTTTTTTTAAATAAACATCTTATAGATAGAGGTGGCTGATCATGTCAGTACAGCGTGTGAGTCTATCAGATGATGAAAGAGCACTTGTCGACTCCTCAGGCAGTGATGAGTCGTTGGAGAACCAGGAATGGTTCAAAGAGTGTAGAGTCTACTACACGCTGCCTACAATTCGCATAACAAACTTGACCGCATTGCTTTTGATGTGTGATGTCATAGTGTCTAACACTCTATGGCTCATAGGTTGGTAACTCTATTGCTGTTGATAATAAAAGTATAACCATTGTAAATCGCTATAAAAAATAGCACATATATTAGTCATACAGATATACTATTAGTACATATATATTAGTAGTACAGTACATATGTATTAGCAGTACATACATACTAGCAGTAGGTATGTATTAGCAGTACATATATACTAGCAGTACATATATACTAGTAGTACATATATACTAGTAGTACATATATACTAGCAGTACATATATACTAGTAGTACATATATACTAGTAGTACATATATACTAGTAGTACATATATACTAGCAGTACATATATGCTAGTAGTACATATATATTAGTAGTACACACGTATATTAACAGTAGGTATGTATTAGCAGTACACACGTATATTAACAGTACATACACACATATATGTAGTATTAAATGCTGTCATTGGCAGGCGGAGATGTGACCAACAGTGTGTTACACTATACCTTCACTGATTCTGTCTTCGACATTGCAATGATCTCTATACTCAAATGGTTAATCGTTTCCTTCATCATATTAAATACTGAGACAAGAGCTTTGAGTGCTCTAGTTAAACAAAATGGTTCCTCTCGGGGACCTTTGGTTGTCTCTCTGTTGCTAAGTGTGGCAGCTTTGGTTGTCATGGTAACCAAGGTAAGTTTCATACATCCACTTTAATTTGATGTTATAAATATGTGTAGAATATTTATCTTTTAGAGTGTTGCATTATATCACATCAATTCTCAAATATCTCTATAGTGTATTTATTGAGCAAATAGTGAGCATCCAATCTATTAAAAACAGTTATTTTACTTCAGACATGGATTTATTTAAACGGATTATGATGTGATTGATGTGGTTTACTTGGTGGTTTACTCTATAGCGACTTTTTAACGGGGGCCTTGTAGAAGTTACCTCCCTCAACTGATGCGCCTAGAAGCGCTATTTAAATCATTATAACTTGTCATGAGAAATTACGACCTGCTTGACTATTACCTTGATTTGAGAAATTTCAGGCAGCTTATATGACAATGATGATGTTGTGAAAAGAGCTCAAGGGATCCATATAGTTTTTGACATTGTTTTCGTGAAATAAGTTGATTTATTTAATTGAAAAAAAATTAAATATGGCCATAATGGGGATAGTGACAATAAGAGTGCATACGCCAGGAGTCGCTAGAGTTTAGAGGTATTTGATTCTATTGGCTGAAAATATAAATAGGCTGAGGACTTTTGTCAGTCGTCAAACAAAAATTATCGAATTGAGTGCAAGGGATATCATCTGTGAGCCCATTGGTGATGTTTATTTCAAAGATGACAGAGAGTGTAGTTTATATAAACTACCGTCTTTGGCAAATTAAACAGCAAATCTGAAGCGTATCCTTGTATTAATTCAATCTGGCTATAAACTGTTTCCGGTGATTCAATTGATCTAGAAAGACCGTCACTATACCCATTACTGTGGAAAAGATTTGGTATTATAGGCCTAAATGTGTTTGCCAACATAACTTTATGAGTATACGCCCTGGTTGTGAATTACTGTGGCCTCCTTCCATAGTCTCTATGTAGTAGAAATAGTATAAATACTTACGATGATTGGCACATTGTTACTATTATACATTCTACAGATGGATATTGGTCGTGTTTCTTTAGTTGCCAATATTATGAATCTGAAATGGTAATTATAACCAATTATGACTGTCGCCAAGGGAACTAAGCATGTGGTATATGGCTAATAAGTGAGGATTGTTCACTTTTGCTGCATTAACCACAATTCGGGCAAAATATTGTACAGGAAAATGGCAGAACCCTGTTTAACATTCTAGCAAGTACCATTATGTTTGTGTGTTGCTAAGGAAATACTCATGTTTAATTATTTATACCCTCTAAACCTTATTTCTATTATACTGCTGTCACTTTGAGGTAAGGCTGTCAATTAATCGAGTTATTTTAAAGATTAACCAGATTAATTGATTTTTAAGATCAAAAAGATTAACCTTTTATGACTCAGTTAATCTTATAAAAAGAAACCGCAGTTACGTCACTATGATACTGTTTATTATGCTGAACACATCTATCAGTTTGTCTACATGAAGAGGGAGATGTCTTTTTGAGTTTTTCGTCACATAACCTTACCTTGGTCAATAAATTTCAATCATGCTATCCTGAAGAAAAATCATGAAAATGTTCATCTTGTCACTTTGAACAAGTCTATTTAACTTGATGTGAATCAAGACGTTTGTCGGTGAGTGTTGTTGCAAAACGAGTAAACTATCACTAGTTCTCAGGCTATTATTTTTCTGTCGATTGGAGTGCAATGGAGAGACCTTGAATGTTGTTATGATTCTAAACTAGATTAGTTTTGGGATCTGTTTTATTTTAGGCATCCAGATTGTCATCATTACTTTGGTACACATTTTGCTACGATAAATCTCATTATCCTCCATCCAATAGAAAGTTTTCTGCTCAGAAATGCTTATAAACACCTGGAATGTAATAAATAAACAATAATTCAAGCTTCCTAATAAAATGATGATTGTTGGTAATAATAATAATAAAAAGAACTATAATCTATATGTAAAAGTGACCAATAATAATAGTTGACAAAATATCTTATATAATAATAACATGTAATACGATGTAACATGGTTTATGCTTTAAAAAAATTTTCATATTACTGTCTTTATTCATTCTAATAATAAAAAATATATTTTTTATTAAACTGTTGTTTTATTGTTATTGTTGTTATTATTCAGCACAAACAATACAGTTAATTGATAACATATTATAATTATTATTTACAAATTGAAACTTATCGGGCATATCATTTTTTTAGTGTAGTATCTATTAATTATTATAGGAGGCACGTGTGGTCTAGTGGTTAAAGTGCTTGCACTTCCATCCAGGATCTGGGGTTCGATTATCTGTGAGTGAAATATCTGGCTTCCTATATGCACTGCCTGGTCGGATATGGTCATAAAAATAACGTGGTCCCTAGTTTGATTGCACTCTCCATAATAACTATGGAGTCATGCTAATAAAGATATCCCTCTACCTTTTCGGAAGAGTAGCCGGTGTAACGGCGGGCATGGGTATAGGGTGCTGCTCACACAAGCTCCGCTTATGAGACCCGCCTTTAGGGTTGCCCACGAGGCACAGCTGAAACAAACAAACAAACAATTATAACAATAATATTGAATAACAACAATAAACAATTATTTGTTACTAGATTTCGCGGTTTTAGTTAGTTATTATTCTAATCAAAGCTATTTGTTTATCTATAAACTATTGAGCTACGCCGCCAAAATATATCACGATCAATTAATCAGGTTATCAAAAGTACCTAAAGCAAGTTCAATTGTGATGTTTTTATTATTTAGCCTGGTATACCCAAGGGTTTTCTCTTTTTTTCCCATAGAGGATTTGGAGAGTAGCAGTTTGTGAGAAAATAAAAAATAATACTTTTCTATCTTATGGTAATATATGCCAAAGATAAAAGTATATTCTTTGTTCACATTCGATATTCAAGTTTCCGTTAACTTGTGTATCCGACAATCTTATTTTCTTTCAATCATGTGTGCCTACACTTTGTACTGTACTGTAAATATCAAAATTTTAAATAGCAACTAGTTTTAGTTTGTTTCCTTCCTTTTCAGTTCTGCATTCAAAAAAAGTTTTGTTCACAGTTACATACATAAATACATACATATTTGTTTATCATTGTGATATTACACTATTGTGATATTAATGTATGTATATCTGTTATTTGTTCCTGGACTGGCAAATCCAAATTGAGGTTTGCTAATCTCATTCTACAAGCATGCAGGTAGATGGATGATGACTTTACTGCCCCATCATTGCATTTATATCACATGAGTACATAAGATTCAAAAATAAGATCAATTTAAGATTAATGGAAAAGATTAAGATTAAAAATTCTTAATCTTTGACAGCCCTACTTTGAGGTTAATACTGTGAACAAAGAAAGGTTACATAACCGCTTATATAAATATAGCTGCGAGGCCTCACTTTCTTCAGTGTTATCACCAAGGCGCAGCGACTTTATCTGTTGAATAACATCTTGCACTCACTCAAGTTTACACTTGATCTCTCACACATTTACTGATGATACCGACAACACTACTACTCCGGAGGACAACAGCTATACGACGTGCTGGTCGAAACAGCCTTGTGTCGTCTGGACGAGTAGCAGCCGAAGACAGGCTTGCCTGACTAGCCTGTCCATCCTGGCCAACTATCGGCTGGACGATGTTGATAGTTAGGCAGTGACACGGCCAAGCTGTCAGCAAGTCTGTCTGACGAAACAGACAGCTCTTGCCTTACTTGCCTACGAGGTAATGTAGGTGGCTACCAAAGGTGACTAGCAACCGTTACCACAAAATCCTCCGCAATAAAATTATTATTTTTGTTGAATTTATTATCATTGTAATAATTAGCTAATGTTTATTGAGTAAATTATGCCATTTTTAATAATTACAATTAGTATCAAAATTATGCATGAGTGAAGATGATTTAGCATTGAGAGGAAATAAATAGTTGGCCTAAACTCCAAAATATTAGATGGCTCCTGGCTGTAATGAAGTTCCGACAGCCAGTTGCATCAGAAGCTGGGAGATAACTCCTACCATAATCCCATTGGTTTCATAGATCGGCATGCTCATTTATGTTTATTACTGGTACATAGTTTGGTAACTCTCTAGGAAACTCAAGGGTTCGCTCTATGGGTAACTCCATGGTTAACTTCATGGGTAGGTCTATGAGTAGCTCTGTCGGTAACTCTATAAATAACTCAGTGTTTAGCTCTATGAGTGGCAGTGTCGGTAACTGTGCAAGTAATTCGACGTGTATGAGTAACTAAATCGCTAGCTCTGTAAATAGCATTGTTGGAAGCTCTATGTTTAACTCTATAAATAACTCTATGTATGAGTAGTTCTATGAGTAACTCAGGTGCTAGCTCTTTGCTGCAGGGTGTGTTGATGCTGATCGACTACAAAGCAGATGATCATCCACTGCTGCCAGCCACTTCCTATGCCTGTGTCATAGCCTCAGTGCCATTCACAATCATAGAGGTATTATTGGTGGGGGTTGCCTTTCTCCAATTGCCATCCATAGAAAAGAGGAGTACTAAACACATATTGAACAAACGCAATGTGGAGTTGGACACTCATGGAAATCCTATCAAAGAAAAAGCGTCTCTCAAAAGACTTATCAAGCTTGCTAAACCAGTGAGTGTCTGTCTAATGTACTATGTGGGCCCTCTGCTGTTGTGCATACATAGTATCACTGCTACTGGTGTCCACACGTAATATCACTGCTACCTCTGTACACATGTAATGTTACTGCTCCTTATGTACACATGTAATATCATTGCTACTAGTGTATCCATGTAATATCACTGCTACTGGTTTACGAATTTAATTTCATTGCTACTAGTGTACCCATGTAATATCACTGCTGCTGGTGTACACTTGTAACATTACTGCTGCTGGTGTACACATGTAATATCACTGCTTCTAGAGCACAGTATTAGATGTAGTTTAGTGGATAACATTTAAATAAGTGTTTGCCATGAAGCAACCATAGGGTTGCTGTAAATAATTAGTAGATATTGTATGTTGATGTTTAATAGTACGACTACGTGACATGATAGTATCTGATTACTGTTATTACTAGATAATATTTGTTGGTTTTGTTCGGATATGAAGGGGCTAGAATGTTTATCGTATATTGGTCAAACAAGCAAACAATGCTAATGACTTGCTGTCTTTCTCAGGAGATGCCAATGATTTTGGCAGGAATCTGTTGTCTGGTCATCACCAGTGCAGCGGGAATTGCCGCCCCTTTCTTCTTTGGTCGAGTGGTGGATGCAGCGCAGAGTTCTATGGGTAAGATAACTCTCTTGTTCATCACTTTCAGAGTTTGGTGTCTACATACAACACCACATACATGTATATCTGTATGCAATACCACAGACATGTATATCTGTACACAATACCACAGACATGTATACCCGTACACAATACCACAGACATGTATATCTGCACACAATACCACAGACATGTATATCTGCACACAATACCACAGACATGTATATCTGCACACAATACCACAGACATGTATATCTGTACACAACACCACAGACATGTATATCTGTTCACAATACCACAGACATGTATATCTGTTCACAATACCACAGACATGTATATCTGTTCACAATACCACAGACATGTATATCTGTTCACAATACCCCAGACATGTATATCTGTACACAATACCACAGACATGTATACCCGTACACAATACCACAGACATATATATCTATAAACAATACCACAGACATGTATAACTATATATACAATGTCACTGACATATACAATTTACCATAAAGCCAGTTCACATACATATCGTAAGTGCTTACAAGTGATCAAAGGTCATCGTACGATGATCTGCAATGTATGTGAACCCAGACGTTGCACAGCTCATACGACGTCGCATGCTGTCGCAGATGCTCATAGAAACGTTCAGCTATACAAACTTTCCTGCTACGTTGTATGATGGTGCTTACAATTTTCTTGCCTTCTTTCTTAAAAAACCACAGTTGGGTCAAGGCTATTCATGTAGACATGACTGCCGTAGAAAAATCATGATAAATAATAAAATCATTATTGTTATAGGTATAATTATTTATTATTAATTTTCCGTATGAAATATTGCAATAGTTGATTTAATAAATGTATAAATAAATATATTTTTTGTAAACTTATAATATAAAACCATAATTGTTATATTATTACATATTGAGATTCAAAAATAGTATATTAAAAAGATGGTAGAAAAATAAGAATACACCATGGAACAATGGTTATAAATTAAATTGAAAAACATAAAGTAATATTTAATAATAATATGAGTAACAATATAATAAAATTAAAAGTAATAATAGATCGTGTCATTGATCAACGATAATTCATTTAGTATATATAATCATTGGTCAGTGAAAGCGGGCTTCATGATTTTATAACCTCCCAGTCAAGAGCGTGATTATACTTCTTGCCGTCGTAATGCCAAGTTTATGTGAACATGTATCGCACGCAGTTGTACGCTGATCTGCGACCACTTGTCAGCACTCACGATATGTATGTGAACCAGGCTTAATAGTCTATAATAATCTTAATAATCTACATACAAAACCACAGACATATATGTATATATACAATACCATATAATCTCTGTACATGTAATCTATATACAAAACCACAGACATATATATATATATACTTACAGCTGAACTCAATCAAACAATAGTTATTCTATTTCTCATATACTGTGCGTATGGAGTAGCTGGATTCTTCAGAGCTTGGTTGTTTGAGCTCGCTGGGCAGAGGCTTGTCGCTAGACTGAGAGTTGTCCTATTTACTGCCCTTATCAAACAAGACATTGAGTTCTTTGATGTCACCAGGTGAGTGGACCATAGGCTAGAATATTAGTAGCCTATGTTCTTGTTCAATGTACTTTTACGCGCTACCACTGACTTGCGCAGCCATAAGCTATCCACAAATGTTTGACTTGATTATCTATGTACAGTACGTCTTAGCGACGGATGAAGTGTAACTGGATTGCAAAAGAAGCCGCACCAATTGTCTCAAAGTCCAAAATAAGGCAATAGTTTTCATAGACATAGAATTAGCAGGATAAACCATATATGTTCACAATACCAAACAGTCATTGGTATAAATTTATCCACTCTTTTATGACTGTAGACATATGGGGCAGTTTTTATCTTAATCTAGCACTTCGACGCCTTGAAACAGAATAACATGACTGCAACTGCTGCCATTGGCGACGGTGTGTTGTGGTAAAACCATTGGTACATGGACACAGCTGGTCATCCATATTGTGTTTATCCATGCTTTTAGCAGACCATAGCAATCATGTCATTTGGTCACGTTGCGTTTTGTAGAACTGGTGAGCTCACTAACAGACTTTCCTCTGATACTCAGGTTATACAAAGTGCTATAACAGTAAGTATTCAAGTATATTGTACATAGTATATTATATATAACAGTAAGTATACAAGTATATTGTACATAGTATATTATGTATAACAGTAAGTATACAAGTGTACTCTACATAATATATTATATATAACAGTAAGTATACAAGTGTACTCTACATAATATATTATATATAACAGTAAGTATACAAGTGTACTCTACATAGTATATTATATATAACAGTAAGTATACAAGTATACTCTACATAATATATTATATATAACAGTAAGTATACAAGTATACTCTACATAATATATTATATATAACAGTAAGTATACAAGTGTACTCTACATAATATATTATATATAACAGTAAGTATACAAGTGTACTTTACATAGTATATTATATATAACAGTAAGTATACAAGTATACTCTACATAATATAATATATATAACAGTAAGTATACAAGTATACTCTACATAGTATATTATATATAACAGTAAGTATACAAGTATATTGTACATAATATATTATATATAACAGTAAGTATACAAGTATATTGTACATAAAATATTATATATAACAGTAAGTATACAAGTATATTGTACATAATATATTATATATAACAGTAAGTATACAAGTGTACTCTACATAATATATTATATATAACAGTAAGTATACAAGTGTACTCTACATAGTATATTATATATAACAGTAAGTATACAACTATACTCTACATAATATATTATATAACACTAAGTATACAAGTGTACTCCACATAATATGTTATATATAACACTAAGTATACAAGTATATTGTACATAGTATATTATATATAACAGTAAGTATACAAGTGTACTCTACATAGTATATTATATATAACAGCAAGTATACAAGTGTACTCTACATAATATATTATATATAACAGTAAGTATACAAGTGTACTCTACATAGTATATTATATATAACAGTAAGTATACAAGTGTACTGTACATGATATATTATATATAACAGTAAGTATACAAGTGTACTCTACATAATATATTATATATAACAGTAAGTATACAAGTGTACTCTACATAGTATATTATATATAACAGTAAGTATACAAGTGTACTCCACATAATATATTATATATAACAGTAAGTATACAAGTGTACTCTACATAATATAATATATATAACAGTAAGTATACAAGTGTACTCTACATAATATATTATATATAACAGTAAGTATACAAGTATATTGTACATAATATATTATATATAACAGTAAGTATACAAGTGTACTCTACATAATATATTATATATAACAGTAAGTATACAAGTGTACTCTACATAATATATTATATATAACAGTAAGTATACAAGTGTACTCTACATAGTATATTATATATAACAGTAAGTATACAAGTGTACTCCACATAATATATTATATATAACAGTAAGTATACAAGTGTACTCTACATAATATATTATATATAACAGTAAGTATACAAGTATACTCTACATAGTATATTATATATAACAGTAAGTATACAAGTGTACTCTACATAGTATATTATATATAACAGTAAGTATACAAGTATATTGTACATAATATATTATATATAACAGTAAGTATACAAGTGTACTCTACATAGTATACTATATATAACAGTAAGTATACAAGTATATTGTACATAATATATTATATATAACAGTAAGTATACAAGTATATTGTACATAATATATTATATATAACAGTAAGTATACAAGTATACTCTACATAATATAATATATATAACAGTAAGTATACAAGTGTACTCTACATAATATAATATATATAACAGTAAGTATACAAGTATACTCTACATAATATATTATATATAACAGTAAGTATACAAGTGTACTCTACATAATATATTATATATAACAGTAAGTATACAAGTGTACTCTACATAGTATATTATATATAACAGTAAGTATACAAGTGTACTCTACATAATATATTATATATAACAGTAAGTATACAAGTGTACTCTACATAATATATTATATATAACAGTAAGTATACAAGTGTACTCTACATAATATATTATATATAACAGTAAGTATACAAGTGTACTCTACATAATATATTATATATAACAGTAAGTATACAAGTGTACTCTACATAATATAATATATATAACAGTAAGTATACAAGTGTACTCTACATAATATATTATATATAACAGTAAGTATACAAGTGTACTCTACATAATATAATATATATAACAGTAAGTATACAAGTGTACTCTACATAATATATTATATATAACAGTAAGTATACAAGTGTACTCTACATAGTATATTATATATAACAGTAAGTATACAAGTATATTGTACATAATATATTATATATAACAGTAAGTATACAAGTGTACTCTACATAATATATTATATATAACAGTAAGTATACAAGTGTACTCTACATAATATATTATATATAACAGTAAGTATACAAGTGTACTCTACATAATATATTATATATAACAGTAAGTATACAAGTATACTCTACATAGTATATTATATATAACAGTAAGTATACAAGTATATTGTACATAATATATTATATATAACAGTAAGTATACAAGTGTACTCTACATAATATATTATATATAACAGTAAGTATACAAGTGTACTCTACATAATATATTATATATAACAGTAAGTATACAAGTGTACTCTACATAGTATATTATATATAACAGTAAGTATACAAGTATACTCTACATAATATAATATATATAACAGTAAGTATACAAGTGTACTCTACATAATATATTATATATAACAGTAAGTATACAAGTGTACTCTACATAATATATTATATATAACAGTAAGTATACAAGTGTACTCTACATAATATATTATATATAACAGTAAGTATACAAGTGTACTCTACATAATATATTATATATAACAGTAAGTATACAAGTGTACTCTACATAGTATATTATATATAACAGTAAGTATACAAGTGTACTCTACATAATATATTATATATAACAGTAAGTATACAAGTATACTCTACATAATATAATATATATAACAGTAAGTATACAAGTATACTGTACATAATATATTATATATAACAGTAAGTATACAAGTATATTGTACATAATATATTATATATAACAGTAAGTATACAAGTATATTGTACATAGTATATTATATATAACAGTAAGTATACAAGTGTACTCCACATAATATATTATATATAACAGTAAGTATACAAGTGTACTCTACATAATATATTATATATAACAGTAAGTATACAAGTGTACTCTACATAATATATTATATATAACAGTAAGTATACAAATGTACTCCACATAATATATTATATATAACAGTAAGTATACAAGTATACTCTACATAATATATTATATATAACAGTAAGTATACAAGTATACTCTACATAATATATTATATATAACAGTAAGTATACAAGTATACTCTACATAATATAATATATATAACAGTAAGTATACAAGTATACTGTACATAATATATTATATATAACAGTAAGTATACAAGTATATTGTACATAATATATTATATATAACAGTAAGTATACAAGTATATTGTACATAGTATATTATATATAACAGTAAGTATACAAGTGTACTCTACATAGTATATTATATATAACAGTAAGTATACAAGTGTACTCTACATAGTATATTATATATAACAGTAAGTATACAAGTGTACTCCACATAATATATTATATATAACAGTAAGTATACAAGTGTACTCTACATAGTATATTATATATAACAGTAAGTATACAAGTGTACTCCACATAATATAATATATATAACAGTAAGTATACAAGTGTACTCTACATAGTATATTATATATAACAGTAAGTATACAAGTGTACTCTACATAGTATATTATATATAACAGTAAGTATACAAGTGTACTCTACATAGTATATTATATATAACAGTAAGTATACAAGTATATTGTACATAATATATTATATATAACAGTAAGTATACAAGTGTACTTTACATAGTATATTATATATAACAGTAAGTATACAAGTATATTGTACATAATATATTATATATAACAGTAAGTATACAAGTGTACTCCACATAATATAATATATATAACAGTAAGTATACAAGTGTACTCTACATAGTATATTATATATAACAGTAAGTATACAAGTGTACTCCACATAATATATATAACAGTAAGTATACAAGTGTACTCTACATAATATATTATATATAACAGTAAGTATACAAGTGTACTCCACATAATATAATATATATAACAGTAAGTATACATGTGTACTCTACATAGTATATTATATATAACAGTAAGTATACAAGTGTACTCTACATAGTATATTATATATAACAGTAAGTATACAAGTGTACTCTACATAGTATATTATATATAACAGTAAGTATACAAGTGTACTCCACATAATATATTATATATAACAGTAAGTATACAAGTGTACTCCACATAATATAATATATATAACAGTAAGTATACAAGTGTACTCTACATAGTATATTATATATAACAGTAAGTATACAAGTATACTCTACATAGTATATTATATATAACAGTAAGTATACAAGTGTACTCTACATAGTATATTATATATAACAGTAAGTATGCAAGTGTACTCTACATAATATATTATATATAACAGTAAGTATACAAGTATACTGTACAATGTGAAAACATTTGTCTCTCACTGTGTATCTGTACTTCCTAGCTGATACATGCCTAAACAATTTTGCCGAGAGAAACACAAACTCCTGTGCAATCAATCTATTGGACCATTTGGATGTATGGTCGGGGAATGAACTTGCCATTTGTTCTCAAATTGAGTTTTTTTTGTGTTTTTACACAGTTTAAATAATCAAAATGTAAACTGTTGTAGTTTTCATTTATCATCAAACATAATACACAACTCCATGTGTTCATAATTTAAAACAATCTGAGTTTTTGGACGCTTTCTTTATTTATGACTCGTATGAGCTTTTGAGTCATGGGGAAAGCTTGTATGTACTAGTCAGTGCATTTCATCAAAGGGAGCACAACTTTGCAGCAGTTTTACTGTATTAATTACTTGATATCTGATTGACCTGACCTGATGCAGTCAAACTCTTAAAGCATACAAGTAGTTCAGTCAGAGTTTTAAATAGACACACAGTGACATGAGTCTTCCTCTTCAGGTCATCTTATGAGCTGAACTCATCTACGGGCATGTGGTATCACTCACCTACTATGTTAATATTATTTCTGGAAAAGCTGGAAAACAGGAACTCTTAATTACCTTAAGAATTGTTAGTAATCACAAGATTAGCGTTAACTGATGACTAATCTGTTGAGGATAATCCTTTGGCTGTAAAAGCTCACCTTGTTTAATGTTAAATTTATTTATAAGCCATTAGCAATGTTACTAGCATATGATGCATACAGTTAGCTGTACGCATATATAATGCATATAGTTAACTGTATATGTATATAATGTATATAGTTAACTGTATATGTATATAATGTATATAGTTAACTGTATATGTATATAATGTATATAGCTAAATGTATATGTATATAATGTATATAGCTAACTGTATATAATGTATATGGCTAACTGTATATGTATATAATGTATATAGCTAACTGTATATGTATATAATGTATATAGCTAACTGTATATGTATATAATGTATATAGCTAACTGTATATAATGTATATGGCTAACTGTATATGTATATAATGTATATAGTTAACTGTATATGTATATAATGTATATAGCTAACTGTATATGTATATAATGTATATAGCTAACTGTATATAATGTATATAGCTAACTGTATATGTATATAATGTATATAGCTAACTGTATATGTATATAATGTATATAGCTAACTGTATATAATGTATATAGCTAACTGTATATATATATAATGTATATAGCTAACTGTATATAATGTATATAGATAACTGTATATGTATATAATGTATATAGTTAACTGTATATGTATATAATGTATATAGTTAACTGTATATGTATATAATGTATATAGTTAACTGTATATGTATATAATGTATATAGCTAACTGTATATGTATATAATGTATATAGCTAACTGTATATAATGTATATGGCTAACTGTATATGTATATAATGTATATAGCTAACTGTATATAATGTATATAGCTAACTGTATATAATGTATATAGCTAACTGTATATAATGTATATAGCTAACTGTATATAATGTATATAGCTAACTGTATATGTATATAATGTATATAGCTAACTGTATATGTATATAATGTATATAGTTAACTGTATATGTATATAATGTATATAGTTAACTGTATATGTATATAATGTATATAGCTAACTGTATATGTATATAATGTATATAGTTAACTGTATATGTATATAATGTATATAGCTAACTGTATATGTATATAATGTATATAGTTAACTGTATATGTATATAATGTATATAGCTAACTGTATATGTATATAATGTATATAGTTAACTGTATATGTATATAATGTATATAGTTAACTGTATATGTATATAATGTATATAGCTAACTGTATATATATATAATGTATATAGCTAACTGTATATGTATATAATGTATATAGATAACTGTATATGTATATAATGTATATAGCTAACTGTATATGTATATAATGTATATAGTTAACTGTATATGTATATAATGTATATAGCTAACTGTATATGTATATAATGTATATAGCTAACTGTATATGTATATAATGTATATAGTTAACTGTATATGTATATAATGTATATAGCTAACTGTATATGTATATAATGTATTTAGCTAACTGTATATGTATATAATGTATATAGCTAACTGTATATAATGTATATAGCTAACTGTATATGTATATAATGTATATAGTTAACTGTATATGTATATAATGTATATAGTTAACTGTATATATATATAATGTATATAGCTAACTGTATATGTATATAATGTATATAGCTAACTGTATATGTATATAATGTATATAGTTAACTGTATATGTATATAATGTATATAGTTAACTGTATATATATATAATGTATATAGCTAACTGTATATGTATATAATGTATATGGCTAACTGTATATGTATATAATGTATATAGCTAACTGTATATGTATATAATGTATTTAGCTAACTGTATATGTATATAATGTATATAGCTAACTGTATATGTATATAATGTATATGGCTAACTGTATATGTATATAATGTATATAGTTAACTGTATATGTATATAATGTATATAGCTAACTGTATATGTATATAATGTATATAGTTAACTGTATATGTATATAATGTATATAGTTAACTGTATATGTATATAATGTATATAGCTAACTGTATATAATGTATATAGCTAACTGTATATGTATATAATGTATATAGCTAACTGTATATGTATATAATGTATATAGCTAACTGTATATGTATATAATGTATATAGCTAACTGTATATAATGTATATAGCTAACTGTATATGTATATAATGTATATGGCTAACTGTATATGTATATAATGTATATAGTTAACTGTATATGTATATAATGTATATAGCTAACTGTATATGTATATAATGTATATAGCTAACTGTATATAATGTATATAGTTAACTGTATATGTATATAATGTATATAGCTAACTGTATATGTATATAATGTATATAGCTAACTGTATATGTATATAATGTATATAGTTAACTGTATATGTATATAATGTATATAGCTAACTGTATATGTATATAATGTATATAGTTAACTGTATATGTATATACTGTATATAGCTAACTGTATGTGTATGATGTGCACGTGTAACTCATGTATATGATGTGTACATGTAACTCTATGTATATAATTTGCAGGTAAATATATCGATGTTGATAAGAAACCTGATCACCATCTGTGGCTCCCTGGTTGTGATGTTTGTGATGAACCCGGCTCTTACTGGTATAATGTTAGCTGTTGTACCTGTAATATCCCTCAGTGCCGTACAGTATGGTATGTATTGGCTTATAATGTACACTTCAATAATAAACATGTAGTTATACATGTATCACAAGTGTGTTATATATCACAAGTGTGTTATATATCACAAGTGTGTTATATATCACGAGTGTGTTATATATCACAAGGTGTTATATATCACAAGTGTGTTATATATCACAAGTGTGTTATATATCACAAGGTGTGTTATATATCACAAGGGTGTTATATATCACAAGGGTGTTATATATCACAAAGTGATATATATATCACAAGTGTGTTATATATCACAAGTGTGTTATATATCACAAGGTGTTGTAAAGCCAGTCTAAGTGTGAAGTTATATTTGGAGCACAATTTAAATTGCTACTGCAAAGATAAAACATATGTGTGATCGTGTTAACATTTGATGTCTGTATGTATACAAGTGTTGCCCTGCTCTGGAGAGAAGATAACTCCGTTTTCCTAACTGCAATATGATTATCACTTGGTGTTGAGAGAGAAGAACCTACATGGTTGATTTCAGGAACTTTAGTTTGTTTGTGGTGTGTCCTGTGTAAATATATTAGTTATTACAACTGGCTGACAAAATACTTATTATTATATATTGTATATAATTCTATTCTCCTGTTATACGACAAAACCGTATTGTAGGAAAGTTTATGAAAAGTTTGCGTAAGAATTTCCAGGACAGGCTGGCGGACGCAGGCACTGTTGCTGAGGAATGTATATCCAGTATGAGAACTGTAAGAGCATTCAATGGGGACAAGAAGGCCATCTCAGACTATGACAAGGAGATTATGAAGAGCTACGCTGTGGCTAAGAAAATAGCCTTTGGCACTGGTAATCTCTTTGTTCTAATAGATATGCTGTTGGTTCCCTGGCTAAGTCACAGTAGCGCCTGCTGACATGTGCCACCAAATTGTGTTATAAGTATCACTTCTCCGTATCCTTCAACAGTTCCGTTCCTAGAGAACCTTGATTAAGTTCTCTTATTTTCGCCATATTTTTGTTATTTTAATTTAGTCCTTACCAAATTGCCACCAAATTGTGTTATAAGTATCACTTCTCCGTATCCTTCAACAGTTCTGTTCCTAGAGAACCTTGATTAAGTTCTCTTATTTTCGCCATATTTTTGTTATTTTAATTTAGTCCGTACTTCACGAGGATGAATTCGTGTCAGTGTACTGTATACACAGTGAAGCGTTGTTATAGCAAACCCCAGCAAATAACAGATGTTGTCTTTTTATAAAAACAAAACTCGTAATGAGTGACCCATAAGGATATTTGTTCCCCTGACTCAAAAATTGGTTTATCACACTCAACGGTTTGTCAAAAAGGATTCATCATACACAGGTCTGAAAATTATTTGGTTTTCGTAGTGATGTCTGTTCTATTTTTACTTTTGAATGGCTCGTTTCTACATGAATAAAAAATTTTGCTTTTCTCATTTGACTGGAAATTTTTAATTTAAAGTTTATGATCAGTTACCATCACTTGTACTTAATTTATACAAAGGATTATCTCCTGAACTCTCTGAGCAACTCAAAAACTTTGGGATTCTTTTACTTCCTGCATTGTTGAGTCATGAATATTAATGAGGCGCTCCCATAAAATAAATATATTTTTTGTGGTATTTGAAGTATATGATATTAATTTGAATATAGTATAATTATATATAATTAGATTCAGTAAAATTAAGAGGAATATTTACAATGGCTCCGGTAGAAGGCATTTTTTGTGATTATTTTATTCGAGCGTTGACTTTACTTACTTGTGCCAAGGAAACTCTCATTTAAAACTACTGCGTCAGACAAAAAGAGCACAACTCCATACTAGTATTCTAATAAATCAGTTTTAATGTTTTCTTTCACTTGTTTAATTATTATTTTCATACACAGAGAACAATTGTGTAGATCCGTTTAACCTGCATTCACCTTAGAGCATGTTTTTAATAACCTTGTCACACTATATTGTACCAATACAACCAGTTAATTGAGCTTGGAAAAATAATACTGATCCCACAATCTCCTGGGTGGTATAAAGCCTTGAAAAATGGCTTCTGCCAGCATGTTGGTCATCCTCTAGTTTACTGACATCTCAGTGACATCTCGGTGACATATGCTCAGTCATTTCATTAATCTCAACTCACATGGAATTTGTTTTCATCCCTTGCTCTGTCGAGTCTGCAGTTGTTTTGGCATTCAAGTCTATTTATACAAAAAATATTCTCTCTTATCGTGAATCATCATTTACTGGAGCAAAGCCAAAAATTAATATAAAAAACACGATATTTGTGAAAAGGAAGTTTTTGTTGCCCGTATTGACATTTGTGGTGTTGCAAAATATTGCTCTACAAATTATGTTTATCTGTCTGTAAACTTCTCTCCATCATCGTAATGAGCAGATTGTGTTTTTATTTACATGTTTCCCTCAAAATTATCTGTTACCGTAACCAATACAAAATATTGAACTACACACGTTTTCTAACACCGGACGGTGTCAATGTATAAAATATAAAAGTTTTGGAATTTTTTGCTTTACGCTCTTTTGCTGGTAATTATTTTGGACATCTTACTCAAATGTTTAACAAATCGAATTTACTGCTGTACTGAGGTGTCATCGATGTTAATTGGTGTCGTCTGAGTAAATTTATTCAATTGTCTATTTTTGGTTTTCCTAAAGCTGTACAGTGGCACTATCTGTGACATGTACAAGGAAGTTACAGCGCTGATACTGTAATCCCTGCATATCTTATGGCCTAATCAGTGACAGCTCACACACAGTGCTTGCCATAGAGATTATCTATCCTGCATAATTAGTTGACATATACCAGCAGGTTGTTGTCATCAATGACAGTTTAATGGGTTGAACCTACAGCAATGCCAATGCATTGTTTGACACTGCAGCCTGCTAATGTGACACCTTTGTCTTTCTGTCACCTCTCTAATCCTGCCATTGCTACTCGTATAAAAGGCCACTGACTGGGCCAGACCCCCCATTGCTATCTGAGAGAAAATGTCAGAGAGACCACACATTATGGCCAACTACAGCGTAGATCAGTTCAACACAGAACTTCTCCAGGACCTAGAGCAAGAGACTTGTGACCTGCTGCTTGCTGCCACCTCACAGTTTGAGTTGATTGAGGAGAGATTAAGACAAGTCACAGTAAGACTAGAGAGAGCTAAGGCTAGAAGTACGCAACAACACATGGTACCAAGTCTACAGCTACAGAGAGATACTATTGGTGGCATTCAGAGGATGTATCGACGATATTTGAAACGCAAATATGAGAAGCTTGATGAGATCAACCAGCTGAAGGGGGAAGCGTAATCGGCACTGCTGCCGGTATCCTCTGCCACCCACCACCACCCACCACCACCCACCTCAGCCCTCTTCAGGGCTACCAAACAGTTTAACAAGAGTTGTGTTCACTTCTCATAACTTGGCAGTGCATTGATATAATATTTTTGTTGTCAGGCAAGGTTAATAAAAAGTTACATAGAAAAAAGATGATCGAGAATATTGACATAACATGTCCAAAAATTCAACCTTTTTTCAACTCGATGGTGTAAAATGCTTATCTACGCAGACTTTTCGTATGTCTAATTTTCATTGTCAAAATTGGCGAGCAGCTTTCTTCTTGGTTTGAGTCAATTTTCCAAAAGAAACTGAAATGTATTTAAAAATAATTTTAATAAAATCGTCTTTTTGTGTGTGATTAACCTTAGGAACTTCTTGACAACCGAATTGATTTTATGAGTCAAATAAAACTAATCCCACCTTTCGAACCCGATTGTTTGAAATGTCGTAAGAATGCTTACATTATTTTAAAATAGCATTTTTCAGTGCTGAGTTCACAAAAACTTGGTAATTTCATTAATATGCTAATAAATATAATTAATTACCCATTACAGATGGCAACAACAAAATCTGAAATGACTGCATAACTATTCATAAACAATAAAAAGAATAACAATGCATGAAATAACAGTTGCATACTGTGAACGCGTTGTTGAACTTTGTTTTGGAATGTTATTTAACAAAATCAAAAAAATTTATTTGTAATGAATGATGACAATACAAAATACTATATTTTTTAGAAAGGCATCACAATACTTATTATCTATAACAGGAAAGGAAAGTAATGGAGAAACTGTGTGTCAATATAAATCTGTTTTTACCTCGTTAGACCAAGATATACAATTACCTTTAATAATTATGGTCATATGCAGGCGGCACATTTTTAAAATGTCCATTTATGAATCGGCACCTTTGAAAAGCCACAGATTCATTCTAAAAAACTTATATTAGATGTGTGCTGGGCTATTAATCTATATACGGTCATGTAGCCATTGCATGTTGTATAGATGTGTGCTGGGCTATTAATCTATATACGGTCATGTAGCCATTGCATGTTGTATAGATGTGTGCAGGGCTATTAATCTATATACGGTCATGTAGCCGTTGCATGTTGTAGAGATGTGTGCTGAGCTATTAATCTATATACGGTCATGTAGCCATTGCATGTTGTATAGATGTGTGCTGGGCTATTAATCTATATACGGTCATGTAGCCATTGCATGTTGTATAGATGTGTGCAGGGCTATTAATCTATATACGGTCATGTAGCCGTTGCATGTTGTATAGATGTGTGCTGAGCTATTAATCTATATACGGTCATGTAGCCGTTGCATGTTGTATAGATGTGTGCTGGGCTATTAATCTATATACGGTCATGTAGCCATTGCATGTTGTATAGATGTGTGCTGGGCTATTAATCTATATACGGTCATGTAGCCGTTGCATGTTGTATAGATGTGTGCAGGGCTATTAATCTATATACGGTCATGTAGCCATTGCATGTTGTATAGATGTGTGCAGGGCTATTAATCTATATACGGTCATGTAGCCGTTGCATGTTGTATAGATGTGTGCTGAGCTATTAATCTATATACGGTCATGTAGCCGTTGCATGTTGTATAGATGTGTGCTGGGCTATTAATCTATATACGGTCATGTAGCCATTGCATGTTGTATAGATGTGTGCAGGGCTATTAATCTATATACGGTCATGTAGCCGTTGCATGTTGTATAGATGTGTGCTGAGCTATTAATCTATATACGGTCATGTAGCCATTGCATGTTGTATAGATGTGTGCTGGGCTATTAATCTATATACGGTCATGTAGCCATTGCATGTTGTATAGATGTGTGCTGGGCTATTAATCTATATACGGTCATGTAGCCATTGCATGTTGTATAGATGTGTGCTGGGCTATTAATCTATATACGGTCATGTAGCCATTGCATGTTGTATAGATGTGTGCTGGGCTATTAATCTATATACGGTCATGTAGCCATTGCATGTTGTAGAGATGTGTGCTGGGCTATTAATCTATATACGGTCATGTAGCCATTGCATGTTGTATAGATGTGTGCTGGGCTATTAATCTATATACGGTCATGTAGCCATTGCATGTTGTATAGATGTGTGCAGGGCTATTAATCTGTCTACGGTCATGTAGCCATTGCATGTTGTAGGTCTATTTACTGGCTGGGTGAGCATATCAGCCTTTGGTGCTATCTGCCTTGCAATGTGGTATGGTGGTAAGCTTGTATTTGAACATCAGCTGTCAGTTGGAATTCTGACTTCATTCCTTGTGTACACAGTCTCTATAGCTGGTGGACTTGCTGTCATATCAACTCTGTATGGAGAGTTCATGCAGGTCAGTGCATATCATATCTGCTGCTGCTGCCGACAGTCAGTTTTTCTTTGTTTTTTTTTTTCGAAAAGAGAAGGCAGTGAAAGTATAAAATATTAGGAAGCTTTGCTATCTGATTTTGTGCAACTTGACTTTATAACTTTGATAATGAGTCATAAATAAATAGCTGTGAAATGTTCTGTAAAACTAACTTCGTGATTTTAGAGTTGCCCATTCTTAACGCAGTAAGAAAGAGAGGACAACTCCTACTTAAATGTGGATTTTCATGTATTTTACTTTAACAAACAAAGCCCTTTTAATAAACAAAAACAAAATTCATCTTCCTTTTAATGTGGTTTTGGTTTTAGGCTGTTGGGGCATCTGACAGGATGTTTGAGATATTTGATAAGGAGCCTCAGATTGTTGTGGACAAAAGTTTCAGCGTAGAGCCATCGGTGTTCACCCCAGGTAACCTAAGGCTATCATTTCTTGAAAGGCGCATCATTATGTGCATTACTTGCTTTGTTGGTTGATTGTGGCATGCATGAACACTGTCTACTTGCTAGCAATCAAAAGTATCTACACACTACTACTACCTACACACTACTGCACTAAAGTACTAACTGAATATACTGATTAATACATCAATGTTGCCATTGATCTCTACCATCGATCTTTACCATCGATCTCTACCATTGATCTCTACCATCGATCTCTACCATTGATCTCTACCATTGATCTCTACCCTAACAATTAATGATATAATATACATGTTGTAGCTGTAGAGTTTGAGGATGTACATTTCACTTATCCATCTAGACCTGACTACGAGGTGCTCAAGGTGAGAGATTGCACTAGATGGAGTTATTATCTCTTGCTAATGACTCGTGCCTGTAGTAGACTCAGTACCAAGCATATTGTGCTGTAGGGTGTTACGCTGCATATAAATCCTGGTCAGGTGGTGGCTCTAGTTGGCCCATCTGGTGGAGGCAAGTCTACTGTAGTATCGCTTATTGAGAGATTCTATGACTCATGCACTGGACAGATCAAACTTAGTGAGTACATTCAACCTATTTCTTTGACACTTCTCGCTTGCAGTGTAGCTGCCCGTTTTACATACACACATTGGAGTTGTCTTCTCTTACAGGTGGGGTAAACATTCAATCCCTTGATCCTCTTTGGTTTAGGACTAAGATATCTCTTGTCAGTCAGGAACCCACGCTATTTGCTTGTTCTATCAGAGACAATATAGCTTATGGAACTGATGCAACTGATGAACAGGTAGGAAGGGGAGACTTCTCTATGTCTCATTATCCTCTGACATGATCTTACATCATTATTCTACACTATATTATTTTTTGTCAGGTGATAGAGGCTGCAAGGCAATCTAATGCACACAACTTTATAACCCAGTTTCCTGAGGGGTATAACACTCTTGTTGGGGAGCGGGGGATAAGACTCTCTGGTGGACAGAAGCAGAGAGTTGCTATAGCTAGAAGTCTTATAACTAACCCAGCAATACTACTGCTAGACGAGGTACGCCATTGGTTGTTCTATAAGCTTTTTACTTTGTGATCTCTCAGCCAGTCATGTCTGCACCATCCGTCTCCTTCTAGTGCATTTGCAAATTTGGTTGTGGCTAAAAGTTCAAGTTTTTCTCATTTGTTTGCGGATATTGGTTTAATTGTCAATAGATGGTGCTTGCTCACTGGCGGATGTGAAATAGTATTTAGTGTAGTGTCACTTTCTACATGTTATACTCGGGCAGGCTACAAGTGCCCTTGATGCAGAGAGTGAGCAGCTGGTACAGGAGGCTATAGACAGAGCAATGAAGGATAGAACTGTGCTAATTATTGCTCACCGTCTCTCCACCGTAAGAAATGCTGATCAGGTGGGCATAACTTCTAACTTATTTGGTAGAACTTGTGCTATTTGATAATATAGACTGTGTTCCTAAACAATGCAAATTATGTAGACATCTATAGATGTTACTGAAATTCAAGCAGTTTACATTGCGTTACATAACATTACTAGCAATACATGCTGGCCAAGGTTTTAGATGCATGTGGAGTTATCTTATTTATGTGAGATTAGGGTGAGACAAATCTGAAGTAGGTTTTACAATGCTTTACTCTGCATACTTCATACCATTAGAGGCGCTCCCTGGTACCCACTACATAGATTGGCCTTTGAAGGTAGTTGATGCCTCATTGATTGATGTCATTTAGCATTCAAACCATCAACGTTAGGATTTTTCTGTCAGGTCCATATCTAATTCACCATTTATTATGACAAAATGTTGATGTAATTGCTGCCTGTTTCATGAATTTTCCCATTCAGCGTGTCAATTTGAAATTGGGCGTTAGAAATTTTATTTACTCTTTGAAATTGCATTTGATCGACAAAGGCCTCTCAATGGCTCTATCTCAACTGTCAAATGTTGGCCAGAGAAATGCCCTCTGTTACTATCTCTAAGCCTCTTATATAATCTGTTGGAGTTTGTGGACCTCCAATTACACACCTGCATGTAGATGTGCTGCTCCTATTATTCACTATGTTATGTAGTTGTACCTGTTCGCATTACCCAGCATCCATTCAGAAAACTTTCAGATAAATCGAGACATTAAACATTGGCGTACTTTTATTTTGTTAAAGCCAATGGAATAGGGAGCATTGCACGCTCTAAGCTTGTATTAACACCTAGCATTGGTCCCCCAGTTGAGTGTTTGGAGAACTCCTATTGATTGAAACTACTCCTTGACACTAGCATCTCAATAATCTTTGCTCACTCTTCTCATTTCTAGCCTTAGTTCTACTAAAATTACTTGCAGGTGGTAGTGATAGACAAGGGAGTGATTGCTGAACAAGGGACCCATGACCAGCTAGTAAACTATGATGGGGTGTACAAGAGACTTGTACTAAAACAGCTGGAAGCTGGAAACAACCAGAATAGTCCAGCAGACTCAGACTAGCCAATTAAATTTAGCTGCCAGTGGCGTAGTGCGCGGTCAGCAGTGGTGTAGGGTGCGGTCAGCAGTGGCGTAGGGTGCAGTCAGTAGCAGCGTAATCTACCTTTATCTTTGGGAAAATACTAACATTTATTTTGCCCTGTAATCCATGGCCAGTTTTATTTTTAATTATTACGATAGTTTATTTGAATTCACCATACACCACTGCCTACCCCTTGACAAAGCACTCCTACACTCCTGGCTGATATCCTATTAGACTTGACGGCTACATATTTCACTGACCTGATCAAACTTGTATGCATTCCTTTCAACTGTTATTTATTTATTTTTACTTTTATCCGCTTTTAATCAATTATGTAATGGCTGTCACCCTGAGAGCCCTGTTCTATACTCAGATTATTTGATGAAGCACTATATCCACAATAGATATAGCTATGTGTACTAGGCAATTATTGATGTTTATTTTTTATATTGATATAAATCACACTTTCAATCGACTGCAACGAACATTTGATTTCGTGTTTTATCTTCTTGTAGAGTTTATATTTGTGTTCTTGATATAGTTACTGAACACGTCCAACTTGAGTTACTAGAACTAGTTGTTGCTTGTTGTCGGTTAAATAATACAAGATACATTTTCTGCTTCAATGTGGGTCGAGTTTGAGAGTATAAGACTGTACGAGTGGGATAAACGATATATTATTGTTTAATCTCACAAAGTGTGAGTGTAGAATGTAAGTAAAGACACCAAACCAGCATATACCTCTAATGGCTTCTATTAGTTCCACATACTTGAAGTTATTTCGACTACTTTTTATATACCAGTAAATAAATGTAACAATATAAGTTATTCTACTCAAGTTTTTAATAAAACAAAATGAAATCTAACCAGCTAAACCACAATGATTGTCCAAGTCTTTTTACATAATAATTGCAATGCTGCCTTGAGCGGTGGCTACACACACCTAAGTTTCGTAGGAATATGACAAGAAATACGCTTCGTAGTGTCGCTCTGGTGGCTCTAACGTTACGGGTTGTCCAGTGAGGCAAAGAGGGTATAATTATTATAAGCAGTCATTATAATAACTAATTTAGATAAAAATTATAATAACCAATTAATTATTATCTTTGTTTATAATACTAGATTAATAACCTTATCAGCCATAATAAATAATTAATGTTTATAAATGATAAAAAGTTATTTATAAATAAAAAAACACCCTCTTTGATAGAAGTAACAGAATGGATCGTTGGCCAAACGGTAATTACCAGGTCAAGGTTGCAATAAAAAAGTTCACTACAGTCATCAACTTTCGTTTTTCTATTTTATCAAATCGAAAGCGGTTATCTGACAGTAATTGTCCAATCATTGAACCGTCAGGCCAAAAACATTTTCGTATCTACGAAAATGAGCATCTTTTTTGTAAAAAGCAACGTTGCCTGTGGAATAAAAAAACGCGGTTTCACCGCATACCGACACAACGTAGGTGTTTGTAGTCATGGCTTTAGTCCTTGTCTGTCGTTAAATGTTGGTTCTTCAACAATTTGGAAGCTGGTGATGTGAGAGTTAGTCTACCAAAGCTCTCTGGCAGTTGCAGCACTTTGTCAGCTGGTCCTGGTACTTTGGAGCCCACTGAAAAATATGATTATTATTCATGGTGATAGAGAGGCAAATTTTGTCTCCCATTCCATTATTGTGGTTCTATGAAAACTTACAAATTTATTGGATAATGGTTTCTTTTGTGATTGTTTAGCTTGAGGAGTGTTATGGTTTTCCAGGCCATAAAAAATTGTTACATAATGTGTGCCGAGTGGAGGCACCCAGTGCCAGTCTGTGTAGAAGCCAAGTATAAAGGAGTGAAAGTGTCAACAGTTAATGTAACCCAAAGCAGCTTCACCGAAGGAAACTTGCCATCAACGGTAAAGGGAAATTTTTGGAAGGTTTTTACTGAAGAGAATTCATGAACAGGAGCTTCCACCAACTTCTTTATCTCAAGTAACATTGCGAAAAGGGCAGGCCAACTAACCTTTTTGCCTGCCTGTTTGCTGTATCCTTCCTCTGTTAGCCAATAGGAAACGACATGTTCACAGTTGTTGGCAAATAGTTTATACGAGCCCTTGAGGCCTCCTTCGCTTTTTACAGCTCTCTGTACAGCATCAGCGCGTTCTTTTTCTGTTTTTGGGTATTTTTTTTTGTTTTCCATACGCATCAGCCATCCTATGTAACAAGTAATGCAATTGGATAAAACAACCCTGCAAAATGAGCTGAAGTTGCGATTGTCCTACATAGCGATCAAAGACCCCGAATTTCAGTCATATGTCACAAACGAGTAGCAAAGTTACCAAGCTACCAATGATGTCTTGGATATGTATTCTATGGTCTCTATGAGTGAGCTACCATTCTGGCTTTCTTGTAATGCAATGGTTCGACTCAACCAGCAGCCAAGTCAGGCTTGCTGTCAGTCTTCACACTTATTCAGAATTCAAGGCACAACGAGCTGTTAATACAGAGTTTGCCACCTCCAACTCCAAGCTAAGCCAACAAGGTTGCTCACGAGAGAACGAGAGAAGCTGTCATAAATAAGCAAGTGAATACTCTACTCTACATATCTCCCCTATCTTCGGCAATTGCTAAAATGAGACTCTGGTTTGCTTCAGCAATAGTCTGACCTTTGACGTACATACATGACAAATTAAACGGAATTGAGTGCTCTTAAATGATGAATTATCCAACAATAAACACATACAATCATCAAGCTATCAAAAAGCATCACAATCTTAGCAAAAAAGCAGACCATTTCACTTTTCATTATTCATGCCAACAGTGTTGCAGGAAGTGCTAATTACATGAGCTGGAGTGGCCTTGATCTCTCCTTATTTTCTCTGATACGGCAGCAGTGCTATCGATGCAACAAAAGTCGATATTATTATACTATTACCCTTCAGTGCGAGGGAATCTTACTCAAGCCTCCAGATACAGGTGACCAATGAGACAATCCTAGGGTGGGTGGGAATGGCTTCTACAGAGCTTAGGGGCAAAGAAAAAAGTATGGCGGCTCATCACTCAGATATTTCGGCTTCAAAAAACATTTGAAGTAGTCTAGATGCTTTGAGTACATTGAAATAATCAATGAAGGGGTGAAAACAGCGTAATAAACTGTATCTCAAACTGGTCAAATAGATTTAATAACTTCATACTGCCCTTGCTAGTTCAAAATACCACACCATAAAATTGCATTTCTTATGTAACAAGTTACCAAACTGACTCTTGTTTTGCAAATAATTGAAGCACTTTTGAAACGATTTAGATGGATTGGAAAATTGCGAACCTTGAAAAATCTTTAGAAGGAAGTAGAAGAAAACTAATTATTTAGAAACAGTCTGAATTGTTAAAATTATTTGAACTATTTTGCAGAGATTTCAATGTTTCAATAAAACTGGTCTTTCAAAATTAAAAACAAGCTCCCTCAATTTCTTTACAATTTCTTTGTAAGTCATCTATCCTTGATGTAATAAGCAATAGACATAAAGCTGTCTCATCACATGACTGATTACTAAATATAATCTCAGAAACTAAATTCTATATGATGAAAAAAAAAGAATTCGTTTAGCTGTTTATGATACTTGTATAAATGAAAGAGCAAATATGATCTTTTGATGTATTTGAATAAAATTTCCATCATATTTGTCCAGTTAAAATCACTACTTGTGGTAAGCTGGCCAAAGATATAATTCTATATTGTGGAGAAATTTAGTGCAATTCTACTACAGTACCTACACTCCCACCCCTTGAATCTACACCCCTTTTTCACACCCCTGCATATACACCCCTTTTTCCCAAACCCTCAGTGTCTCATTCCCTCTACAACAGCAGCAAGCTCCCTCTGCTTACACAGTGCCAATCTACCCAGAGTGGCCAAAAACTTGGGGTCCTGAAAAACAGCTGTTCCCCCTCCCTACCTCCTTGTATATGGATAGACACTGGATGATTAAACTGACATCATAACCATGATTTGGAATGACCAACAATTAATCGATTTCCATCTAGTTTGGACCAAAAGAAAGCCCTTTCCTTCTTCTAGACATCTACCCTGAGCTATCTCACACTAGCCCCAGCTACCTCGAGCTACCTTGAGCTACTCCAAGTGTTTACGAGCTACCCCGAGCTACCCCGACTACCTCTAGCTGCATTACATCATATCTTAACTTATACATGGGATGGAGCCACTTCCTGCCAAACTTGTGGGGCAGGGCTAATAAAGTAGGAGAAAATAATGACCATACAAGGGTGACCAAAGGTAAGAGACACATGCTATGATGGGAGGATGATGCAATGATGATGCAACAACTTGAAAAGAGGTGGAGCTTAGAGAACAAGCGGAAAGACTATTGGTTAGACATTCATGTGTATGTTAGTAAATAAATATTATTATGTTGATTGGTTTGTAATAAAGTTATTGTACATTTTGATAGGCGATTACCTTATTTAGCATTGATACAACCTAGGAGAAATGTTATAAAAGCCAGACCAACTTGTACGGTCTGGCAGAGCAAATTTAATTCTTAGTTAGGATTGAACTCTTAACTGTATTGTTTCTTAGAAATAATAAACTATATCATCACTGGAACCACAACTCATCTGTTGAACCTGTTGGCTAACCCTTGGATGAGTGTGTAGTTAGGAGATGTTGGAAGAGGAGGATACTGAGTGCAATCTCAGTAGCAGACTTTACAACAGCTGGCAGCTGTGAGTCTGGAGCAGGAGTTGGAGAGTTCAAGGGGAACTTGGTCGATAAAGCTATAGCATTGGCGGTTGTCATTATTGTTGGAAGTTGGGTGTATTGCTGGCTAGCAATACACTATATGTTGTGTCCGTGAAGATAGTAAAATAATTCACAATATTACATATTGAAAACAGGCCACCGAGTTGGTTTGAGGATTCAAATATATAGCTCAATTAACAAAGCATTGGAAGGTTTTAAGAGTTTAGTTGCTTTCTAAAGTTTTCAGACAGGCAACAGTCCAAAATGCAATATTGTGGGAGTAGCAGTAGAGGATTATATAATCCCTCTCGCTCCAGCCCCACACCCCTCCCCTCTAAACCCCCCTGTCTGGTTCCCCTGTATTACTTATTAATCCCCTCTTGGTGCTGCCCCCCCCCCCATTATAAGTTACATAACCCATACCAGCCCAGTATCCAGCCTGGTATCCCTCTTAAGGTGCGGCTACACTGCACCGATGTTTTGATACTGATGTGCCAATATGATGATTCGTGGCTATGTGGAGGTGGCTACACAGGCCAAAGTAGTGTGACAATGTACTCGAGCACATCTGTGAGCTGCGACTGAACTAGCCAATCATACGGCACAAAGTGCGGGTTTTTGCCTGTTTCATTTCCGACAACCAATTATTTGTTTCCTTGATATAATAATCATCACAATAACAGCAACAATTATTGAAGAACAATTTCATGGTGATTTACGGCTGATCTTGTTCACCATGAAAGCATTGCTTTCAATATGTTTTTTTGGTTCTGTTTATTATTAAATCTTCCTGATGTTATTGTGATTATTCATTCATTAGTTATAATAATAAAAATAATAAACAAATAAATGATGTAATAATGAATTTTATTTCATTGTACTTGTTATTAATTTTAATTATTATTATATTTATACTCAGTAATGTTGAAATTGTCAATTACCACTGTTCTATGAGCCTTGTAAAATTAATTCACTATTCAAATTTTATTATTATGACATAATAATTCCTTCGGAATTTGCAGTGGATGCTTGCTGTTGACAAAAATTCTAACGGAAATGCGTTGTAAATGGTTAAACTTGATGAGCTTGGGAAAATATTTTGTTTCAACCAATCAGAGAACGCCGATGTTCCTTTGGCATCGGGCATAGACCAAATTGTTGGTTATGCTCACGAACAGCCACATGATGTGACGAAGTGGACACGCACATCGGGAACGCCCATCGTAAGGCCTTCCGATGCAAAACATCGGCCTGTGTAGCCACTCCTTTATATGTTATAAAGGGCCTATCCCCAGCCAGTATCCAAACCCAGTTAGCCAATGCACCTCAGAATTGACAGCCTCGGTTGGGATCAGAGGATGAAATGTCCACTTATAAAGGCAAGAGAGTAAGTATTTGTAAAACCACTCTTAGGATAATTATTATGCTATCCACATGAGAGGATGACATTTCGCAACATTACAATCTATTCCTAGAATTGTAAATAGCATATTTAGAGAGCCTTACAAAAATATCACTGTATAATAACACAAACTCTCTGTTCAAGCTATTGTTGTTATTCTACAAAGTTTTCACATATTGTAAAGCGTGGTCTGGTGAAGATTTTCATTTCAACTTGCCGTGTTATTCGTTCTAACTCTGTAAAGCCTTTTTTATAGCGTATATATAGACCGGGGTAGGGAGTCCTGGTCCGTAACAGCAGTCAAACTTGTCACTTTACTGAGTAAAACTTGTTTCACCGACAATTTTAACACACTGCTTGTTCACTTTAAAGGTCTCAGAGACCATGAAAACAAATGTGAGTTCAAAGAAGGGAGTGACGTGTTCTTGGAGAGTAAAAGTCTTTTGTTTTTTGTTGCGCATCAGCGCTGTTTTACGTAGATTCAGTGAGGGAACATTTTTAGAGTAATGGACCAATGATAATTTATAGAAGAGGTTTGAGATACTTTGTACCACTGGTATGTTTAACAAAGCAGATCATTATTTGGAACTTAAAAACAACAAAAGATCTTTTTTGAAACCAAATAGAAGGATATGAAACACTTGCCAATGCGCTTGAAGAAGTGTTTTATGAGAAAGGAAACATGTGGTAGTCTAACAATGAAAAGAAGACATAATGATGCTCAGGGATTAAAGAATTCTAAATGTGTGAATGAAAACGGAGAAACAGAGAAACAAAAGCAGATAAAAACTTCCTTTTATAAAAATTATGAATGCTCAACCACCGCAACAAATTAAAGCCACTCTTGTACTTAATGAGTCAGCATACACTGACCTGTAATGATTAGGCTTCACAGCTACCCAAAATACATGTTCAATGATCCGAAATGGGATGTGATCAACCAGTAGCAATGGTGTAATAAACCCTATAAAAATCTAAATGACGGCAGTGGCTGTTTTTTTTTCAAGTTCTTCTTGCAATTGTCACTTGGGTCATGCATTGGTTTACCATTGGTCATTTATGTCTCATCTGATGGTCACCTCTTGGTTATCGACTGGCCAACTAGTCGTCATTCCTCGCCAATTTACTCCAGCTCATAGAGCAAAGAACCTTTTACATAGAAGCGTTAAATAATGCAATAACTCACAACTTTCTCTAGCTCACCTTTTTTGTAATTGAACTCCAGACTATCTTTTTTCTTAATCCCTTCTTCATTCATAGACCAAAAGCCATATTCGTCTTTAGTTATAATCACTTGCCTGTGTAGTATAGCAGCTCCTTTAACGTCTTTAGTCCCATTTGACGAGGCAAACTCAAAGATGGTAAACTCTATCTGATTGGGCTGTAAGTTATGAACACATTGAAAAGTAAATCTCTGGCATTACATAAACCACCATTCTTCAATCTGCTGGCTTTTATTGCAACTAAAACAAATCATAGGCTGCACCGTCTCATCAAATAATTATTTACAAGAAAACAAAGCAATACAAAGCAACATTTCCTTGTTTATAGCAGTCATATGATGTGGTCTAAAGGGGTGGCTACACAGGCCGATGTTTTGCATCGGAAGGCTTTGCGATGGGCGTGTCCACTTTGGCACATCGTGGGGTCTGTTAGCGAGCATAACCAACATGTTGGTCTATGCCCAATATCGAAGAAACATTGGCGCTCTCTGATTGATTGAAGCAAAATATTTTCCCAATTTCATCAAGTTTAACCATTTACAACGCATTTGCGGTAGAATTTTTGTCAACAACGAGCATCCACTGCAAACTCCGAAGGAATCATTATGTTATAATAAAGTTTGAACAGTGAATTAATTTTACATGGTTCATAGAACAGTGGTAATTGATAATTTCAACATTACTGAGTATAAATATAATAATAATTAAAATTAATAACAAGTACAACAACAATAAAATAAAATTCATTATTACATCATTTATTATAAATAATAATGAATAATCACAATATCTGAAAGATTTGATAATAAACAGAACTAAAAGAAATATTGAAAGCAGTGTTTTCATGGTGAACAAAAACAGCCATACGTCACAGTGAAATTGTTCTTTAATTATTGCTATTATTGTGATGATTATTTTATCAGGGAAACAAATAATTCGTTGTCGGAAATGAAACAGGCAAAAACCCGCACTTTGTGCCGTATGATTGGCTAGTTCAGTCGCAACTCACCGATGTGCCCGAGTACATCGTCACGCTACTTCGGCCTGTGTAGCCACCTGCGCATAGCCACGAACCATCGTATAGGCACATCGGCACCAAAACATCGGTGCAGTGTAGCCACTCCTTTACTCAGATAGGAGAACCTGAATGGAAATTGCTAATTTGTTATTTTAAATCAAAGAACTTATCTATAAAAAACCGGAATTTTCCATAGCAGTATAACTAACCTAATAACTACCTGAATAGCTATTATTATTCAACTGTGAGTGACCAACCACAGAAATAACACAACATTGATGAATGTGTATATCATACTATTGCCGTGGATTCTAGCGTTCACTAATTATTCACTAATGTAAACCGTACTTGATTAACTTTCCCAGTCACTGTCACTACCAAAGCTGGTAATCATGGACCCCATAGCTGGACATGCCCACACGACGTACCTAGTCAAACTATTTAAGTAACTCTACAACTTTATTTGGGCTCTCAGCCCAGACACAAGACCGTTTATAGTTCATCTGGGTAGAAGATGAGTATCTAGGGATGGTGAGGAAGAGATGGGGCCCAAATAATACAATTGCCAAAGTCTATAACACATTTATAATGTAGTGGATTTTGGGGCCTACTAATTCACTAAGTCATTGCCACAGCCGAACTCCGCGTTTGCTGGCACAATCTAGTTGGTAGCTGCCTTCTGCCGCCAGCTACCTCTTTCCTAGAGGCAACCAACTCTGAAGAAAAGGATTGTTCTCAAGTCCACAACAACAAAAGGACTCTCTGTTCAGACGCGTTACTCAGTGCTTTTGAGTGAAATGCACTTATTCTATCCCAAAAAAAACAATAAGGACAAGATCCAATGCAATACAATATTGTAAGAGCTTTACCTTTTATAGGCAGGGAACAGGAAGCAAAATATTCAAGTGCCCAGTAAAACAGAATTAGGGCATAATGGAACGAATCAACATACCGTATATAAATACTACCGAATGAAGTAATAGAGAATGAGTTGAAGGTAAGTGGGGCCCAGAAGTACATGGTGGAGTCATGGGCTCATTAGCCACTCCCGGGCTTCTGTACTTTCTGTGATGAGTACTTTCTTTATAAGTCTTTGTTCCAGGTGTCATCAGATATACCGGTAAATATTAGGTTGGTATTGTGGTGGATTTTTATGGCCACTACATCTGCGCAAGGTCCCCCTGACAACTGCTGAGTGTCACTCACACCTAAATTGAGTCTGGCACAGCCAGAAAACCAAGTGAGCGAGCCGGTAGAAACACTACCGGCCCTGCAGAAACACTACCGGCCCTGCAGCAATCACTGCCAGCCCTGCAGCAGTCACTGCCGGCCTTGCAGCATGCACTACCGGCCCTGCAGTGCAACTAAGGACCCTATAAAGGGTCGGGGAGGAAAGAAGGGCTATAGCCTGTGGACCTAAAGTACTACCCAAAGATGCAGGAACCCAAGTTTGTTGCCTAGCTACCACCGGAATGACAAAAGATGAGGACCACAAGCCATAACAGCTAGGAACCTGTGCTACTAGTGCACCACCGCTGACTCAGCACTATTGACTGTGAAGCTCTGCTCCTGACTTCTGGGCGCCTGCTACTGGTGATTTGTTGCACACTTATTTGGGCATATGTTTTCTGTTACTCTTCCTATAAAAGGCAGAGCATTCTAACTATTCTTTGTACTTGCATTGGTATTCTGCTTGTGATTGCACCAAGCAGCAGGATACATTGCTGTTTTTGTACCACACTGGTTTGTTGTCATATAATACAATATGGTTTACTCATTGAAACACTGAGTTGTGCGTTTGAGCTCTGATTACGGTTGTGGAGTGGGCATACTTCTCCGTTGGAAGTAGATTGAAAGGTGATCTCTGGAGTGAAGTGTTGTTGGTGGATCTTGATCGGCCCCTCCCAAAATCCGCTACAGTATGGGCTTCTGAGTCCTTTGACGATATTTTGGTTCCTCAGGCTGTAGCAGCCATCTTGCTGCTAACCCTGCATGTCTTCCCAGGGTCAGGGTATTCAGTATTGTAATGGATTCCAGTCAGGTTTCACGGACATCCACTAAGCCCAAGTATTATACCTCTCTCCTGAGGGGACACTGTGCTGCTCGACAGTGACAACTGTGCAATCAGGCAACCCAATTACCCGGTATAGCAAGAGCCCATGGCTCACACAAGCAACACGGAATGGTGTTTGAATAATGGCTGTATTCTCACAAGACAGAGTCCTAAAGGGTATTTCTTCCTCTAGGGTTGTTGTGGCAAGACATGAGAATGAATGCAAAGAGTGTAAGAAAAGTTACTCCTTTTATGAGAGGACTCACAATAAATAATTAGCATAATTCTTATAAGATCAATGGCACAGGAAGTGAATCAACCAATGCAAACAGGTACATAAGTAGTTAGCCAATTAGGTAAGGTAAATAGATTAAATAACAAAGGCGCCAAGTGGCTAGAAGGGGGAGTCTTATCTCCATGGTCCAATCATAGGTCCTACAGGGCTCCCAGGCTATAGCCCAGGAAGGGTACTTCCGGTTCTTGGCCTTGACTAAGTCCTTAGACAGGTTTAAAGTTCCTCCGCTATGTCGGCCATCTTTTGCCGGCCCAGTATAGCTATCCTGGGTCAGTAAGGGATCAATACTGGCCCTGCAGGGGTCAATACTGGCCCTGCACACTATACCACCGGCACAGTGTGACTTTTCACCTGTACAGCAGTTAACCGAACGCTGTAGGCTGAAGTCTACCGCATTGTTTGCAAAGGGTGGATAGTAAACGACCTGTTTACGATCAATTTCCATCAAAATCTACCACAGGATGCATAAAAACTGCTGTTCTGGCCATCCAATGGTTATAAGTTAGATGCCAGAATGTTGGGTGAGTAAGTGAGCACTATTAGAAGTCGTAAGAATCCACTACAACACGGAACTTCAACACAAGAAGGCTATTTATTTTACTGAGTGCATTACCCTCACTTTCAAAATTTCATCGGCTTTTATTTTTCCAGTTGACTATAGTAACTTCCTCTTTTGGTTCATTATCAGTAGCACCAATGAAAAAAGCAATAGTATATTTACAGAAGAAATATTTCACTGATGTGGAATAAACACATCTGCAAGCAGGGATGGGACCAAATACTATTGAATTTTTTTTTGAATTTTCAAATCAGTATTTTTTTTAACTTTAAAGTATTTGAATGTGTATTTGAATTTTAAAATTTCAAAACTGGGGCTTTTGAATTTATATTTGAACTAGAAATTTTTCAACTATATGTATTCGAATTTGTATTTGATTTGGATGTGCCCAACTATACATATTTGAATTCATTCGAATTTGAATGTACGTAACTAAAAGTGTCTGCGTTTATATTTGAACTGGAATGCTTGAAACTAAAGATGTTTTCTTTTATTTTTTTTAGTTACAGTATTGACAGCTCTAAGCGTTTAAATAAATGTTTTGATTTCAATTTTAGCATTTATGGGCATTTAAATTTGTATTTCAAACTTGACCTTTTACAGTCATATTTATTTAATTATGATTGTTTGCAACTGTAGCGGATTTTCACGTCCACTACCTTCCGCTAGTGGGTTGTGCTGGCAGACGCGCCGTCTGTGCAGCCACAACAAGGCAGTCAGACTCCTCAGGCCTGACAAGTAACAGTCTACCTCAACCCAGATGTGACCCTGTACCGAATCGGCACAAACAATGTGTTGTAAAGTGAGTGGCTGACTTTATCAAAAGTGAAGAGACCTGGGCTCAGACATACACAGCTTAGTAGTGTGTAAATACAACATTTATTCATCCCAGAATAACAGGTATTGCTGGCAATACAAGATAAGAGAACACACCCTTGCCATATCAGTAAGTGCAAGGAGTGTAGCAAAGGCTCTTCGTTTATAGGCAGAGTTATCGAAAAGTACCAGCCATGCACAGGAAGCATGGCAGGAAGTTATATGATATATAGTAACAATATGATATACAGTAAACGGTATTGTCCAATAAGATAAGACTAAACGAATTAAAGAGCACTGGCGCCCATAGGTAAGGGGCGGAGTCCATAGTTAACTTGGCCAGTGATTGGTAGATAAAGTCCTTGAGAGTTATTTAGCCTTGGGTTCACTTTCCTCTACTTTTAAGGGTAGACAGCATCGGGAGGTGGCATCTGGAGACTCTTAGGCTAGGTTTTATTACTCTGGCTATGGCGGCCATCTTGTTGCCGACCCGGGATAGCTACCCAGAGTCGGGGTAGTAAATACTTGGTGCCGAAGTGATTAATTATTAGCAATAACTGCTTATAAAAGCAATATAATTGCTGTAACAGATGCCGGTCTTCGTCTGTTATAATCAGTGGAGGCATGCCTGTGGTAGCCACCAACAAGGGGACCTCTGTGCAGTGGTGGTCACTGAATTTTGCCAGTAAAATCTACCACACAGCTAAATATTTTAGTATTCACCTGTTACTAATTTTTTTAAGTTAAATTTTTGATGTTTTACTGTAGTTACCAACTACCACATTACACCATGTAGTAGCATCGCGTAATCAGTTTTTAATTTGTTAGCATCGGAGACAACAGTTGAAACAATGATTGGATTAAACATACATGGAAGGCATTGTAAGCTAGATGGTCAACAGACAGAGAAGCTTAGAGGATAAAGCAATACCCTTTTGTTTATTGTTCTCATCATTCCATAAAATTTCTTGTAATAAGCAAAAGCGAAACAAAATTAGTGCAGCAATAGCAATTCTAATTATGGTTCGATGTAGCTAACTTATTCTTTTTTCAATATTCTCAAGCTTGTCAAATCATACACACTACCATCTATTCAATTTGAGTAGTAATATATGAGCAGATCTCCCTACCAAGTGTTTTTTTGTGGTTCTGGTCTTGGGGGTTATGCAATGGGTTACGACGTTGGATGAATTCGCCGAGTTTATATTGTATTTCATTTGAGGGGTACTTGAGTGGCATTTGAGTGGCATTTAAGTGGCATTTGAGTTTTGATTATTTTTTTACTTAATTTGAACTCATATGGCAGATAGATTTTGAATGTATGGCATTTAAGTTTTGATAATTTTTTTACATAATTCGAACTCATATGGCATCTTGAGAGAGAGGAGAGAGAAGAGAGAGAGAGAGGAGTTTTATCTACATTGAATAAATATATTGATCAAAAATGAAACATTATAAGATTATATACATTGATTACATAATAAGTAGGGAAAATCTTCCTATATAATATAGCTAGAGCCAGTAAATACTAAGTAATACAAAGCACTACAACTTGTAATGACAATCAATGCATACATACATACATATGGTATCTTGAGAGAAAGAGAGAGGAGAGAGATTTTTTAGTTTTCTATACATTCATGTATATATGGTTAATTATGTACATATTTATGGGTATATTTATATCTACATAGAGAGAGGAGAGAGGAGAGTGGGTATATTTATATCTACATAGAGAGAGGAGAGAGGAGATCTATCTACATTGAATAAATATATTGATCAAAAATGAATCATTGTATGATTATATACATTTATTACATAATAAGTAGGGAAAATCTTCCTATATAATATAGCTAGAGTCAGTAAATACGCATATGTCCATATTCATGTACATGTGCATAAATGGACATGAATAGGTACATGTCCATATTCATGTCCATATTCATGTCCATATTCATGTCCATATTCATGTGCATATTCATGTCCATATTAATGTCCATTTATGTACATGTCCATATTCATGTCCATTTATGTACATACCTATGTTCATATTTATGTACATGCGCATGTCCAAATTCATGTCCATATTAACATTTTATAGCTATGTACAGAGGAGAGAGAAGAGAGGAGAGAGAGATTTTTTAGTTTTTTATACAACCATGTATATAAGGATAATTATGTACATATTTATGGATATATTTATATCTAGATTGAATAATATACATTTATGACATAATAACTATATTGAATGCTATAAAATATGTTGGAAAATCACCAAATTAGTCCTCTAGATGGTTAAAATTTACAGTATTTGGGAAATAACTGCAAGAGAGGAGAGAGGAGTATTTGGTAGAGGAGAGAGGAGGCTTCAAAAAGAGCTACAAATAACTAATCAGTACACAACTCAGTTTATTAGGTAGTAGCGCTTCAAGGAGGTACAAACACTGATTGCTGACAAACAACAAATTTTAATGCAGATTGGGAGAGGTAGCTTTTTTTAGACCCTATAATCATCCTGATTGCACAGGTTTTAATATCAATACAAAATGAATCTTCCGCCTTTAAAATATGATAAACGTTATTTTGCTATACCAGAAGAGGAGTATCATAGTTTGATGGAAAAGATCAGTGGGGCTAAATCAACCGACCAAGACAAGTTTGCGTCATCATTGTATGACAACCCGACAAAAGACAAAATGGTGAGAGATATCGAGAAAATCCAAAATATTTTGGTTGAAACGAATGAAATAGTAATGGGAATCAAAAACGAGTTGCTTGAGCGCAAAAAGACAAATGAAAATGTTCAAAGCACAAAAACCTATCGGAGTGATGTTGGAAAGATTAGGGGAGAGTACAAGCAACCAAAGAGCTAGAGCTCTGCTAAAACACCAAAGCTCTCACTATCATCGTTTGATAGAAACACAATTGACGATGATAGCAATAGAGATTCGGAGAGAATGATGCAACAATTAGAAGAGTTTAAAAAGAAAGTATCCGACATGACAGCTAGTAAAGACAATCAAGCGTTAGGTGTAAAAATATTGTATCAATTGAGAGATTCTGGAAAATACGATCTGGATACTGACAGGATAAAACTCAAGGGAAGATGGCTTAGCGCTAAGCTATCAAAGAATTTGTTGCAAGATGTACTAACTGATAAAGACTCAATAAGATCAACAAAAGATAACTACAGTAGATTTAAAAGTCTGCTCACCACTCAAGGAATCACAACTGTCAGGAGATCCTCATGAAAAACTTATTTTAGCTACCTAGTTGTTAATTCAAACATCTTAGCAACAACTTATTAGCTCAAACATGACTTTGTTATACTATTTTTTTTGGTTAATGTCATTGTTGAAAAGTCTATGTTTATTGCTAATGCTTGCTAATACATTACTGCTTAATCCTTTATCCAACACCTACAATAATTCTTAGTAATAGTAGTGTAATGAGACTGAGTAATAATCTACACACACCTTGTTCACTCTGTATGCTGTAGTACATGTTATTCCTTTAGTTATCTGCAATTACTTCAATTGGATCTGATCCAGATGTTTTATAGTCTTTACTGCTGCTGCGTTTTGTCTCAAACAAGAGTCCAAAGTAGGCATCGTGTCTACAAAATACAAAAATTGCCATCTTAACTATCCAATCTAAAAAGACAAAAAATAAGAAATATTTTAAAAAATGTGAGCTATTTATTATTATTTAATCATAATACAAAGAAGATAACATTTTTATCAATATCCAAAGACAGGGTTTGTAACACAAACGGATTTGGTTGTAGGAGGCTATTTTCTCCATAGTGCAAGTAGGTAAGTTTTTCAACTAGTGGTAAATAAATATTTATCATTCTTTTATTATTTAGATCACAAGACTTGAACAAAATTCAATAAAGTAACAATGAAAACCAAATGAAATCACAATAATATTAACAATAGTAATAATAATAAGAATAATAATCATTATCAGTAAAAATTATTTTTCATATTAAATACAATGAATAATAACTGTTATATGTTGATAATAAAGTAAAACAATACAATAATGAAAGTTGTAATCATTTTTTGGCTGTAAAGTTCTAAATCAACCTGTCGTTCAAGATGTCATTTAAGGCTAACCTATTTTTTCTCTCGGACCTACGACAATTCTGTCAATCAATGCCAAAAGACTGCGATCTTGAGCGCAAACAGGATAGGTTCTATGAGCATAAAATTATCTAGGAGAGATACTTCTATGGTCAAGAGAACGACTCCATATCGTAATATGAGGATAACTCCTTAGTGCAACTAGTTGAGTTCTTCAACTAGTGTTAAATAGTTATTTATTATTCCTTACCTTAATACAGAAAGTCCCATAGTAGTTGTAGTAGATGTTGATCCTTCAGTCACTGTTGTTGAAGTGGATGCTTTCCGTGTAAAAGCGGTGCTTCTTATATAGCTAGGTTGTACTAGGTACCGATTGACACGAGTTGATTCCAATGAAAAGCCTTTATAATATATAAGCAGGTCTTTACGCGGAAAACTCACGCGAAAACCGAAACTGAAAAAAAAATTCTTCGCGGGAGTTTTCCTTCTTATAAGTCATAAAGGTTTTACGCGGAAAACTCACGCGAAAAGTTTAACAGTAAAAAAATTCTCTTCGAGGGAGTTTTCCTTCTATATACTATAAAGGCTTTACACGGAAAACTCACGCGAAAACGGGAAATACAAAACAATTCTTTCGCGGGAGTTTTCCTTCTTTTATGTTATAAAGGCTTTATGCAGAAAACTCACGGAATTTTTTTTACCGTTAGTTTTCCGCGCAAGGCCTTTATAGTACATAGAAGGAAAACTCCCGCGAAGAAGTTTTTTTTATTTTTCCGTTTTCGCGTGAGTTTTTTGCATAAAGCTGTCATAACGCATAAGAAGGAAAACTCCCGCGAAGAAGTTTTTATATAGTTTTGGTTTTCGCGTGAGTTTTTTGCGTAAAGCCTTTATAACATATAAGACGGAAAACTCCCGCGAAGAATGTTTTTTTTTAGTTTTCGCGTGAGTTTTCTACGTAAAGACCTTATATATTATAAAGGCTTTTCATTGGAATCAGCTCGTGTCAATCGGTACCTAGTACAACCTAGCTATATAAGAAGCATCGCTTTTACACAGAAAGCATCCACTCCAACAACAGTGACTGAAGTATCAACATCTACTACAACTACTAGGAGACTTTCTGTATTAAGGTAAGTGATTAAAATTATTATTTAACACTAGTTGAAGAACTCAACTAGTTGCACTGTGGAGTTATCCTCCTATTACGATATGGAGTCGTTCTCTTGACCAAGTTATGATAATTTTGTACTCGCTCTAAAGGTAAAGGTTTTCAGTCCGTTTTTGGTCAGACCAAAATTTATGCGAGACGTTTTAGGCATTATTTCAGTCGACGTAATGTTACCAGTTCATTTTCACAAGTTTTTAATATTTATTTTAAAAATAAATAATTAGAGCTTTCTACTAGTGTTAAATGATTATTGATTATTTTTTACCTTATCACCACTTAGAGCCAGATGATTTAATTAACTAAAGACAAATAATTATTTTAGCGTTTCTTACCTTGATGCTCTCCTAGTAGCTGTAGTAGATGATGCTTCTCCGCTTGCTGTTGAAGAACTGGATGCTTTCTAAGTGAAAAGAGTGGCTCTTAAATAGCTAAAGTTGCACTGAGTAAACCCTATGAATCAGCATTTTTTCCAATGCTTTCGCGGGAATAAAAACTGTTTATTCCCGCGAAAGCAACGGTTTCCATTCGCGTGAAAATAAATTCTTTATTCCCGCAAAAGCAACGGTTTCTATTCGCGTGAAAATAAACTATTTATTCCCGCGAAAGCAACAGTTTCTATTCGCGTGAAAATAAACTATTTATTCCCGCGAAAGCAACTGTTTCTATTCGTGTGAAAATAAATTATTTATTCCCGCAAAAGCAACGGTTTCTATTCACGTGAAAATAAACAATTTATTCCCGCGAAAGCAACAGTTTCTATTCGTGTGAAAATAAACTATTTGTTCCCGCGAAAGCAACTGTTTCTATTCGCGTGAAAATAAATTATTTATTCCCGCGAAAGCAACGGTTTCTATTCGCGTGAAAATAAACTATTTATTCCCGCGAAAGCAACTGTTTCTATTCGCGTGAAAATAAATTATTTATTCCCGCGAAAGCAACGGTTTCTATTCGCGTGAAAATAAACTATTTATTCCCGCGAAAGCAACTGTTTCTATTCGCGTGAAAATAATGTATTTATTCCCGCGAAAGCAACGGTTTCTATTCGCGTGAAAATAAACTATTTGTTCCCGCGAAAGCAACTGTTTCTATTCGTGTGAAAATAAATTATTTATTCCCGCAAAAGCAACGGTTTCTATTCGCGTGAAAATAAACTATTTATTCCCGCGAAAGCAACAGTTTCTATTCGTGTGAAAATAAACTATTTGTTCCCGCAAAAGCAACTGTTTCTATTCGCGTGAAAATAAATTATTTATTCCCGCGAAAGCAACGGTTTCTATTCGCGTGAAAATAAACTATTTATTCCCGCGAAAGCAACGGTTTCTATTCGCGTGAAAATAAACTATTTGTTCCCGCGAAAGCAACTGTTTCTATTCGCGTGAAAATAAATTATTTATTCCCGCGAAAGCAACGGTTTCTATTCGCGTGAAAATAAACTATTTATTCCCGCGAAAGCAACTGTTTCTATTCGCGTGAAAATAAATTATTTATTCCCGCGAAAGCAACGGTTTCTATTCGCGTGAAAATGAACTATTTATTCCCGCGAAAGCAACTGTTTCTATTCGCGTGAAAATAAATTATTTATTCCCGCGAAAGCAACGGTTTCTATTCGCGTGAAAATAAACTATTTATTCCCGCGAAAGCATTGGAAAAAAATGCTGATTCATAGGGTTTAATCAGTGCAACTTTAGCTATTTAAGAGCCACTGTTTTCACACAGAAAGCATCCAGTTCTTCAACAGCAAGCGGAGAACCATCATCTACTACAGCTACTAGGAGAACATCCAGCATCAAGGTAAGAATTGCTAAAATAATTATTTGTCTTTAGTTAATTAAATCATCTGGCTCTAAGTGGTGATAAGGTAAATTATTATCATTAATTATTTAACACTAGTAGAAAGCTCTAATTATTCATTTTTAAAATAAGTGTTTGTCCAAGTTCTAGTAAAGTAGCCGACTCTACTTATTTATTATTAACAAAATAATAATAATTATTCAATGCTAGTTGAACCTAGATATAAATTTATCTCTACTAGATAGTTTTATACTCACACAAACTTTTTCTTCGCTACTCTATGTAGATAAAGCCAATGAAAATAAATGAATCAATTGTAACTAACAATTTTTTGTATTTTGTAGTTATGATGTCTACTTTGGACTCTTGTTTGAGACGAAATGCAGCAGTAGCAAAGACTATAAACATGCGGTCAAGATCTACCAACACCAACGATAGATGTAAAACAACATGACTTTCTCTCCTACTTATGTGACACAGCAAGAATTCCTTTCAAGATCCACCTACTTAGATGATGCCAAACCAATGAAGACTCAAACTACATCAATTTTCAAGACAGCACACTTCTCCAACACAGCAAGAATTCCTTTCAAGATCTACCACCTACTTAGATGATACCAAACCAATGAAGACTCAAACTACATAGATTTTGAAGACAGCATACTTCCCCAACACAGCAAAAATTCATTTCAAGATCTACCACCTACTTAGATGATACCAAGCTAATGACGATGAAGACAGCACACTTCTCCAACACAGCAAGAATTTCTTTCAAGATCTACCACCTACTTAGATGATACCAAACCAATGAAGACTCAAACTACATCAATTTTGAAGACAGCACACTTCTCCAACACAGCAATAATTCATTTCAAGATCTACCACCTACTTAGATGATACCAAACCAATGAAGACTCAAACTACATGAATTTTGAAGACAGTCGACTTCTCCAACACAGCAAGAACTCCTTTCAAGATCTACCACCTACTTAGATGATACCAAACCAATGAAGACTCAAACTACATGAATTTTGAAGACAGCATACTTCTCCAACACAGCAAGAATTCATTTCAAGATCTACCACCTACTTAGATGATACCAAACCAATGAAGACTCAAACTACATCAATTTTGAAGACAGCACACTTCTCCAACACAGCAAGAATTCATTTCAAGATCTACCACCTACTTAGATGATACCAAGCTAATGAAGATGAAGACAGCACACTTCTCCAACACAGCAAGAATTTCTTTCAAGATCTACCACCTACTTAGATGATACCAAACCAATGAAGACTCAAACTACATCAATTTTGAAGACAGCACACTTCTCCAACACAGCAAGAATTCATTTCAAGATCTACCACCTACTTAGATGATACCAAACCAATGAAGACTCAAACTACATGAATTTTGAAGACAGTCGACTTCTCCAACACAGCAAGAACTCCTTTCAAGATCTACCACCTACTTAGATGATACCAAACCAATGAAGGCTCAAACTACATGAATTTTGAAGACAGCATACTTCTCCAACACAGCAAAAATTCATTTCAAGATCTACCACCTACTTAAATGATACCAAACCAATGAAGACTCAAACTACATGAATTTTGAAGACAGCATACTTCTCCAACACGGCAAGAATTCCTTTCAAGATCTACGACTTAATTAGATGATACCAAATCAATGAAGACTCAAACTACATCGATTTTGAATCAAACCAATGAAGACTCAAACTACATGGATTTTGAAGACAGCATACTTCTCCAACACAGCAAGAATTCATTTCAAAATCTACCACCTACTTGAAGACAGCATACTTCCCCAACACAGCAAGAATTCATTTCAAGATCTACCACCTACTTAGATGATACCAAACCAATGAAGATGAAGACAGCACACTTTTCCAACACAGCAAGAATTTCTTTCAAGATCTATCACCTACTTAGATGATACCAAACCAATGGAGACTCAAACTACATCGATTTTGAAGACAGCGCACTTCTCCAACACAGCAAGAATTCATTTCAAGATCTACCACCTACTTAGATGATACCAAACCAATGAAGACTCAAACTACATCCATTTTGAAGACAGCACACTTCTCCAACACAGCAAGAATTCCTTTCAAGATCTACCACCTACTTAGATGATACCAAACCAATGAAGACTCAAACTACATCAATTTTGAAGACAGCACACTTCTCCAACACAGCAAGAATTCCTTTCAAGATCCACCTACTTAGATGATGCCAAACCAATGAAGACTCAAATTACATCAATTTTGAAGACAAGATGATACCAAACCAATGAAGAGTCAATGTTACACAACATTACTTTCTCTCCTGCTTAGATGATACCAAAGCATTGAAGACTCAAATTACTTATATTATATTTCGATGATGCTGAAAAAAACTGTCCAGAACAAGAGTTCAAAAAGCTAATCTATAACTCAAGGCAATCATATCACTATAGGTGAGTTTTACTAATTTTTACCATAAATTAAACAAAATGCTGAATATATACATTTTCTAAGTGAAAAAAGGACTTTTTTGATGTAATTAGTGTATTTTTTACAACAAAATGCTGAATATATACATTTTCATGGTAAAGAAAAGGACTTTTTCGGTGTAATTAGCATAGTTTTAACAACAAAATGTTGAACATATAAATTTTTTCAGGTAAAAAAAAAGCACTTTTTTGGTGTAATTAGTGTATTTTTTTACAACATATTTATAAAGCAAGCATTTTTTGTTTTGTTTCAGATAGATGAAAGAGAATCAAAAGCACTTGGTGAAAATAATGCTCAAGAAAGAACAAGTTGAACAATGTAACTTGGTGAGTTATCTCCCTTTTCTAATAACGTAAACTATCCAATGTAACTAGAACTATAATTCAAATTCATGTAATTATTTTACATTTTTGCTTAATCATTCTATACTAATACATAATTTTTTTATTTTAGTTCATTACGAAATTAAAAGCACATAGAACAGAAGTCTTCCTTCCTAAGATATAACATCACTACATCAAAGACATCATTGTAAAGGAACAAACTATGCATTAACTGTTATTACTTTGTATTTATTACGTAGTATTTACTGACTCTAGCTATATTATGTGGGGAGATTTTCTTTACTTATTATGTAATAAATGTATATAATCATATAATGATTCATTTTTAATCAATGTATTTATTCAATTTAGATATATCTCCTCTCTTCTCTCTCTCTCCTTGTAGATATAAATACACCCATAAATATGTACATAATTGACCATATATACATTAATTGCTAGAAAACTAAAAGATCTCTCTCTCCTCTCTCTCTTTCTCTCTCTCAAGATACCGTATGTATGTATGTATGAATGCATTGATTGTCATTACAAGTTGTATTGCTTTGTATAACTTAGTATTTACTGACTCTAGCTATATTATATAGGAAGATTTTCCCTACTTATTATGTAATCAGGTATATAATCATATAGTTTTCATTTTTGATCAATATATTTGTTCAATGTAGATATATATCTCTCTCTATGTAGATATAAATATACCCATAAATACGTCCATAATAAACCATATATACATGAATGTATAGAAAACTAAAAAATCTCTCTCTCCTCTCTCTCTCTCCCTCTCTCCTCCCTCTCTCTCCTCTATCTCTTTCTTTCTCTCAAGTATGTATATAATTATGTAAAAAAATTATCAAAACTTGAATGCCATACATTCAAAATCTATATGTCATATAAGTTCAAATCAAGTAAAAAAATAATCAAAACTCAAATGCCACTTAAATGCCACTCAAATGCCACTCAAATGCCCCTCAAATGAAATACAATATAAACTCGGCGAATCCATCCAACGTCGTAACCCATTGTTTTCACCCCAAGGTCTAATCCACAAAAAAACACTTGGTAGGGAGATCTGCTCATATATTACTACTAATTTGAATTTAAGTTAAACTGGAAATCAAGAATTAGGCTATTTAAATTTTTATTCAAACTTGATGCTTTAGTTTTGAAGGTATTTGAACTTTAATTGAATTTGAAAAAAAATATAAAGTATGGTATTTGAAACTTTGTTTGAATTTGATAGTTTAGAGTAGAGGGTACTTGAATTTAATTAAACTTGTTGTTTAGAGTTGGTCCAGTCCCTGCCTGTAAGTAAAAAAATGGCTTGCAGAGATTGCCTAATTTTTTTTTAAGGGTGCCTGTGAGTTTTCAAACATAAGTTGACCATATATATCAAATGTGTTTGTTCACAAACGTACAAAATGCTGAAGCGAGGGGTGGTTCTTGATAAGATTAGATAATGCAGCGTTCGCTCAGCTCTTCTTCAAACAAACTGTTTAATTGAACAAACGTTTTATAGAGATAGCGAGCACGTCCTACAATGGACGGTTACATTCTATGCAATAATGTATTGTAGAAAGTTCAAAGTCTCTCATGCCTTTGTAGAAACTCTATCTTATCATGAGTATAGAGTCTTTAAACATTGTATTATTTATCAATTGCATAGAAACAGTATAGCTGGTAGTAGTCATGTGACATTACAATGTACTTACCTTTCCCCAAGAAGTCATGTGACATTACAATGCACTTACCATTCCGTAAGGATCTTGCCTTTTTTTTATATTGCCAATCATGAAATGATGGTCGTAGATACCAAAAGCTGTAAAAGAACCACAACATATGTATAAGGCAGCAGTGAGATAATAGATGCTGTCGGTTTTGTACACTTCATAAATAATCTGATTATTCTTTTTAAAAAACATAAGATGCTGACAAGTACTGGTCTTGCTTTTAAGCTTATAAGAAAGTTTGCTAGGGCAGCTCTAACTATTTTCATTTATTGGATTATTGATTGATTGATTTATTGATTGACTATAAGAGTGCGATGAAAGTCTGCGGATAGAGCAAGCACAGCATTGCGAGTGAAAGTAAGAAATGCTCAGCTCTACAACGAAGTAATCTAGACTTTATCAGCTACAAACTTGCTCATACAGAAAAAATTTCACAATGCAGTCTCACGGACTGACCTCATGTGCCGTGCACCTCTAAGGAGTGTTGAAAACAAGAGATGTATTGGACTTGTTGCTTCAGACCCTCACCACTGGGTTTACGGGAATAGGTGGGGTGATTGTGTAGATGCAAAGTCAATAATTTAGTTCGTTTATTAGTTAGGAAAATCAACTGTTGAGGCAAATGCAGTTGATATATGGGATGCGACACAAAAATTTCTATATTCAACAAACTAAAGCTATGTACAGAGAGATAAAGTGAAAACAATGTCCACCCTAATCCATTACAAAGTGTATATTTGGTCAATTGAAAAATAATAGCCAAATTTGCAGGAGGTTTTCTAGAGGAGATTCAAATTTCAAGAGTTCGCAGAGAGCTCGGCGGTTTTCACGAGTAAAAAAACTTAGCACTTGAAAATAAGGTGGGTCTCCGACAAATCAGGATGCATCACAGATATGAGTATTGGAAGGAAGCTTGGTGATGCGGGCTTTGACTGGAACTCCCTCCAAGCTCCTTACCCTGTATACTTGGGTCCACTGTTTCATGTGCTTAAGTACCCCGGGTAAAGTCTTCAGCAGACTCGCACCAATCTGATATTGGGCATTGAAATGAATTGAAAAGCAATGAATGAGAGAAGAATTTTTGTTTTCTGGAGAAACAAGTTTCTTTCCTTGATGTTCAGTTTTATCTAGCTATCTATAGGAATGCTCTCACAGATCTCAAATGTGTGCCACTTCATTGAGAGGTTAAAGCCCCCTTCGGTAATGAATGTTTGTTTGCAAGGAACTTACTAAAATTAAACTGCTCACCTCAGCATTGAACGGTTATCTACCAAAAATTGCAAAATATGTTTCAATACCACATGACAACACATACTTTACTACCCTGCCGACGTCCTCGGCCGGAATGCAAGAAAACTTTTTAGGCCAACCTCAGAATATATAACAGTGCTTATCACCTAGCTAACTATGCAAGAGAGACTATCATTCCTAGGGACACATTGCATTCACAAGAGATTATATGACACAAAAATCAGCTAGCCCTCCAATACATCATAACAGCAGTGCGGTTCTTACCTATACTAGAATGTATATTATGACATGGAAATATCAAGCACAACGCCACATCTTGCTTTTTACAGCTCAGTAAAATATTAGATTTAATTCTCTTTCAAGAAAAAACAACCATTATTATTGTCTTTCCCTTTTTTATCTGGGAGAGCATTTGTTGCTATATTAGCAAAACATAATCAAAATGAAGTAAAAGGTTTAACAACAATTACCACATATTCACATTTTGTGATGCTGGCTGTGTAACTTAAATAGTAAAAGGTAAACAGTGAACACAGAGTTAACCATAAGCCGGACTTTGTTATGGAAGGTAGCATAAAACAAAGAAAAAACAAAAGAAAACTTCATGATATTGAATGAAATTAATGATGATCATGTAAAAATACTTCAGTGCTTGTATTTTTTAATACCGAAATCATAAATAAATATAACAGCGTACCTCTTTGGAATATAAAATGAGCAGCTTCCTCCAAATTATTGAGAAGTTTCTGCATGCTATCTATGATTTCAGAGCCTTCTCGTCTTTTGGTGAAATGCCTGCGTATGGCGACTGCAGCTCCAGTAACACTGCTAGCACCAACTGTAGCACCAACTACGGCTGCTGCAATTGTAGCTACTCCAACTGTGGTAACAGCCATGTTGTAGCATGGAGGGCAACTGGAGCTAATATGACGCTCAGATCAGGCGTGAGAAATGATAGAAGCATACAAACATGATAAGAGACATTAGGTCTATATCAATACAGGTAGACTTGATATCGATAATAGATAACAACTATAAGCGCATGAGAGATGATAACAAAATAGTTTTATTTGATCATAAAATATCACAAACAGAGGCAAGGTCTGCCTACATATATTCTGTTTCCTTGTGTGTTTGTTTTATTTTCATTATGAATTGTTGCAAAACAGTGAGAAAAATAATTGAGCAGCGATGAGGGTCCGTGTGCACAGTAGCATAGCTAATCGAGGCGCTGGACCCAGTTAACAGCTAAAAACAATATATAAAAGCCAGAAGCCACTACATGGAATGAAGCAGGTGTTACCTTAAGGCCGCTTTGAATCCTGATGTTGAGGCCATCACCCGCAGCCCCACAGGCAGCGAGTTCCATATATCAGCAGATTGGTAGGTGACCTGCCTTTGGCCACAGGCAGAAGAGGAGACTGGGTACGGCAAAGAATATTGGGAGTGTCGGGTATTATAAGAGTGGGCTGGCGATGATATTAAGCTATAGTGTTTATGAGCAAGCAAACCTAGCCGGTGTTTGTATAACAGAGAGATGGGTAAAACTTTTGTCTTTTTGAACAAAGGAGAAGTGTGGGTGTTAAGCTTTTTGTGACAAATTATACGGATAAGGCGCTTTGCACTATCGATATTGTGTTTATATAGCAAGCTGGAGCATTACCCCATGCCTCTAGACAATACGAAATCTTGCTATTTATCAGGTTGTTATAAAGTAGCAATAGTGTGCTGCTAGGAAAATATGTGGATGCTTGATAGCTTAGTCCAAGGCTTTTGTGGAATTGATTCTTTTAGTTTAGTATATGGGAAGACCAATTTAGGGTTTTATCTATGGTAACTCCCAAAAATTTTATGTAATTGGCTTCAGCTATTTCAGTATTGCGCAATTTTACTGTGTTGTACATGGTAAATTTATTTTGTGGATTTTTAATAACAGTGTAGTTTATTTTGTCAGTGTTCAGGGTTAACTTTTTGTTGTCACATCAGCTTTTGATGTTATCCAGCTCTGCATTTATGGCTTCTGACTCTTGGTTAAGATCTTTACTAGTTATAAATAAGTTTGTATCATCAGCAAAGAGAATCGGTTGAAATTTTTGACAGCATAATATTAGGTCATTAATGTACAATAGAAACAGGGTTGGCCCAAGAATGGACCCCTGGGGGACACCACAGGTTATTGGCAAGGGTTGAGAAATAGTGTCATTAATTACTACACATTGAGAACGATCAGTTAAATAATTATGAATAAGGGAGGCAGCAGAACTGGAGAAATTTAATCCAGTCAATACTTTTACTCAAATGCTGTGATTAATTGTGTCAAATGCTTTTGAAAAGTCAATGAAAACACCTAGAATAGCATAGCCTTGGTTGAGTGCAGCCAATGTGTTGTTAGTAAATTTAACCAAGGCCTCTAGAGTCTCCTTTTTCTTTGGAAACCAAACTGCGATTTAGAGATTATATTTTCGTGGGTCAAGTGGTTGTGAATTTGACAGTTGATTAATCTTTCAAGTACTTTGGAGAATATGGGCAAGATGGAAATAGGGCGATAGTTATTGCATGAATCTTTGCTCCCTTTGTTTTTGTATATAGGTAAGGCTCTGGCACTTTTCATTTTCTGTGGTACAGCACTATTTTTCAAGCATTTGTTAATTATGAAAGTGAAGGGTGACACTAAATATTCAGCACAAATTTTAACTAGTATGGGTGGTACTTTATCTAGGCCCTGAGCTTTTCTTTCGTTTATACATCTCAGCTCATGTAGTACATCAGCTTCATTGATTGATAAGAAATCAAATTGCTTATAGTCACATTTATAATCAATGCCTTTTGTGTAAGAGGATGGAATAGCATCAGCTAGCCTAGGTCCAATTTCGCTAAAGTATATGTTAAACTCAGAAGCAATTTCCAAGTCATCAGTAAATATTAAATCACCTTTGACTATTTTATTTATGTTTTGTGAAGATGCCTTTACTCGCCCGCTGACAGAGCTTACAATATTCCAGAGGTTACGTGTATCTGATTCACCTGATATAATTTCATTATAATACTTTGCTTTGGCTTCTTTAATCATAGTTGAAACTTTGTTCCTTTGTTTCGTACAACTTAGCTTCAAGCTAGGGCTAAAAGGATAAGCTTTGTGCTTGCTAAATATTCTGTCCTTTTTCCTTGTCTATGCTATCAATTTTCCAGTAATCCATGGGCTAGTGCTGGCTTTTCTATCTAGGGATCTTATTTCTTTAATTGGGGCTAGGCTAGGATATCAAATATTTCTAAGGTTTTTTTTAGAAAGTTACTATAAGCGATATTTACATTTTGAGCATTATATACTGATGCATTCCAGTCAACCTTGTCACAGAGAGATTTTAAATTTAAGATGGAAATATTTTTGTAAAATCTTTGATGTCTTGTCTTTGAGGCATGGGGCATAATTTTGTTGAACAAAGCAAGCACAGGCTTATGGTCAGATGTGTCCTTCTCAATTGTTCCACTGACGACCTCATGAGAGCAGAAGTTAACTAATATATGATCAATGCAAGTTTTAGAAAAAGTCGTAGTGCGAGTAGGAATGGTGATTAAGTTTTGGAAGTTATACTGGTGAATGATATTGAGATATTCGTCAGAACTTGAGCTCAGAGTGTCAATATTCAAATCACCGACAATCACATGGTCCCTGCCTCTCCCTCCGCCCGCAGCCAAGAACAGCTCTAAATCAGAAATAATCCCACCAAGGTCTGACGATGGTCTGTGGTAAATAGAAGTAAGATGCAGCGGCCCCCCACCAACACCAACCAGTTCCATAGTAATTGCCTCTGCTCCTTCAAGTTTCAATGGACGGCACTCTTCCACTGCCATTCCACTGCGCGCATAGACCCCTGTGCCTCCACATCTAGTTGGCCTGCTGTGTTCATGGTTATACAGGAATGTTTCACTTAAACATATCATACTGAAGGAAAATTTGAAGTTAGTTAACAGTTCAATCAGCCGATTATGATTTTTACGAAGACTACGAATATTACAATGCAAAATTGAAAATCCACTACATTTAAGTTCATGCAAATCATAGGTCTCATAATTGAGACATGTGTTATTTGCCTCCATCATTTTATACAAATACATCTATTTTTATATGTAGACTCGATCTCGAATGCTGATGATATGTAGTCTCAAGTGAATAAATGAAGTTAAAGTACTTTGTATTACACAAAATTTACTGTAAATTTTAATCATCTAGAGGACTAATGCTCTCCTTTCTCCTCTCTCCTCTCTCTCCTCTCTCCTCTTTCCCTCTCTCCCTCTCTCTCAAGATATCATATGATTTGGAATTATAAAAAAATTATTAAAACTTAAATGCCATACATTCAAAATCTAGATGTCATATGAGTTAGAATTATGTATATAATTATGTAAAAAAAATTATCAAAACTTAAATGCCATACATTCAAAATCCATATGCCATATAAGTTCAAATAAAGTAAAAAAAATAATCAAAACTCAAATGCCACTTAAATGCCACTCAAATGCCACTCAAATGCCACTCAAATGCCCCTCAAATGAAATACAATATTAACTCGGCGAATTCATTCAACGCCGTAACCCGTTGCATCACCCCCGAGCACTCATCCACAAAAAAACACTTGGTAGGGAGATCTGCTCATATATTACTACTCACAGGGGTGGTACAAATCTGCAGTACATACTACTGCTGTACAAGTTTTATGGTTCTTTTGTAGTCTTACAGACCATTACTGGGGCCGCTGTGGCACCAGTCCCTAGTCTTAGCACTGCCTGGGCTAGTTATAGCAACAAAGCAGTTTATTTGACTAAAACTATTTTCGTGCCTGCCTTTTTTTATTAACAAAAATATCCGCATTCTGTTGAACTTGCCTCCTTATGAAAGTGCATTTACAATGCAATGCACATTAGATATTGAAATGGTGAAAATCAGTACCTGAAAACTGACAGTTGACAAAAAATTACAAAAAATGGCTACTACATCATATCTTACTGTTCATACAAAAAACAAATGTTGTAAAATTCAAGATCGGTACAAAATACAAGCCAAGAAATATGTTGCTTCAAATAATTTTATTTTACAGTGTACAATGGCCAAAGCTGTCAACAACATCTCAACATCACTAATATATCAATTTATTGAATGTCACAAAATATGAATTGCTTACTGTTGTTGTCTGTTTTCATAAATTTATGCTGTAGTTTATCTTTGTGTAGCACTGGACTCTTAACTGGTAGCAAGGGAAAGCAACTCTAATAAAAGACATCTTGAATAGTTGCCATGACAGTTTAGTGTCACACATAAAAGAGATAAGAAATACGTTTATGTGTACATAGACACATAAACTGTGTGGTGGATTTTAGTGTACATACTCTTTGCGCACATGTTGTACCACGTTCTGGCATCCACACAATAGCCGTTGGATGACCAGAATAACTAGTAACTACCAAACCGAATGGACTATAACTATATCTATGTCCATACCGACCCTGTATACACCTATACCGACCCTGTATACACCTATACCGACCCTGTATACACCTATACCAACCCTGTATACACCTATACCAACCCTGTATACACCTATACCAACCCTGTATACACCTATACCGACCCTGTATACACCTATACCGACCCTGTATACACCTATACCAACCCTGTATACACCTATACCAACCCTGTATACACCTATACCGACCCTGTATACACCTATACCGACACTGTATACACCTATACCGACCCTGTATACACCCATACCGACCTCAGTGGGCCGGCAGGAAGTGAGTCAATGAAGCCTGAGGACCTAAAAGCAGCCTGGGAGAAGCAGGAAGCCAGCTGCCGGTGATCTCCACCCCTAACCCTTACGTAAGATAAAAGACTGAAGCTACAAAGACCAAGGACCTAGAGACTAACTGTGATTGGTGCATGAACTTCTAACTCCACCTACTACTACAGGGCGCCTATTCTCTTTAAGCCCTTTCTGATTATCTTATTTGTTATGTATTTATATAACCATGTTCATTGGTACATATTGTAATGTTATTCTGTGATTGGTTAGCTCCTTCCTGTGCATTGCCTATAAAAGGCAGAACTTTGCTTATACTAGTCAGTCGTAATTGGAACTTTTACTAACTCGTTTATTCTGGAGGAATAAAAGCATATGTACTCAATAGCACTGAGTTATTCGTCTGAGCCGAGGGCTCCCTACTGGTTGCAGAGTAGAAATACTCTGTCTTGTATTCATTCGGTGCATCACCGACCTTGTTGTTGTAACAGGTAAAACTAACAACTGGTGGCAGTACGCTACCAACCTCAGCTAGTAATTTCAGTCCCCAAAATCCACTACAACGAGACATGAACGGGTTTGTAAAAATCATAACACTTTAATCATACGATGTACATCAAATAATTGAAACACAGTGTTACATCATCTGTTAAATGTTTAAAAGATGTATATTAAATATTTCAAGGAGTTTGTGCACTGTGGGAAGAGTTTATGTACTGTGGGAGGAGTTTATGTACTGTGGGAGGAGTTTATGTATTGTAGGAGGAGTTTACGTACCATGGGAGGGGTTTATGTACTGTGGGAGGAGTTTGTGCACTGTGGGAAGAGTTTATGTACTGTGGGAGGAGTTTATGTACTGTAGGAGGAGTTTATGTATTGTAGGAGGAGTTTATATACTGTGGGAGGAGTTTATGTACTGTAGGAGGAGTTTATGTATTGTAGGAGGAGTTTATATACTGTAGGAGGGGTTTATATACTGTGGGAAGAGTTTATGTACTTTGGGAGGAGTTACGTATTGTGGGAGGAGTTTATGTACTGTGGGAGGAGTTTATGTACTGTGGGAGGAGTTTATGTACTGTGGGAGGAGTTTATGTACTGTAGGAGGAGTTTATGTATTGTAGGAGGAGTTTATGTACTGTGGGAGGAGTTTATGTACTGTGGGAGGAGTTACGTATTGTGGGAGGAGTTTATGTACTGTGGGAAGAGTTTATGTACTGTGGGAGGAGTTTATGTACTGTGGGAGGAGTTTATGTACTGTAGGAGGAGTTTATTTATTGTAGGAGGAGTTTATGTACTGTGGGAGGAGTTACGTATTGTAGGAGGAGTTTATGTACCATGGGAGGGGTTTATGTACTGTGGGAGGAGCTTTTGTACTTTGGAAGGAGTTTATGTACTGTTGGAAGGCATTAATGCCATGTGGGATGAGTTAAGAAGGTAAGGCTTGGCTACACTGTGCAGACGTTTTGTTGCCAATGCTTTTATATAATGGATAATCACGATGAGCCAGAAGCTATACAAACTGATCTAGTGCACCAATGTATGGTGCAAATCAGCAAGCTGATATAGAGCAAAGTGTGACTTTTTAGCCTGTTTCATCTTCAACAATAAAATGGTATTTTTTTCCAGTGTAATAACTATGTTGCACAATAATAATTATAAACAAAAACATTTCTTCTCAGGTATATTTGCTTTTATTTTTACAATAACACTCATTATTTGTATTTAGTTGATGGAGGTATTTAATAGTAAACCATTAAAATAATATGAATTAATTGTTTATTTTTATTATCGTTATTATGAATTATAAATTTAATTTATATAATCATCACATGTGCTATATGAAATGAATTTACTACAGATCTTTTATCAGCAACCACATTACATTAAGACTATTAGTATTCAAATTGAGGACACACAAATTCAATAATATGAGCATTTGTTCAGTTCTTGAAACTGATTTAGCTTTTTTTTTAGTAGAAATATTAGCAAAATTTCACTTTCCAGTCAACAGGCACTATCTCCCAGGTAACCTGCACTCTCTGCAAGACAACCTACCTTACGTTTCAGACAACTTGAAATATCCCCCAGACAACCTGCACTACCTCTAAGACAACCTGCACTACCTCCCAGACCACCAGCACTACCTCTCATACTGCGCTATCGCCTAGACAACTGTACAAAGTTGCACTGGCCCAATTGGCTCGACAAAGCAGTGATTCTGGATTTTAGCTATTTCGTGGTCCCGATATTCCAATGTGGCATCAACTTAGCGTTCGGTCAATTTGCTGTCCTACTGACTACAAAAATTTAAATGATCCAGCTCTATGCTGACTGACAATCTTCTTAAGCGCTGCTTTGCACTGAGTATGCTTTCGCTATAATTATAGTGCTTTCCTATGTAGTTATGGTGTGCAGCGAAGTGCGGAGTGAGTAAGAAATTTCTGAGAGGGTCAAGGCCAAGGTCACTCTCATTTACTGATACACGCTACAGATATTTATATGGAATGCAAGCAAAGGAGACAAACAAAGATAGCAACAATCCATGCCTTGCTGGTTGTGGTTAATATACAATAGATTTGGCTGGAAGTAATGTAAAATATATAACTGTGAATAGCATGCGTTTGTTGTAATTATTTATATATGGCTTTCTATTCTAAATGTCTGTGGCTGGTGACGAAAAATTAAATTGGGTATTGTCCATGTCACTGGAGTTTGTTTAGGATTTGTCCTCTCTTGAGTGTGTTTGTTGCCACCTAATATAATATGTTGTAAATTTTTAAATTGATGAGCTTGTAAACATAGTTTGTTTTAGACAATCACAGGGTGACGATGTGCTATTGGCATTCGGAATAAACCAACACACTGACTTGATTTTTCAAGTACTTGAAGGTGCAGATGCATTGGTCGTTCCCATTGGAACAGCTTCCAGTGGCAATCGTCTCTGGAATTAGCCACCCATTAGAGTCTCGTGGGTAGAACTGGTGCATTAAGGAATTTACTTTGTCTCTGCATCTAGGTAAAGTATCATGTCACAATCACATGGTTGGTGTCTGTCAGGCATTAAGAAAGGTTTATATGTTAATTCGATTATTAAACAAAACATCAAAGGTTGTAGTTCATATATTATTTATTCTTGCAAGTACCAAAAAGTAATGTGGATGTAATATAGAGATTAGTGAGATCTTTTGCTTGCTTAATTTCTTTAACTTAGTTGTTTCTCTTAACTACAACGTTTGTAAACAAATAGCTGTACGATATCTCAGGCAGCCTTCAAAAAAGCTTATTTCAAAATCAAATACCACGTCTGGTGACTATTGATCTTGTTTGTTCCAATTTAATTTTTAATTTTAAGAAGTTTTAATCTAACAACAGCATAACGACACAATCAATAAACTGTCTCTAGCGGATATATCTGACATATAACTTTGTGGTACAGAGTTTGGTAACTACAGTTATATCTAACTAATCACATAGACATACATGTATCTAGAGTAGTATAGAAGTCTACGGTTGTCTACTCAAGCATGTATCTATACATTCTTTGTCTGTGTAAGTGTAAGATATAACATCACGTTATTGGTAGATCATTGTGTATTGGATCTGATGAATGAAATCACATATTACATAATCTGTTACATTATAAGAGTGTTCGCGATTTATGTTTACCAAATAAAATTCAATAGAAATAATCAGCTAGGCAATAAAATTAATCGATGAATAATAATTTTTCTTGAAACAAGTGGGTCAACAAAAGGTATTTTACTGAACGAAAAAATCAACGAGCATTTAATAATACTGTTTAAGTGTCGTGAAATAAAACGGAACACTATATAAATTATAACGAGGCGGTCTACCAATCTTATATAAATAAACCTGGTTTTATATCCTCAAGACTGTTGCGTATGAAAATGAATATCGTAAAGCTATGGTACAAATTAAGGCAAATTTACTACCTATAATTGCTTATAGCAATGCTATTTTTATTTTTCTTAATTTTGCTGTATACTGGGGGAATTGTTTCCGTGATTTGTTAAGCAACTGATATGACTTTATCTAATTATGGAGAAGTTTGAGTCTGATGTTTTGATGCGTGTCCGACATATTGATTTAAGAACACAAATTAATTTTTGAACATGTCGCAAAAAAGTCTAATACAATACACCACTTCGGGTAGCAATTTATGCGAAGTAGAACAAACATACTTGAAATGAAATGTTGTAGAACTGGAGTGCTAACGCATCTTTTATAAGCCCAGGACAGAAAAAAAACTGTGGGACCAGAACAGTCCTATAACTGTACAGTTTATGTGTAGGACCAGAGCAGTCCTATTACTGTATAGTTTATGTGAAGGACCAGAACAGTCCTATAACTGTACAGTTTATGTGTAGGACCAGAGCAGTCCTATTACTGTATAGTTTATGTGTAGGACCAGAACAGTCCTATTACTGTATAGTTTATGTGTAGGACCAGAACAGTCTTATAACTGTATAGTTTATGTGAAGGACCAGAACAGTCCTATAATTGTACAGTTTATGTGTAGGACCAGAGCAGTCCTATTACTGTATAGTTTATGTGTAGGACCAGAACAGTCCTATTACTGTATAGTTTATGTGTAGGACCAGAACAGTCCTATAGTTTTATTATAATATATTCTCAGGTTTTATAGCACATCTGACATCTGCTTGTGGTTATGTTGGCTGTTATGAGGATATATCCGGTGATAGAGCATTGTCAGAGGAAAAGGCACATTTGAGAGGCAACCAAACAATAGAGTTGTGCATTGCATTCTGTTCTGCTGACGGTAAGTGATTTATAGACATATTAGTAGTTTGTGATTGTGGGTTACATAATCAGTATCATCTGTAACAGGTATGCATCAATTAAAACTGTTCGATTGACCAAAAATACTTCTTTGAAGTCTGTGAAATAGCAAATGTTAATAAAAATTAATCGCTTTGGAATACAGAAAGTATAGAGTGCAGCAATGCATAAGACATACACTGAAGAGGCATTAAGTTTTGGAAAGAAATCGAATCAAAGGCAATTCTATTAACTTGTTTCGTATTATTGAAACTTACCAATCGTGACTGTTGTCATCTTATATTATGGCCAAGTTTCGAAAACTTGGCGGCAAGCGTGTTAGCCCATATTGGTAAGCATGTTAGCCCATATTGGTAAGCGTGTTAGCCCATATTGATAAGTGTGTTAGCCCATATTGGTAAGCGTGTTAGCCCATACTGGTAAGTGTGTTAGCCCATATTGGTAAGCGTGTTAGCCCATATTGGTAAATGTGTTAGACCATTCTGGTAAGTGTGTTAGCCCATATTTGCAAGCATGTTAGCCCATATTGGCAAGCATGTTAGCCCATATTGGTCTTGTTTTCTCTATTGCAGGACAGAAGTATGCAGGTCTACAAAGGGGCTGGAAATGTTTCTGTGGTACCAACTACAGCAAGCATGGAAAAGCGGAAGAAACAGATTGCAGCCAGCCGTGTGATGGCAACTCCAGCCAGAATTGTGGTGGACCTTCTGTTAATAGTGTCTATCAGATATTCTCAGGTATAAATAGTAATATGTGACAGTGAAATAATCATTGCTTGTTTATTGGTACTACTGTAAAGGATTTCGTTGTTGTCTTGAAACAACCTTCACTGACAACTGTTAGAAAGACGCCTGTACTGTATGATAATAGTAGTACGGTTATACAGAGTGCAAATAGACTGGTAGCGTAGGCTCTCTGTGGAAGGCAATTAATATAAATATTGTGGTGGAATTTTGTGACTACTACCACTGCGCAAGGCCCCCCTGACAACTGTTGAGTGTCAGGCAAGCCTAAATAGAGCCTGGCACAACCAGAACATAAGCAAGTCAGCCGGTAGAAACCCTACCGGCCCTGCAGCATTCACTGCCTGCCCTGCAGCATTCACTGCCTGCCCTGCAGCATTCACCGCCTGCCCTGCAGCATTCACTGCCTGCCCTGCAGCATTCACTGCCTGCCCTGCAGCATTCACTGCCTGCCCTGCAGCACACCCTGCCTGCCCCGCAGCGTGCACTACCGGCCCTGCAGTGCCATTACCATACCTATACCGGGTCGGTGAGAAAAGAACTGCTATAGCCTGAGAACTGAAATTGATACCAAAGGTGCAGGAGCCCGACTTTGCAACATAGCTGTCCTCAAACAAGACCAAAGCCAAGGACCACAAGCCATAAGGACCAGGAACCAGAGCTACTCATTGCACCACCATGAGTAAGCAAGATTGATTGAGAAGCTCCGCCCCCTACTTCTGGGCGCCTTGCGCATTTAACTCTATATTAACCAATGACTGTATCGTATATTTATATCTTATGATCTGATTAGTGTAAACACTTCCTGCCATTGCTGATTTGTTGCCCCTTGTTTGGGCATATGTTTTAATCATGTTCTGCCTATAAAAGGCAGAACACTTCACTTGATTCATTGTATTGTATTGGGATTCTACCTGTGCTTAAGCCAAGTAGCATGATACATTTACCCTTATTATACATTGCTGGTTATGCTGTGTAATAAAGTATGGTTTACTCAACAAGTCATTGAGTTGTACGTTTGAGCCGTGGGCTCCGGGAACAGTTGTGGAGTTGGCATTAGGGATGGCACTAGAATATTTATATCGCACATCGTCTATCGTGAGAGTTGTCCACCCGATTAATCGAAATATCGAGCTGCTACTTGGAAAACCAAATTGGCTCGATAGATGTACATCACATGTCCGCATTACGATAGATCGACCTATCGAGAGGGGACAACTCTTTATTATAGCACAAAATAGTCATGGGCAGAAAACTTGGAAGAAAAAATGGATGTATAATGCTGCATTAAGACCAAAAATCATGTTTGCAAAGGCTGTTATGGCTGTTGTTTGCAGACAAAAAGAGCCATTTTCATCTTCCTTCCACCTCTTTCTGGGATATACCTCTGAGCAAGAAAAACATTACTGGTACTAATAAGCGTATGAAATGAACTTAGTTCCGCTGCTGTTGAGTTTGTTGTCCCACCAGTAGTATGCACGTGCCGAACCGTCAGCAAGGCTGCTGCTGCTGAGAGAAGTCAGTTCAGCCCTCATCCTCAGGTCAGGGTGTAAGTGAGCAGGGCCACGGGGAGAGTGGAGGAGAGGGAATGGCACAGGAAGTGGTAAAACAAGAGCTAATATGATAACCAGCACCGACAGTGAAATGTTGCTATGCGAGTAGAAACAAAAATGAAATGTAATTAGTTAGAGAATCCCATTCATTAAACATGTCAACGCAGTACTGGATTTTGAAAGAGTGCCTCTATTTGAGGCGACAAACATGAACTTTATTATAATTGTGGAATTCAGAGAAAATAGATGACAAATAGATCACAATAACTGGAGTGAATTATCTTGTCTTTGCAATATGTATTATAAATTCTAACAAAACAGTTTTCACAACAGAAAGAAAAGAAGGTAATATTGAGCTATGCTTTTCAGAATCTACAGATTTTTCATGACAATGTTTTTATTTTACTTTTAATTTACTGTGCAGTTTACAGCACAGCCACTCAACCAACCATGCCTGGGTTCTTTTTAAGATTATATGCCAGGCAAGTATACATATCAACTTTCCCCGGTTTCAAGCGGTTTCGCTTCTTCGTAGCCATCTGCCCAGCAAGACTGAAGAGCCGTACCGAAGCGACGGACGTTGCATTCACACTCAGGTACTTTCTGGCCACACGCTGCAGCATTGGGAACTGCTTCCCTCTGAAGTGCCACCAGAGGTGTATTGGCTCAGTGGCACCTATAAGTTTTCTGGACACCTGACGGTAGTAATCCACCTAGAGAAACATATATATACATGTAGATAAACAGATGTGACACATAAAACGTACCAGTAGTTGCAAGGGATTATCAGGTCAAAAGCAATACGTCAAGACAATTAGGAGTATGTATTTTTGATTTGACCACGAGTGGTGTGCTTCACGTGTGCTGACGACTACTGAAACGAAAATAGCAATGAAAACCATGAGTATGGTTCTGCACAGGCCGAGTTGGGTAAGGGGGGAGTATACATCACATCACACAGACAGCGTGCCCAGCAGACTACCGCACAAAACAAACATATCGTCTCAAACTGCCAATTTTGAGGCTGTAAACCTTGGGGAGCATTCCTTGTGATGGAGCATTGTTTGTCAACGTTAAGATACATTTTGAGCCATGAATGCACCACAGATCTCTGTAATGCATATATGAGTCGCGAACAAAATTCTTACCACCAAAACTCACCTCTTTCCTCGCCCGAGTGAATGTATCATCACTATCTTCTTCCTCGTCGTCGCTTGAGTCAGCCAGCAGTTGTGTAAGGCTCATATTCTTCTGCGTAGTACTTGAGCTCGACTGGTCACCTCTGCCTTTCTCTTTGGCCCTGGCTGTCTTTGTAATATGTACACTCTCATCAACATCCTCCTTCTCACCCTCATCTTGCGCCTCTATAGGATGCAACCGAATATCAATACAGCATGTAAACAAAAACTCCTATAGTGTGATTTTACCCTGGCGCAACATGTACTCTTTCATGCATGAAACCTACAGGATGAATAAAGCATTGTGGGATAGATATTCTTTTCTGGTGAGTGATTGAAGTTGCAGCAGCGTCATTATTATTATTTTTCATTGTTGATATAATTTATTTATTATTATTATAATATTTAATATCATTATTATAATAAAATTATTATACATGCATACATACATATTATTATGTATTTATTGATTATTATTTCATCATCACTATCACTTCCTGTATTGTTTCATTATAATTAATAACAACAATGATATTATTAATTAATAATAATGTGCAGGATTTTATGGTGACGTGGCCAGTCACCTTGGTAGCGCACCTGCACCCTCTAGGTAGCAGAGTTGTTTGCCTTCTCAGACAAGCTTGCTGCCAGCTCGGCCTCCTCAGCGTCCGTCCTTCAGCATTGCTGCCAAAGGTAGGCCGTGGTAGACGAGAGTCTGTCAGGCAAGTCTGCCTCGAGCCTACTACTCGTCGTACAACACTGGTGCTGCCAGACCTAGTAGGTCGTCAGAGCTGGTTGCCTGGTAGAGTAGTAATGTAGAAATTGTGTAGAAATCAAGACTAAAGCTTGAGAGAGTGTTTAGCTATATTTATTCTCAATGGAATTGTCTAGCTATGCCTCGCGGTGAACACTGATTATTGTGAGGCATAGCAGCTCTATTTATATAAAGCGTTATGTAACATACAGTACAGTCAAGCCATAGAACAACAGTCAATGCCTTTAATACAAAAGGTAGAGTAAATAATAATTAATATAAATGTAAGAGTTCGTGCGATATAACTTGACTCGCTATAATGTCTTTCCAGGCGCCGTGTTACATATTTCCTGTACAATAACAATGTTTGTTATTTTAATTATTTACTGCTGTTGCTGTTTTAATTGCTAATTTCTCCCAATCAAAAGTCGTGTGTGTGGCCAGACCATGAGTATCTGTATGGCTTTTAATTTTTTCTACAGAGAAAATAATTTTTTTCTAGTTACTTATATTATTTATTGATTATTATGACAATATTATGCCTGATATCACACCTGCAGTTATTCGTTCCAGCTGTACAATTTGTTTATTTTTACTGGAATTAATTACCTTGTCTATTTTTTCTTGATTTACTTAGTGTTTTTATTATTATTTATAATAATAATTATTATTATTATAATAAATCAATAATTATAAATAATAATATAAGTATTTAACCTTTATCAAATAATAATAATAATAATGTATTTAATATTATACATAATAATAATAATAATACAATTATTATTATTAAATTATTAAGCTATTATTATTAGTATTATTATTATAAATAGTTTTTAACACAGGCCTACTGCAGAAAATTTGGTGGAATATTTGGACCATTTTTCGGAATTTTATGTTGTGTTTTGTTGTATAATAATTTATTATAATAATTATTATTATGATGATATATATATATAATTATTATTATTTATATTATTATGGTTATTATATTATTAATTACTTATTATTATTATTATAATTATTTATTATTAAATTATTACAACGATTAATTATTATAATAATAACTTATGTTAATTAAACGATGATTTCTAGTGGAAGTACTTTTTCCATCTTAATTCACTAGTGTTAATAATAATAGTAACTCTGCAAACAAACTCACCTGTTCGCAAGCGAAGCTGCTAAGAAGTTCTCTCTTTCCCCGCGGTTTTGACGAGAGCATGAGACAAAAAGGAAGCAGATAAGTCATCTGCAGACCAAAGGGTAAGCTGCAGCAAAATGTATGGGTTACTCTTACCATAAAAAAAACCTACCTATCGTATCGGTAATGCTAATGCGTAGTGGGTCGATATCGATAGCCGATCCGATAGGTCGATGTGGATTCCAGCATTGGAAAAACCAACATCGAGGAGACAACTATCGACTATCGCTATCGACTATCGTCCTATCGTGCAACACTAGTTGGCATACTCCTCTGTTGGAAGTTGACCTCTAGAATGAGGCGTTGTTGGTGGACGTTTGGTCGGCCCCCAAAATCCACTACAATATCAAGCGCCACCGGTGTGGTGATAAAGGCTCTCTATCGTAGAAGGTGGTAGATACGCACAGCAAGCGCTACCAGATGGTAGTATAGGCTCTCTGTTGTAGGAGATCTGTATAGCAGACAGATCCGGTTAGTAAGGTATGTGAACTTTAGTGATGCAGGCAACCGGCCTCATTAAATACACTTGTTTCAGATAAATAATAATTTATTAGTAGAACACAAAAGCTTGCCGGATAAATAGTCCTTACAAGCGTACAGTAACTTGACTTCTCAGATCCAACACTAAGACATTACAAGCAATTGCTGACACTTATAGACTAGACACTATCTCAGCCTGAACTAAACTAGTTCTGACGAACTCTAAGCAAATCTAAAACAACTCTGAGCGTTGGGCGAATTGCCTCTCTATTTATAGGAAAGGACAACAGTTGAAAATAATAGCATATGATTGGCTTAACTGCTAGCTAGCACAATAGAGATATGAATAATAAGGGGGTGGATTAAGTATAAAAAATCACATTGATAGCTGGCGCATTGAGAACTGACTGGCCGCCAAATATTCAAGTGTTAATTATAAATAGATATATAATGGCGTCAACCATCAGTCCATAGCTCGTAATTTTCAGCGCTTGATCTTGAATCAGCGAGGGTCCCTGGATCGTCTGCTTCATCTGTGTAAAGTACTGTATTATCATTTGAACAAGCTGGTGCATGTTCAACTAGCGCTGTCAGCCCACTGCTCACTCATGTGTGCACTACTAGTAGATCAAACCAGCAGGCACACTATCTAGCTGCAAGGCCGCTCGAGGCAGTTTCTATTATACTATTACCAACACTTTTCTTATCTGAGTTTACACCACAGATATCATGTGATAAGTTCTACAGAAATTTTGTATTTTTTTAGATTTACAGAAAGAGCCCATAGACCATAAAGGTGCAAATGGAAATGCATATAAACAGAAGACCATTAAGATAGATGTAGACATTGTAAGTTATATAGAACATCCCATGGATCCAGAGAAGATAATAGCAGCCACTACACAACAACTGCTAGAGATAGATAGAGATGGAGAGTGTAATGTTATAGCTGGTAGTGAACTCACTACAAGTAGTTGTAACTATACAACTAACAATCACATATTCTCTACCATCACTCATATACTTCATGTAAACTTTAGTTCTGTATGTGTTGTACCAGACAGTTTAAGTAGTCAGTACTCTCTATTGATAACAGACAAACAAGACTCTTGTGTTACAGTTCTTGACTTGACTGACTTATCTGCAGACACTGCGATTGGTGAGTGCGGGAACAATTCACAGCTGACACCAAATATACCTTACCAATTAAATGACATGACATTGAATGAACCAGCATTCATCACTGTAACATATTTCTCTGAGTGTATTAGACTAGTAATAACTTGTGGCACAAACAAGAAGTTGCATCCAGTTTACATATTTCTTTATTCACATCACATTGTTGCTTATCAGCATTCTCAAATAAACACTAAGAAGGGGTACATATCAGAAACATATGAATCAGAAATAACACTGAGATCTTCTGGTAAAATAAAGAAAAATTGTGAGTTTCGGGTTATATCAGGTGACTCAACCATACCTCCGGTTAGTAAGACTTGCAGTGATACCTACCACTACTTCATACCTGTTTACTACAAGGGTTTATATCTAGTACCTATCTCTGGTCATCTCAAATCTCTTTCTGTTATCAACAATCAATTGCAGACTGTAAATATTAGTGTTGCATCTTTGCCAGAGGAGGTAAAAACCTCAACGACAGCTATACAGTTGTCAGCTAGCAATGGAGGACTTATTGTGTTTAGTCAGTCACTGAAGACTTTCTACTATTTGCTAGGGAGTGAGAGTTTTAGTAGACATATCTCTCATGTGAGACTAGTTGAAAGTAGCCTTTGTCCCCAACAAGTATACAAACGATACATTACTTCAATGGTAGAAATTTGTGGTACACTTTGTGCTAAGGATTTGAGTTGTATTGCTATATCATACAAAACTGACTCACATGACTGTTTCCTACATGAACTTTATGAACCTACTGGGACTGTAGACTCTACTAGTACATATTGCTACTACTTGATTACGGTCGAATGAGTTTTATTGTTGATATCTATGAAATAATCTCAGATTAACCTGTATTTAATCTTATACATTTATTACCTGTCAATCAATCACGTTTGTTGAACTTTTGATAATTTATTATTAAAGAGTTTATAAGTGATCTTAATTGAGTCTAATTAACGTAATCTACCAATTCTGGTAGCTAGAATTGTAAAATATTTTACCTATTTTGAAGTCTGTTGATTAAGCGCAGTGATTCACCGAGTTGTCTCGATGCTTTCTGAGTCGCGGTGATTCACCTAGTTGTCTCTATGCTTTCTGAGTCGCAGTGATTCACCAAGTTATCTCTATGCTTTCTGAGTCGCAGTGATTCACCAAGTTGTCTCTATGCTTTCTGAGTCGCAGTGATTCACCAAGTTGTCTTTATGATTTCTGAGTCGCAGTGATTCACCAAGTTGTCTCTACTTTCTGAGTCGCAGTGATTCACCAAGTTGTCTCAATGCTTTCTGAGTCGCAGTGATTCACCGAGTTGTCTCTATGCTTTCTGAGTCGCAGTGATTCACCAAGTTGTCTCTATGCTTTCTGAGTCGCAGTGATTCACCAAGTTGTCTCTATGCTTTCTGAGTCGCAGTGATTCACCAAGTTGTCTCTATGCTTTCTGAGTCGCAGTGATTCACCAAGTTGTCTCTATGCTTTCTGAGTCGCAGTGATTCACCAAGTTGTCGCTATGCTTTCTGAGTCGCAGTGATTCACCAAGTTGCCGCTATGCTTTCTGAGTCGCAGTGATTCACCGAGTTGTCTCTATGCTTTCTGAGTTTTTCAATAATATAATACTATTTTTAATAAAACAACATCACGATCAGATGGAGAGCTACATTTTTTTGGTAGATGCCTGCTTTCCCTGTCAAAAGTGCAAGTTTACTCTAACAATTATAGTTGCTGCTGCTGACTAAACCAAACCTGTGATATAATTTCTCCTTCCAAAATAGATTTTTAGAAAAATGGCTTCTGGAATAAATGCAATGAACCTGCAAATATGGTAAAGTAAGCAAATGAGTGAGTGCGCGGAGAGTTGTTGTTATTGACTTGTATCTAAGCTAAGCTCAAAATATATCAAAATTTTAACATAAAATATTATATAAGTATTGCACCAAGTGCGCAGAGAGGAACTAGAGATATAGCATTACATAATCACAGCGATAGCCTGGTGAACAGCCCAAAAGTGTGTTCTTGTCATGGCACTTCTGATGCATAAATGTTTAACAATCTGTTTCGTTGTGACTGTTTTGTTTCTTGCGAAAATCTTAGGGGATGGAAATTTTGTCCTTGTTGCCACACTTCTTTGGTCATTTCTTTCTTACGTTCACTCATAAATACATGTAAGTTTATCAGAAGGCAATGCTGGCAGCCATCATCAGCTTTGGAAAAATAATTAACAGTATTGTTGGTATTCCGTGTCTACCCAACAAGCAAATAACATCCAGGGGACATTTCACAACATTGTCTTTATGAAACATTGGCACAAAATGTTTTCTGAATATTGTTGTAAGGTTTTGACATAACGTTTCAGGAAAATGTTTTGCGAAAATGTTTTTGAGACGTTTAGAAAATGTTATTCAAAATGTTTGCCCGGACATTACAGCAACATTGTGACAAAATGTTTATACAACATTCGGAACAATATTAAGAAAATATTACTGAGCTAATGTTCTTTTAAAACGTTTAAAAAATGTTCAAATAACAATTGTGCAAATGTTGGTTTGTAACGTTACAGGAATGTTCCACTTGGATGTTATTTCAACATCGTGATGTAACATTCCAATAATGTTGCTTTTGAACATTGTTCTAACATTTTAGCAAAGGTTATTGGGAGGTTATCACCCGACATTTTTCTTCAAACCTTTTTACAACATTAAGATAATGTTTTCTTAAACGTTACTTCAACACATTGTAAAAATGTTATTGACTAATGTTTAGCAAACGTTTTTTTACAACCTTTGCTTAACATTTTTCAAAAACATTACAGCGATGTTTCTACTAATGTGCTGGGAACGTTTTGCAGCCAACATTACGGTCAAACAATCATGTAATGTTGAGATAACATTTGCTCAAACGTCATTTCAGAACATTGTTACTATGTTACTGCGTAATGTTCAGCAAATGTTTGTTTTTGACATTTGTTTAACATTGTTTAAAAACATTACAATAATGTTTTTACCAATATTCTGTGATCGTTTTCAGCCAACATTGCTTTCAAACCTTTTTAGAACAATAACATAATGTTCTCCCAAGTTTTACTTCAGCGCATTGTCACAATGTTATTGGGCAATGTTTAGAAAGCATTTGTTTACAACCTTTATTTGACATTTTTTAAACACATTACATCAATGTTTTTACTAATGTGCCGGGAAGGTTGTGCAGCCAGCGTTGCTGTTAAACATTCCTGCAATGTTTAGATAACGTTTGCTCAAATGTCATTTCAGAACATTGTAACTATGTTACGATGTAATATTCAGCAAACGTTTGTTTTCAACAGCTATTTAACATCGTTTAAAAACGTTAAAATCATGTTTTTAAAAATGTTCTGGGATCGTTTTCAGCCAATATTGTTTTCAAAAAGTTATACAATGTTCAAATAACATTTGCTTGAACTTTATTTCAGAACATTATTACTATGTTACTATGTAATGTTTAGCAAACATTTGTTTTCAACCTTTATTTAACATCATTGAAAAACATTACAATAATGTTTTTAAAAATGTTCTGGGAATGTTTTCAGCCAACATTGTTTTCAAACATTTATAGAATGTTGAAGTAATGTTTGCTCAAGTGCCATTTTAGAATATTGTAACTATGTAACGTTTAGCAAATGCTTGTTTTCAATGTTTATTTACCATTGTTTGAAAATATTACAATAATGCTTATAAAAATGCACTGAGAACGTTTTTCATCCAACATTATTTTCAAACGTTTATGGAACGTTGAAATAATGTTTACCCTAATAGTACACCGGAACATTGTAAAATGGTTGTGAGGCTCCTTGTAAAACAAAATTTTGGATAAAATTGTAGTATACAGCAAACATTTATTTTTATGGAGTAAAGTTGTTTCTGACCAAGTTTTTTTGATGAATTTTTTTTGCTATTTTGTGACACAATACTAAAAGTACTGAACACACAGAGGCTGTGACTTGTCAGTTACCTCAAAAGCATTTTCTGGCAAACTTGTGACTGGATTTTAGGGTAGCCAAGGGCATATGCTCCTATTGCTGAACATTTTTTGTCAATGTCTTTTTTCAAAATCTTGAATAACTTTTTGACTAAGGTCAACCGTTGATGAATTCCTGAACAAAAAAACCTTTTTTGTCTACATTAAAACTAGACAATGATCACTTTATATCAGGCTATTGTTTTGCAAAAAAAAAGTTTGTGTGAGATTTGAACAGTTATGTTTACCATATTTTCCATCATTTAAATAGCTTTGTATCCAAGAGAAAATCAGATAGTTGCAGGGAACCACATAATGCGTTTGTATGCACCAAAGCTTGATTGCTGAAATTTACTAATCTATTTGCTAGCAAAAATTCCTACTTTGACAGAGAAAGTAATGGGGACACAACTTCTCTGAATTGCTGAGCTATACCATGTGCTGAGTGAAATATTCACCAAGTTCTAATTTGCAACATGGTAAAAAAAACTATACCAGTAAGTAGCTTCAGCCAAGTGGTTAAACTCTGCAATGTGATTCAAGTTTGTACATTAAGCATTGTTACAATTTTTTCTTCGGTGTATCAGATTTTAGTTATTTTAGGCCTATTATTTTGTTAGAGGCGAGAAAGTCATTATGTCAACAAAGCAAAGCTAGATGAAAACTATTGGCTAGACCTACATCTGTTTAAGTGGAATAACTAACTTTAAAGAAATCACTTTTTTTGTTGAGCCCATGTAGTTCTCGATTGCATGTTCAGTAATTAGTTATTGCAACATAATTAGCCGAAGCCTTTAGTCTATCAACTTGATTTTAAAGCTCTTTTTATCCAGTGGATAATAACAGTATTTTATAAGCAAAAACCGTTGACTATTCTCCATGTGAAAGCAACTGGTTGATCTTCATTCAAATTCATTGAAAGTTCACTGTCAAACCGAAGGGTAGAATGATGGAGTGCAGATAACTCCTGCATTGCTTACAAGCTGTTTGATTTTTCTTTGGTTCCAATGTTGAGAAACACAATGTTGTTGAAATTAAGCATGGAGTTGCAGATACAGAGAAAAAATGACTTCTGCATGTCCAGTTGGTAATTTTGATACTCATTTTAGTTAAATATGTTTCTATGGCAAACGTTCTTGGAAATGGTTGGCCCATAGCAAAAGTTCACAATGTTGAGCTTTATCAAAATTTAGAGGCATTGAACCTTTAGCCTCAAAACGATTGATTCTTTTAACTTTTTGAGGTCATCATCATGGTCTCAAAAGGAAAGCAATTGATTTGTTACTAAAACTGTATTTCATTATGCTTTATGCATAAAAACCATCTCATAAAAAAGTATAGTGTCTGAATATACAACTAGTTTGACATGTTGGTGACTTCCAATGTGTTTATAACTATTGAGCAACGTGTCTTAAAATCTTATGGTACAATCAAGTTGAACTGGCAGTTATTTATTTTTTTATTTTTAATTAAAGTTTTTTTTATGTGAAGCCTTGAATAACAATTATTTGGTTGCATTATATTGAAGCCTGTTGATATGGACTTGTTTGTAGTCATATTGCGTAGTGAGTGGAATATTAGCATGGTGCTACATAGACAAAATTAGGTTTTTTTTTATTCGTTGCCATCAAGATCTCACAGTAAATATCTGATGTGCGCAAAGTCTGTGTTATTTAATCATGTAATCCTTCTGACCTCCCACTATAAAACCTCATTAGTAGAGCATCCAGAAACAATGGCAAAGTAGCTTTGGTTATGAAGGTCTTTGAACAGACGTGAAGGTGTTTCATTGTTAGGCGAAGCCTTTCAAAATAAAGCAATTATCGTAGATATCAGGGCGAATTACTGTACAAGGAAAATTTCTAGGCCAACAAATTGTTAGAAACAAATAAGTTTCACATTTCAAGTCAATTATGCTACCCTCTTTTCCAACATCGATCGATTTCAGTTTTTATAGACCGTTTCTAAATGCATTATTTGGGGCAGCACCTCTCTATCACGACTTTATTAATTACCCACTTTCGATGGTGCAGTTAAAAAGTTTGCTCTGTTTGCTTTCAAACAAACATGAAGAAAACAACTGTTTCAGAAAATGGTTACCGATTTTTGGATTTGCACAAAGACAGGTATGAAAATCACAGTGCAAATTTTACTGTATGTACTAATGCAGCGCTATTGATCAGAGTTTTTTATGTAGCGCCTTATTTAACAAAATTTGTTTTCAATACTTTTTGCAGCTACATTGAAGAAAAGTTAACTGATATGATAACTACTGGCTTAGCCCTGGCAACTTGTTATTTTGTTGTATGCTTTAGAATCTTGTAAATGCAGTGATCCTTTGTAAAGTGGTGCCTAGAGATAAAAATCTTTTGATCAGTAGTTTAAGCTAGTTACATAACCAATGTAAGGTTGATGAGCTTGACCTAGAACTAGATTATGGTACAAAAAACCTATTTCACAAATGGCTCTTGACAAAAATGGGTGCAAACTCTCTAATAGTTTTCAATTTGTAAGCGATGTGCTGCTGTAATTGACCTTTCCCAGTGTGGTTAGCATTTGTTTTACAGCTGTTAGATTTTTTCGCAGTCACAATCAAGGTAAAGAATCAAAATAGTTTGAATGCGCTAAATCTATAAACTCCAAGAAGGGAGATGTGAGAGTAGCTTTCTGGGTAGAAAGTTCAGAAGCTCTCTTTTTGTTTGTGGATACCATGTACTTGTTTTGTTCGTCAATTAATTAGAAAAAATCACAAGCCTCAAGATATAGGCCTACAAGCCTTTCTTAGCTCTGTGATGCTCTGTTTTGTGGCATTATAAGCATTTTAGGTTAATGAACCTGTTTTATAACTTGATGGGTAACCCTCACATGCTTTCTTGTTTTGATTAATAATTTTGATCTTTGTATTCAACTAAAAAAATTTCATTGATATTAACCCAGAGTTATTGAATTGACGGTTTTTGGTGCTCTTGATTACTTCATTGATTACCTGTCAATTTTCAGTTTTATTCTACTTACAACAATTACCTGGCTTTAACCCACGAAAGTTTTTAGGTCTCACAGGCTGTTATGAGTAGCTAGCAAAAAACAGATCAGGAGTTTGTTGCTCAATAAGCATTTCCATCCGTCTTGTGTGCCAAAAGTGACACTACGGACATGAAGTTTTCACCATTTTTTTCCTTATTTCCAGCTTCGATGTTTCAAAACTGTCAATTAATGAGCCTCCAAATACTGTTGCATAATCAGCTTGGGCGGTTGATTTTTAAATATTAAATTTTTTTCCAATCACATGTTAATACCATATGGTAGTTAGAATAGAAAATTTTTTTGTGGGAGTGAGTCTCTGCACTTTCAGTGAATATTTCTGCAAGCTTTTTGTGCTCGAGTTGGTGCTATCCAAAAGTATAGAAAATCTTTCATTGTAACATATATAATCAAAGAACAGTGTACTGTAAGTTCTATCACATCTCATAGCTAGTATAAAAGGAGTTACTACAAACATCTGTTGTGTAATAGCAAGAAGATTAATCTATCTCTATCTCAATTTAAACCACATCAAAGCAGTGGGAATAAGAGCATATTCAATTTGTTTATAAGGGAGAGATTAAACAGAAGTGAGGCAATTTGATGGTGCTGTAAGACTGTTTGAAAATTCAATCCAGAAACAGGTACTAAAATAAAGCAATTTGTTGGAAAAGGCTTTAAACTCTCTTAATTATAAAAAAAACAATTGTTCATGAAACACTTTTCTTCAATTTTTTTTCAATGCAGAACTATCAGCCGTATTTTTACCTGTGGTCTTTTTCTCGAAATTGAATGCTGGTAAATTGAAACCCAATTAAAATCAAAACGCGTAAGGTAACTTGAGAGTTGATTAAGGTGTTCTGCAAACTGACAATGTAGTTCGATAAGTTCTATCATGTTTTATCTGAGGCAATTACTTGTACACTGATTACAAAAAATTAAAACGCTATGAATAAAAACTTGAAATAGTTACAAAATAAGATATTACTTTTATCGGCACCACATCGCAATGAATAATATAAAAAGTTAGTTTGCAGATCAGTTTGTTTTTGCGACTAAGCTATTTTATGTACAAATATTGAAGCTGCTATTAGGTATTAATAATCTCTTGAATTTCTGTAAATGCTGTTAAATAATGATTTTTAACAGAAAAACACTCTGGATGAAAAAAATGGTGACACAGCTACTGCGTAATTGCTGTTCTCTTGCTTTAGTATTAAACTCTCAGAAAACATCTATATGCACCTAACTAACCACATTTAGTGTCGTATGTTCAAGCAGACGCAGGATTACACAATCGACAATAAGTTCTTAATGTGCTAAATAGATAATTGACCAATGGGTTCTAGCAGATGTGAAACATCATTTCAAGGAGATATTCGGTGTTTTGACAAGTTATGAGAGCTTCAGACTGATAATGTACATTGCAACAGGCATTGTATTTGCTTTCTTTCAAAAGTTTTTGTTACAGGCTGTGTTGACTTTGAGACAAAAACAAACCAAAATCATTATTTTTTTCTCAAAATGTTGGATCTTATTTGTATCTTTGAATGCTTTGGGAAATGGTATTTTTGAAAGGAATTTAGTTTTAATTTCACTGACAGCTTAGGTAAGCTAACTTTAATGTAGACTATTGCAGTCTATTCCGTTTACTGTTCTGTTACTGGTATCTGAGAAAGAACCTGCCGCTAAATTCAGTTTTTGGCGAGTGGCTTTAAATCTAAATAGCTTTGCACAACTGTTAACAATTAGTGACTTTCCATGACGCGACGCCGTAGCGCTACGCCGTAGCGCCACGGGTTTTCCCCTCTTGGAAATGGCCATATCGCTACTGAAGTCGTGATTATGTGGCGCTATTGAAAGTCGCTACTAAGTAGCGACTTATAATAACGCCAGGCCACTGAAGCGTTATGGAAATAGGGAATGCCGTAGCGCTACTGGTTTGCACATGCGTGTATTGTATTTCCAGCATCACTGCAGTCAATATAATTAAATAATTTGTACAGAAATTTCAGTGATATGAGACAGTTGCCTTTCAAGACCACTTATATTAATTAAAAATGATGCAGAATTAGTGATCACAAATATATTTATGTGTTTTATTTTATATTAATTGTTTTTTTCCCTATTTTAGATATTGATAATAATAAAAAGTAAATAATAATAAATAATCAATTGGCCGTGGTTAAATAATAATAAAAATAGATAATTATTTTCAGTTTAATAAATAAATTACACATTAGCCAAGCACTGCTGCTTCTAACTTTTTCCTGTGGAGTATGTAGCATTAGATGAAACAAACACAAGAAAAGCATTTAAAACCAATTGTTTGTGGAAAAAATTTTCCTTCATACAGTAGTTTCACTCATTGACTCATTAGCTCAAAGTCGCCGTTGACTCGCTAATTAGGGTTCATGACCTTTGGCTTTCTGTAATTGCTGGCTCATGGAAAAGCGTGATGGTTTATCGCTATTGAGAAGCACTGAGCCATGACAACATTATGTAGCGCTACATGGAAAGTTAGTAAATGATCAAGGAGGTAGATTATGAATGTAAGCTATTGCCTCAATAGGAAACTAGTGGAATCACAAGTGTCGGGTTTCTGAGATATAACAAACATAGATGGTGTTCGCATATTGTGAAAAAAGTTTAGCTTTGTGGTGTGTGGTTTTTGTTATTTTTTGTTCTTGCCATACTGGAAATAGCAAACAAGCATGAAATGTAAATAAAGAATTTTGTATTATAGTCAAGCATACTTGCTTGACTGTAAAGCGAGATTATTTTGATGTAAAGTACCTAGGCATAGCACAAAGTTAGTAGAGATGAAGCACCACAATATTGTGGTACTTCATCTCTACTAACTCTCTGCTCTGTTCATATACTTTGCATGAAGCTGGTTTCAAACTAGATTATTTAAAATCTAGCTAGTAACATTGAAAAACTTTTTTCTGTTTTGCAGTGGGCAACAGAAGATATTGGTACATAAACTATTTTTTGCTAATGTGCAATGGAGATTTCATCTACTTGCAAGCCAGACGGCAGTTAGAGAAGAAAATGACTTGAATAGCTAACAACTCATCAGTTCAGAAGATTGCTTGGCATCCTTTGTCAACCTTTGCCACATATTAAACTGCTTTGTGGTTAGCTTATTGCAAAGCATTATGTAACTCTTGCCTGCGCGCAGTGGGAAAGTAGTGCATAGCAACCGGTTCAAACCATATTTACTTTGGTTCCCTCGTTCACATAGCAACAAAAGATTGCTGAAGTCACTATTGTATTGTTCATGTTTTCCGCTTAATTACGTTGTTTCCCATAAACCAAGTCATTATTGACATGCATTCTGATTTTAATGTTTAAAAAGCACAATTTTGAGTGTAGATATTGGTTACGGCAATATCTAACTCTTAGTTTTTGAAAATGTAACAAAATAATTCACATAAACATAAAAGTGGCAAAACTATTTCAACAGTGTAGCAAAATGTGACTATTGCATCCATGGCATTGATGGATGGTTTATTTGCTTACTTCACTCCCTACGGCGTAGCAAGGGTACAAAATGGTTATGTAATATTCCACAATATTCTCTGTGTTGAACACTTTACTGACTCATTAGATATATTGGTTACCGCGCTTACATTTAATTTTTTTACAACAACAGAAAAATGATATATTCCATCCATCAAGTTTTTGTTTGTCAAGCCATGAAGTCTTATAATGACCAGTTTTCTCTTCCATGGAGCACGCAAGAAATGAGTCATTTGCCTAACTTCTATAAGGTGGTTTTAGTTACTAATCACATTGAAAAATTTCAAAATCACTTAATTAAACACAGCTAACTAGCCACCTCAGCCGGAAAATTTCCAAATGTGTTGATAAGGATAAAGTATATGAGTTTCATTCTGTTGACTCACACTTAAAGCTAGGGAATTACATAACAAGGCCTAAGCCTGGAGCTGAGAACAAAACATTTATAGCACTTACTAGCCACAGCTACTAAACAATGAAGTAGTTGTGGCTGAGAGTTTTAGTTAGTTGTTAGTGGCATTTCAGTAAACTTGACTGCCACAGCTTGCTGCGATTTGTGTTAAGTGGACTGGCTCAACCATATTGCTAAAATGTGGAAAAGTAACCATTTACATGATATTTCACTTGATCATAAATAAAGCTGAGTTTGAAGGGACTATAAAGCTATCTTCAGGTAAACAGAAGGTGTAGAGTCAACTAAAGACAGGTTAGTTGCAAATATTGAAAAATCATCTTGCGGCAGTTGCATGTTAAAAGTCATAACTAAACATTGCTAGAGAAATCAGAAGAAAAATTGTCCAGTTTTGGTCACTTATAGCACTGCAGATAGTTTCACCTTATTCTGCAATGCTTTTTTAACAATTGTAAGAGCAGTACTTTTCTTTGTATGTAATCAGTTTTGCTCACAAATTCTCATATAAACCAGTGGTTAGAGCTGAAATAGTGGTCATATGATTTTTTTTCGACAAAATTCTCCTGTAGATTGGTTGCCTCCGAGAAATGTATCTGAAACAAATTTTCCTGCTATGGTTTGCAATCATGTTGTCTATTTTGTAGTACGTTTGTTTACATCCTGAAAACTTGAAAATATCTAGCAACTTTTCATGTATAAAATTTGTCTCATGACGTTTTTGTGAATCGTCTGCAACACTGTGAATTACATATTATATTCGAAACATACTCGGCCTATGTTGTCTTGCAGTCCAAAACTCTCCTTTTTGTAGACATTCTAAAAGCAACGATACTTGCCAAGTGACAAAAGACAACATGTGAGGAAAACAACACATACTTGGAAAAGGTAAACTACTGAGGCTAACAGCTTATGAACAAACACAAAGCATCACTTTGGTCCCAGCTTCTTTTGTATAATGAAAATGAGCAATGCAAGACAACTTCCAATACTTTCAGTCTTTTTTAATAAAACCACACATGGAAGAGATATGTGCTCATGCAGTCAAAAAACTAAATTATTGTAAAGAAGAACTTTTGGATGCATTTGGTCTGTTGTTGACTAAGTTTTTTAGAACATTGTTTAAAAGATCTAAGCGTTTTTCTATGGAGTTCTCTGAGTTCAATTTTCATTCTGGAAAACCAAATTGTCAATAAATTTATGTTTGAGGGAATGAAAGTTGAGTATCACTGCAATAGGTGTGTCAAACTATCATCTCCTGTACCAAAATATTATCATATATATGTTATAAACTCTGATTGTTTGGCCACTCCAGTTTCAAATTGTTAGTTATCAATTTTCTAGCAGATAGTTATTCACAAACAGTCACTATTGCTTATGTGTTTTGTTGTACTAGCTGAATAAAATTTCGTTTATTCTTGTTTACTCTGCGAGCTCTGAATAAAAAGTGTTGCAGTGTTTCACTCTGCTTTTGTTTGCAGTCAGCCTGTATGGAAGTCTGCTGATGCAAACATTGAAGCACTCATGGACAAAGGTAATCTTATCAATGCTCGCTAGTGTCACAAGCGTTTTACAAATTTATGTTGAAATTGGCATTTGTAAAAAGAAATGAAAATACTTTTGTGTTGTTATCATGATTATTTAAGCATTTATATGCACAAGATGCAAAAAAATGGAATGGCGTATTTATAACAGGGACAAAAAATTTTAATTTCAAAAACTTCAAATTTTTTGTTAGTAGCAATAAAACCAATACTGTCTTTACATTTTTGATTAGCTAAAACTGATGCGTTTGTTTTGGTTAACGTTATGGATTTGTTTTGAACGTTTTTTTGTAGTTTATATTCTGTGAATTGAAGTGAATCATATTCTAGACCATAGTTTGACCAACTGAAGAACATTCATCAACTTACAAAGTTCAATTTCTTGGATTTTGATTCTCAATTTAAGTGTGTTGGCTTTTAAGAATCCCCCCTTATTTGAGTATTTACAACTACCCAGAGCAGATGCTGGCTCCAAATGTGTAAGACATTACAAATGCATAAGAAACTCCTAGAAAAGTGATGGGCAAGTTTGTGTGGTCTTAGAAAAGTTTTAGGACACCGTTGCTGAAGAAAAGTGAGCAGTAAATCTTGCAGCAAAAACATGTTGATTCTTTTCTTGGTACCACAACTTTCTGTGCTCGTTTTTACAATTCATGCAGGATTTCCGGTTGAGTTTTATTGGATTATTTAGCTTATGTAGAATTTAATTTTAATTTATTTTCATTTGAGTTGCACCATGTAACTGCTACAGCAAGTATCAACTGGTGAATAAAGGTCACAAAGCCACATAATACGACCAATATGTAAAAAAATATTGTTTGATGTCCTTTACCAATCTAAAACAGCTAATGCACACTTTGTATTTCAGGACGTGTTCATTGTGCTTTGTGTCAACTAGCTCCAGAGATGACTAATGGTGGTAGAGGCAACGAATCTGGTGTAAAAACTTTAGCATCTAAGTTTTTATACGCCAAACGATGGGCTGTTCTTCGTAAGTTCAACCCTTTAGGAATAAACTTGAGAAACGTGCAACTAATTATTTTGTAAGTTCTGCATCCTCAATCAAACTGGTGACGGATTATGAAATAATAATTAGTGTTTGACAAGTTTGTGTAAAGAAAATACGGCAAATTTGATCAGTTGTTCTAATTATCATACACTGACTGATTTCATTGTCAGCTGATAATGTTGAAGTGTTGCTAAGACTGTTTCAAGTAACAAAGTTTCTCAAACTCACTTTATAACAGTTACTACGAAAACTGCTAGAGTAACAAGAGTGAGTTAATCCTTTGATTTCTTTGTTGGCGCACAGCCAAACTTTCACTGTCGTTTTATGGAGAGTATTTTACCATTATTTTCTTATGCTAAAAGTGGTGTGTGCAAAATCTGATGCCAAAAATCACACAATTGCGTAAATTGCAAATAATATATACAGCTAGTTGTTCCGCAGAGCATGGTTTGATAATAGTTTTAGCCTCTTTAAACGGCAAACTGAAAAACAAAATTTTCATACTCTGACCAACTTTAATTTTTTCTCCGTGCAACTCGAGCCATTGTAACTACTTTTTTTCAATTTAGTGCATTTTTACTACTTGTCTTGCAGAGAGGAGTGAAAGGATTTATGAGTGATTACAAAGCATACTATGCCAGGATGTGTGCATATCAGAACAGACATGACTTACTAATGCAATAGCATGGCAATATCTCCTGCATTCTCTGAAGTTAAATTGTGAGTTGCTCACCCAGTGTTTTTTGTGAGCATACCGTCACACATGCTCATCCATAAACATGTTACAAACACTAGCATACATTATGCATAAGCTTGAGATAAACCTGACCATGCAATGTAAGTGATGCATAGACAAATATCAATCAGCAAATGGAAATTCATTTCATTCTGACACGTATGCTGCTTGTTTCAGGGTAATGATGCAATTGTCGCAGCTACTACATATTTCTTTATGACCGAATGGGAAGCTGGATTGCGAGTGACTGTGGCTATTTCTGATCACCAATCCTCAGAAAACTGTAAGCTTGCTTGATCTTAGTCATTACAATTTTTTTATTGTCTCAGTTTGATCTTGAGCGCATATGATTTACTCATTGCAGGTCCTTGAATTGTTTGCTAGGTAAAAGAAGCTGATTTTCTTATACAATAGCTGCTCCTAAGGCAACTGGCGGCTTTAACTCGGAGTTGTCATCTATTGACAGTATTTTGCAGATCTGGTGCAGAATAGTATCACTTTGAGTTTGGTTTATTTGGTTAAAAAATTGAATAATCGATAATTGTTTGTAGCAGTTAAGTTTTCACAGCAGACAAATTTTACCTTATTTGCAACCTATCTCCTTTAAGAAAAAATAGCAAATATTATTAATTGAAAGCAAATCAATAAGCGTATTCGCGACCTTTGTTCGGCGAGCACATTTCAATAAAAATAATCAGACCAGCAATAAATTTAACCAAAAAATAATAATTTTGTTCGGAACTCGTGGGTCAACAAAAATTGGCTCATTGAACAAAGAAAAAATCGGCAACTATTTATTTATATTGTTCGTAGGGCGCGAATGAAACTGAACACTAGATAAATAATAATGAGCAAGTTGATTTTTTCAGTTTCATATACTGGTATTATATCCTTGAAAAATAATTCCAAATAATTGCAAGCAATGCAAATTTACTAAAGCAAAAGGCAGCTTAACAAACTAATAAATTTTATAGCAGTTCAAATTGTGTTCCTTTCTTGATTATTTGGAAAATTGGGAGTTATCTTCCTTATGATCTGTTCGGTAAACTATAAAATTTCATCGAATATTATGTTGTTCTAAAACTAATGTTCCGTTGCATATACAACATAGTGAATTACGAACTACTATTATTTTTTGTCTTTTGTTCGATGAACAGGTCACGAATACTCTAATTGTTGTTAGAAAGCCTTCCAGTCGAAATTCTATAGCTCAACATATACTGTATTACAAACACAGCGATGGCAATGTTCATGGTGATAATCCGCCTAACACACTTATTCTTTCTTTTTGATGGCTACCAACCTGAATTTCTATTGACTCAATCAAAGTTTTATTCTTCTTAAAATGATCATTTTTAATATCACTGGATCACCAGTTATTGGGCAATAATTTGAAAATTTTGGGTTATTGGTTATTTAGAAATTTGATAGGCCTGTGCTTGATAGCTAACATGTCATGTTTAGCCTTTTATACTATCTGATATTTACATATTGATGTCCAAAAGAAATTGATAATGAAATATTCCAAGTCTATTCAGTTGCTATAGACAGTAAGTTAGTAATAGAACGTACAGGACAGTGTTTGCTTGTCACTTCTGAGAGATTTTTTCTCTTGGGACTCCACAAACATTACTTGATCTCTACGTATTCCCATGTTTCAGAAGAGAAGAACAGCAACTAGATGCTTTGTCCAATGTCAATTATACTCAGCAGAAAGGCAAACACTCTGGTAAGTGTTTGATCCTTTCTGTTGCTACAAAGAATAGGAAAGTGTGTGCGTGGTGCACTTATTTGACTTGGTTACAGCTTCATGAATACATTCGTTTCTTCTCTTATAATAAGGTACCCGTAGATAATTTTGATTATACCTCTCTAGTTTACTGTTGAACCATTGGTCACATTTTTCAGCTCATTTGAAACCACAACAACGCGACTTGGTCTGTTCAAATTAATATAGAGCAAGAGAAGGCAGTTCCGCTATTCTAGTCTGTTTCTTTTGATATAGTGACAACCTTTTATTGAAAAAGATAATTCCTTTATTTTGATGTCTTTTACTTCAAAAAAACCATATATTTTGTTCCATGAACAGTTATTTTTAGGTTGTCTTTCTTACAATAGGATAATACACTCTTTAATGGTAATAATTTGAGCATTTGTCAACAATAGTGATGAATTGTTTTTTGTATTGAACAAAGCTTTTAATTTTTTTGGTGCTAATGAATATGACAACTGCCTGCACTTACTTTGTAGCTCCTCTGGCTCAAACTCTTAGAAATCTGCATCTCCGTTAATGTAGTTCAGCATGTGGCATTGCATCTAAAACTTCTGGACGAAGTTTAAGAGGTACGTTCATTCTAGGGTAAATTGATTTACTTAAAATGGATGGCACTATGGTTCTTATATCTTCATTTATTTTCAAAACTCTCACAAACAATCCGAATCAAATTTTGTCAATTTATTACTGTTTAGATTTTAAGTAGACAACTCCAAAATTTTGTGAGCCAAAATTTTGGATTTTCCAGTTCAAATTGTTGAAGGATTTTTAGCTTCGTATAATACTGAATTAACGATCATCATATGGAATTCAAATTAACTAGAAGTAACTTAATTTGTCTTCTTTCCGGCAAGCAGTGAGCGGGTGCAACCAAATAAATAGATACAACAGCATTTGCAAGAACTCAGGTTCCCAATACGAAACTGTATCTATCTTTTCTTAAATGTAATGTCGAGTTGAAAAATTATAACATCTTACATTTTGGAATTATTTAATTGAGTAGAACTCGGTTCAATTTGCTATAATAGGTCAACTGTTGAAAAATTGCGCAAGCATCAATTTACGTTCATAGTGATCACCGTTGTAAAAATGGTGGCGGGGTAGTTTACAGCAAAACCCGCATAAATCGATACCGGGGAAATCAATAAACTTATTTTATTCAAGCCCCAGTTTGAAGTCCCGACATTTAGCAAGTCAATACTGTCATCTCTAGGTTGACAAATAATTTTTTTTCAAATTCATGACTAGTTTGACTCCATGACCAGCTTTTCACCGGAGCTCTGTGAAAACAGTTAAATAAAGCATGTTGTTTGGGATCGAAATTAGTTCTGTTGAATTAACAAGCAGAAATTTCGTTAATGGCATGTTAATGGCATGTTTCTAGATGGCACGGTAGCAAAATTATGTAATCAGAGAGCTCTCTCCTTCTGTTAATGACAGAATTTTTTTAATTGCCTTTCCAACCATCCCTGAGCAACTTCAACTCGTGGGTTTTTTATTCCTGAACTTTCTTCAATTTGGAATGTAACAAAGACCATATGCAATATCTCAACTATCACCCATGGCTAATAAAAAGTTAGAGCAGTCTAAACATGTTCATTCAGATAGATGAAACGACAGTTGATCAACGAGTTAGTATTTATTATTGGAAATTTTTTTGAATTATTTTTGTCATTTACTGTTGAAACATTAACCAATGATATTGATTTTAAAAATTAAACCATACAAATTTATTCATTTTCATTAGTCATTTATTATTTGGTTCGCATCAAAATAATATTAAATTACTAATTTACTAATAACTATCCTAAATAATGAGCAAATATGAAGCTCTCATTGTTATTAAAATTGATTCACAATGTGAAAAAATCTATGAAATTCATAAGACTATTACATTGTTAGTTGCAATATAACGATTTTCGGTCGGTTTTAATTAAATTATTTAGGTTACATAGAATGTGACAGTAGTTTTTGTTTAGTGTTGTAGCATTGTAACTACTACAGCAAGTATTAACTGTTGAATAAAGGCCCCAACACCACATAATGCCATCCAATGTGTAAAAAAATATTGTTTTATCTGCTGTATCGATCTGAAAATATTTATACACACTTTGCATTTTAGGAGATGTTCATTGCGCTTTGTGTCAACTAACTCCAGAGATGACTAATGGTGGTAAAGTCAACCAGATGTGGCGTAAAAAGTTAGGCACTTAAGTTTTCATACAGCAAACAATGGGCTGTTTTTGGTTAGTTCAAGGCTCCAGGAATAAACTTGAGAAAAGTGAGACTGTAAATAATTTGTAAGTTCTGTATCTTCAATCAAATTGGTAACAAATTATGAAATGATAATTAAGTGTTTGGCAAGTTTACGTAAATCAAATACGTCAAATGGGATTAGCTGTTTTAATTTTCATACAGAAACTGGTTTCATTGTCAGCTGATAACTTTGAATTACTGATAAGACTACTCCAAATAACAAGTGTTCACAATCTTGACCATTATGTTAAAAAAACTGACAAAAGTTTATCTGACTCACTTTATAACAGTTACTATGAAAACAGCTAAAACAGTAAGAGGGAGCTAACTCTTTGAGTTCTTGGTGCACAGCCAAACTCTTACTTCTGTTTTATGGAAAGTATTTTACCATTATTGTCTCATGTTAAAAGTGGTGTGTGCAACAGCTAATGCCTAAAATCACACAACTACGTAAATTGCAAATAATATTTACAGCTAGTTGTTCCACAGAGCATGGTTTTGATAATCAGTTTACCCCCTCCATACGGCAAACTGAATACAATTTTTTCCATAATCTAACCAACTTGAATTTTTGCTCTGTGCAATTCACGCCATTGTTACTCTTTTTGTTGTTGTAATTTTGTGTATTTATACTACTTGTCTTGCAGAGAGGAGTGAAAAGATTTCTGAGTGATTAAAAAGCACACTATGCCAGGATGTGTGCATATGAGAACAGACGTGACTTACTGGAGCAGTAACACTGCAATATCTCCTGCATTTTTTTGAAGTCAAATTGTGAGTTGCTTTCTCAGTGTCATTTGTTAGCATAGCGTCTCGCATGCTCATCCATAAACACGTAAAAAACACTGCCATACATTATATATAAGCGTGAGATAAACCTGACTATGCAATGTAACTGATGCATAGATAAGTATCAGCAAATGGAGTTACTTCATACTGACACGTATGCAACTGTTTCAGGGTAATGATGCAAGTGTTGCAGCTACCATCAATTTCTTGTTGACTGAATGGGATGCTGGATTGTGAGTGACGGTGGCTATTTCTGATCACCAACCCGATGAAAATTGTAAGTTTGTTTGATTTTAGTCATTAGCATTTTTTTATTGTCTCAGTTTGATCTCAAGTGCATATGGTTTATTGGTTGCAAATCCGTGAATTGTTTGCTAGGTAAAAGAAGCTGATTTTCTTTCATAATAGGAGCTTCTAAGAATTCTGGCTGCTTTAACTCTGGAGTTCTCATCTATTGACGGTATTTTGCGCATCTAGTGCCAAATAATATCACTTTGTTTGGTTTAATTGGTTAAAAAAATGAATCAAAGATAATTGTGTGTAGCAGTCAAGTTTTCACATCAGACAGAGATTACCTTATTTTTGACCCATCTCCTTTAAGAAAAACTCACAAATGTTATAAATTGAAGTCAAATCATTGTTGTTAAAAAAAGGTTTTCGTCAAAAATCTGTAGCTTAGAACATATGTTGTGTTACAACTGCAGCTATGGCATATTTCATGGTAATAATCTGCATAAACACACTTGTTCAGTCTTTTAGATGGTTACTTACCTGACTGGCTATTGATTTCAAGCGGAGTTTTATTCTTAAAATGATCATTTTTAATATCACTTGATCACCAGTTATTAGGCAAGAATTTGAAAATTTTGGGTTTTTGATTATTTGGAAATATGATGGGCATGTGCCTGATAACTAAGGTGTTATGTGTTGCTTATTGTGATATTTGATATTTACATATTGATGTCAAAAAGAAATTAATAATAAAATATTCCAAGTCTATTCAGTTGCTATAGACAGTAAGACAGTAATAGAACGGAGAAGAAAGCATTTGCTTGTCACTTCTGAGGGAAATTTTTCTTTTGTTTCTCCAAAATTATTACTTCATCTCTAAATATTGTCCTGTTTCAGGAGATAGTGATTCTGGCATTATGCAGAGAAGAACTGCAACTAGAGGAAGTCCTTTGACCAAGAAAAATGTTTTTTTCCAAGGTGAATTATATCCAGCAGAAAGGCAGGCACTATAGTAAGTGTTTTTTTTCTGTATAGCTACCAAGAATAGGGTAGTGTGCGCAGGGTGCACTTATTTGGTTACAGCTTCATGATTACATTCGTTTCAACTCTTATAAGAAATTTATCCATCGACAATTTTTATTGTACCTCTAGTTTACTGATTAATTGTTGTCACATTTTCCAGCTCAGTTGGAACCACAACAACACGACTTGGTCTGCTCAAATTAACATAACGCATGAGAATGCAATTCCGCTTTTCTAGTATGTTTCTTTTGAAATTGTGACAAAACCTTCGTTGAAGATGACAATTCTTTCATTTTGTTGTTTTATACTTCAACAAAAACCATATATTTTGTTCCATGGACAGTTATATTCAGGTTTTCTCTTATACAATAAGATTATGCACTTTGTAAAGGTAATTATTAGAACGGTTTTTACATAATCTACTTGTTTGTCTTCAACACTAGCCATAACTGTTTTTTGGTGTTAAGCAAACTTTTCAAATTTCTTTTCGGTATTAATGGATATTACAATTCTTTACTCCTACTTTGTAGCTGCTCTGGCTCAAATTAAAAGAAACCTGCTTCTCCGTTAATATTAGGTGTAGCTCATTTACAGGCTCTAGTCAGCATGTGGCATTGCTTCCAAAACTTTTGGACAAGCTTTAAGTGGTAAGTTCAGTCTAGGGTAAATTGATCGGCTTTAAATGAATGGCACTATGGTTTTTACATTTTTATTTATTTTTTAAACTCTCACAAACAAAAAAAAAACAAAGTTTGCATACTTTTGACTGTTTAGATTTTGAGTAGACAACTCCAAAATATTGTCAGTCAAAACTTTGGATTTGCAAATTCAAATTGTTGAAGGATTTTTAGCTTTGTATAATATTAAAGTAACAATCATCCTACGAAAGTGAAGTTAACTATAAGTAAATTCATTTTCCTTCTTTCCGGCAAGCAGTGAGTGGGTGCAATCAAATAGATATATACAACAAAATTTGCAAGAACTCATGTTCCCAATATGAAACTTTATCTGTCTTTTCTTAAATGTAATGTCGAGTTGAAAAATTATAAGATCTCACATTTTGGAATTGCTTTGCTACGATTAGTCAACTGTTGAAAATTGTGAGAGCATCAATTTAAGATTCATAGTGATCACCATTGTAAAAATTGTGGCGGGTGAGTTTACAGTGAAACCCGCATAAATTGACAATGGAAAAATCAATAAACTTATTTTATTCATACCCCAGTTTAAAGTCCCGGCATTCACATTTTGAAAATTGCTTCAAAAAAGTCGATATTGTCATTTCTAGGTGAACCAATAATTTTTTTTCAACTTCTTGACTAGTTTGACTCCACAACTCCATGACTAGCTTTTCATGAAAGCTCCGTGAAAATTCTTAAAGAAAGCATGTTGTTTGGAATCGGAATTTGTTCTGTTAGATTGATTAGCAGAAGTTTTGTCAATCGTAAACCTAGATTGCATGCTACCAAAAATATATTATCAAGCAGTTATCTCCTCTTGTGAATGACAGAGTTTTTTTAAATGCATTTACAACAGCGCATGAGCAACTTCCACTCATGCGTTTCTTATTGATAAATTTTTTTCATTTTTTTTTAATTTAACCAAAAACCGAATGTAATATTTCAACCACGGTTGATCAAAATTGAACGGTTTTTAAACATGTTTGTTCAGCTAGATAAAAAAAACCAGTTGATTGAGTTAGTGTTTATTATTGGATAGCTATTTTAATGATCATTGTCATTTACTGATGAAACATTAAACCAATGATAATGATTTTAAAATTTAAACCAAGCCAACTTAGTTATTTTTATAACAGCGAGTTATTATTTTGGTTAGCATCACAATAACAACAAATTACCACTTTATTAATAATTATTCTTGATTATTGAGAACACTTGAAGTTGTTATTGCTATTAAAATTTATTCACAATGTGAGTTGATGAAAAAAATGTATGAAATCCATCGTATTATTATATTGTTAGTTAGGAGATAAGTCATTATTACTATTGTATTTATATTTATAGCCTCCAAAAGCAAATTCGAGCAGTTCAATACCATCCTTAATTAGATGATGTACTCTTGGCTCTTCAACATCAATCGATACAGATTTCACTGTATTTATTCATCCAATTATTTGATTGTACCTCTGATAAAAGAGTCATGGTTTGGAGGAAGTTTTTGTTATCATGGGAATGCTCCATGATTGAAAACGCAACAACTATAATATACCTGTCTAGTAATAGTTTTAATAACTTTTTATAATTGTTAAGAGATTTTGTTAAAAAAATTTGATTCATTTCAACTTTTGTTGTAATTTTATTATTTTTCTGTATATCTTGGATAATTTTAAACTTTTTTATGTCAAAATAGTTTGCGAAGACAAGTTTTTTAGATGTTTCAAACTTTTTGCTGTTTTAGAAGTATGCACAAATTTTTGAAGTTTTCGAACTATCTACATATCCTTGTAATTGACGTAGATTCATGATGAATTTTGATACTAACCACACGGCTTCAAAATAAACTAATTTTTACAGTTTGCAAGTTTTGCATCAGTGAAAATTAGTTTGATTTTAGAAAGCAACCCTTAAAAATCATGCGAAAATTTGTTTTTCAGGGGTAGAATATTACAAACGTTTCTTGGCTACCGATGACAAAAACTGGTTAAACCTTTTACATTTACATCTCTGTCAAATGGATATTTCTTTGTCTATTGCATGAGAAACTTCATTCTCAATGATAGGCATGTTAATTTGTTTCACACTAGAGCAATTGAAATACAATAATTTTTTCAAGGACCATGACAGATGCTCTGTAGTCAGTGACTTCAATTCTGTACTATATAACAAAACGACTGAATTTTTTATCAAGCTTCCACTTACAAACTAAAATCGAAAAACTTTGTTGATCATTTTGTAATTTTCACTTATTCTCAAGGAAATGTATAGTATTCAAGATTTAATTAAAAATGTTCTTAAGAAAAAACACCGTAACAATTATGACTCCAACAACATTTCTTTCCAATATCATGGTGTTATGAAAGTTAAACTGATCTTATTGCTTAATCAATTTCAAAGCTGAAAGTTAATACTATAATGATAAATATGCTTGGGTTGTTACGCTTTTAACCAAAAAGTTGGTCCTATTACGGCCCGTGTACACAATAACTACTTTGCACAAAATGAGAGGACGTGCTGATTCAGAAAATAAACTCCAAAAAGATTGAAACTCATTGCAATCTCCTTTTTTCAAATACGCATATCATCCCATATTGCTGGTATGTGGAAAACCGAAGTTCTATGTAAGCTAGCCGAACCTTTTAAAACTCATTTAAAGCTTTATACAACTTGATGAGTCATCTGGAGAAAAAATTGCACCTTGTTCAGCATTGATTGTGCCAAAAGTGATAATTTTGATGTTGAGTGATAGTTTATGACAACTTTCACATCACTGGAGTTTTTGTCTTTCTGTGTTAAATAGTCTTTTCTGTGATCAGCTTCCTTACGCAACGAGACAATTGCTTTTGACCCATTATTTAGTTGCCAGAGCTGTAAAAGTACTATTTAATAGATAGAATATATCTATTACTGATATTTACTTGGAATTTTAAAGCTTCATTTGTATCATTACAAATAGATATTCATAAATAAAGGTCGCAGATGTTAACATCTTCAACACCCTAACAATTAAAATTATTCTGAACAAATAAAAAACCCTCGATTAATTTGAAGAATTCAAGTTTTTTTATAGGTTTGGAATGTCATGAGTTTTTTCAACCCTGCCTGTTAGAATCACCTCCGGAGAATCAATTCAAAACTGATCAGCCGGTTTCTTGATTTGAAATTAGAAGTTGTTTGTCCCTGTATTATTCTTGGATGAGGAGAAAACTCTCAGTTTTTATGAAATTAAAGTTCTAGGAATGACTTTCAGCCCTGATTTTACAATAGCTTCAAGTATATGAGAACTTGTGTATTATTCACTCACACAAAATGTTTAAATATTTTTGTCTCTGCCAATAGAATTAGCTAACATCCATTGCAACATTTTCTTCCCTGTTGATGATGAATTAAATTTTCCAACCAATGAAGATGAAATCTTTTGTTAGTGTGAACATTCATGAAGCTCAATAAAAGATTTTATGAAGTAAAGTGTTAATTAATGAAACGCTTTGTGTTTATTTTTACTCCAATTGTACATTTGTCTATTGCAGGTTCGAATTCGGGTGGCTTTCTTGATGTTGCTTCCAATTCATGCCACTCGATAACTTTTGAGTAATAAATTTAATCAAAAACGTTCATTTTGTTCGGAACTCGTAGGTCCACAAAAAGTAGCAAACTGAATTAAAAAAAAAAATCAGCAAGTATTTTTTTATATTGTTCGCAGGTCACGAATGAAACTGAACACTAAATAAATTAAAATGAGCAAATTGATTTTTTTTGATTTTCATAAACATGTTTTATATCCTTGAAAAAAATTTCAAATAATGGCAAACTTTGCAAATTTACTAGAACAAGGGGCAGCTTGACAAACTAATCCAGTTTATAGCACTCAAAATTTTATTACTTTCTAGATAATTATGAAAATTGGGAGTTATCTTCTTTATGATTTATTCGGTAAACTATTACATTTCATTGAATATTATGTTGTTCTAAAACTAATTTTTTGTTGCATAAGTGACATAGTGAATTATGAACACTTATTTTTTTTTTTTTGGTTCGACAAATAGGTCGCGAATACTCTTATTTTTGTTGAAAAACCTTTCAGTAGAAAGTCTGTAGCTCAGAACATATAGTGTATTAAAAACACAGCTCTGGTAATTTTCATGGTGATATTCTGCATAACACACTTTTTCAATCTTTTTGATGGCTACCAACCTGAATGTCTATCGACTCAAGTAAAGTTTTATTTTTCTAATAATTGTACTTTTTAATATCACTTGATCACCAGTTATTAGGCAATAACTTGGAAATTATGGGTTATTGGTTATTTGCAACTTTGATAGGCATGTGCCTGATAGCTAAGGTGTTTTGTGTAGCCCATTGTGATCTTAATATTCACATATTGATGTCCAAAAGAAATTGATATTGAAATATTCCAAGTCTATTCTGTTGCTATAGACAATAAGATAATAATAGAACGTAAAGGAAAGCATTTGCTTGTCACTTCTGAGGGAGTTTTTGTTTTGTTTTTTTTTTCACAATTATTACTTAATTTCCACATATTCCCCTGTTTCAGGAGATAGTCCTTCTGGTGTTATGAAGAGAAGAACAGCAATTAGATGTTTTTTCCGATGTCAATTATACTCAGCAGAAAGGCAGGCACTCTGGTAAGTGTTTTTCCTTTGTGTTGCTACAAAGAATAGGGAAGTGTGTGCGTGGTGCACTTATTTGGTTACAGCTTCATGAATACATTTGTTTCACCTCTTATAAGAAGGTACCCATAGATAAGTTTGATTATATCTCTCTATTTTACCGATAAACTATTGTCACATTTTCCAGTTCAGTTGGAACCACAACAACACGACTTGGTCTGTTCAAATTAATATAGAGCAAGAAAATACAATTCCTCTATTCTAGTCTGTTTCTTTTGATATAGTGACAAACCCTTTATTGAAAATGATAATTCTTTTCTTTTGATATTTTGTACTTCAACAAAAACCATATATCTTGTTCCGTGAACAGATATTTTTAGGTTGTCTTTCTTACAATTGGATAATACACTCTGCAATGATTATAATTTGAAGGATTTGTCTTCAACAATAGGGATAAATTGTTTTTTTTTGTTTTAAACAAAACTTTTTTTGTTTTTGGTGTTAATGAATATTACAACTGCTTGCACTTATTCTGCAGCTGCTCTGGCTCAAACTCAAAGAAATCTGCATCACCGTTAATATTAGATGTAGGTCAGCATGTGGCATTGCATCCAAAACATCTGGACAAGGTTTAAGAGGTACGTTCAGTCTAGGGTAAATTGATCTACTTTAAATGGATGGCACTATGGTTTTTATATTTTCATTTATTTTCAAAACTCATAAACAATACGGATCAAATTTGGCCAATTTATTACTGTTTAGATGTTAGGTAGACAACTCCAAAATATTGCGAGACAAGACTTTGAAATTTCAAGTTCAAATTGTTGAAAGATTTTTAGCTTTGTAAAATATTGAAGTAACAATCATCATCCGGCAAGCAGTGAGCGAGTGCAATCAAATAAATAGATACAACAGTATTTGCAAGAACTCAGGTTCCAAATACGAAAATGTATCTATCTTCTCTTAAATTTAATATCGGGTTAGAAAATTATAAGATCTTACATTTGGGAATTATTTAATTGAGTAGAACTCGCTTCCATTTGCTACAATCAGATTAGTGTTGAAAAATTGTGAAAGCATCAATTTATGTTCCTAGTGATCACCGTTGTAAAAATGGTTGCGGGGGAGTTTACAGTGAAACCCGCGTAAATCAATACCGGGGAAATCAAAAAACTGTCATACTGTCATCTCCAAGTTGACCAACAATTTTTTTTAATTTCATGACGAGTTTGATTTCATGAACAGCTTTTCACGGGAGCTTTGTGAAAAGCTTTAAATAAAGCAAGTTGTTTGGAATCGAAATTAGTTCTGTTCAATTGACAAGCAGAAATTTCGTTAATCATAATCTAGATGGCATGTTATCAAAATTACATAATCAGAGAGTTATCTCCCCTTGTGAATGACAGAAATTTTTTAAATGCATTTCTCACCGTGCCTGAGCAACTTCAACTCGTGAGTTTTTTATTCCTGAACTTTCTTCAGTTTGGAATGTAACAAAGACCATATGCAATATCTAAACTACTACCCATGGTTGATAAAAAATTAAAGCTGTCCAAACATATTTGTTCAGATTGATGAAAAAACAGTTGATCAATGAGTTAGTATTTATTATTGGAAATTTCTTTGATTGATTGTTGCCATTCACTGATGAAACATTAAACTAATGATAATGATTTTAAAAATTAAACCAAGCAAACTTATTACTTTTTATTAGTCATTTATCATTTGGTTAGCATCCAAATAATAATATATTACCAATTTACTAGCAATTATCTTAATTAATGAGCAAATATGAAGTGCTCATCATTATTAAGATTGATTCACAATGGGAAAAACTCTATGGAATTCATAAGACCATTACATTGTTAGTTGCAATATAACTTACTATTATTTCTATATCTATAGCCTCTGAAAGTGTATTTGAGCAGTTCAAAATCATCCCTAATTAGATGGTTTATTTATGGCTCTTCAACGTCGAATTATGCAAGTTGCACTGTATTTATTCATCCAAATATTTGCTTTCACCGTTATTAGAAAAGTCATTGTTCGGAGGAAGTTTTTTTTTATCATGGGATTGCTTCATGATTGAATAACTTGACAACTATAAAAGAGTCTGTCTAGTAATAGTTTTTACTAATTTTTTGTGTTTATTGCGAGGCTTTTAAAAAAAAATTTATTCACTTTAGTTTTTGCTTTAATTTCCTAATTTTTTTGGAAATCCTAGATATTTTTAAACTTTTTTATGTCAAAAGAGTTTGCGTACGCAATTGGTTTATGTTTTGGACTATCCGCTGTTTTAAACGTGTGCACAAACTTTTGAAGTGATCAAACTGTCTACATATGCTGGTAATTGACTTCAATTCATGTTGATTTTTGATACTAACCACACTGATTCAAAAAAGATGATTTTTACAGTTTGCAAATTTTACATGAGTAAAAACTAGTTTGATTTTAAAAAGCAGCGCTTAAACATCATTTCAAATATTTTGTTTTCAGAAGTTGAATATTACAAACATTTCTTGGCTACCAATGACCAGAACTAGTTAAACCTCTTGCATTTATATCTTCGTCAAATGAAGATTTCTCCGTCTATGACACAAAAAATGATTTTTGATGATAGACATAACTTTTTTTCACACTCGAGCAGATGAAACACAATAACTTTTCAAGGACCATGAATTATGCTTTGCTGTCAGTAGCTTTATCTCAGTGCCATATAACGAAATTAGTGAGTTTTTTTATTAAGTTACCAGTTCCAAACTAATATCTAAAAAAAATTGTTGATCATTTAGTGATTTTCACTCATTCTCAAGGAAATATATGGTACTCGAGATTTAATTAAGAAATGTTCTTGTCAAAAAAGCACCGTCACAATTAGGACTGAGGTAACATTTCTTTCCAATCTCTTAGTATTATAAAAAAATTATACTGACCTTATTGTTTAATTAATCAATTTCCAAGTTGAAAGTTATTACTGTAATGATGAATATGCTTAGATTGTTGCACTTTCAACCAAAAAAATTCCTCAGGTTACGGCCAGTGTACACATTAACTACTCTGCGCAAAATCAGAGAAGTGCTGATTTAGAAAATGAGCTTCAAAAAGATGGAAGCATACTGCAATCTCTTTTTTGCCATTAAACTAATCATCCCACAATGCTGATATATGGAAGCCCAAGTTCTATGTAATTTAGCCGAATCTTCAAACACTCATTTTAAAGGTTTATACATTTTGATAAGTCATTTGGGAAAACTTTACACCTGGGTCAGCACTGATTGTGCCAAAAGTGATAATCTTGATGTTTGAAATTACTGGGAATTGTGTCTTCCTGTGTTAAATAGTCTTTTCCATAATCAGCTTCCTTACGCGATGAGACAATTGCTTTTGACTAATTATTTAGTTGCAAGAGCTGTAAAAGTACTATTTATAGATAGAATATATCAATTAATGATAGTTACCTGGATTTTTAGAACCACATTTGGATCATTACAAAATGATATTGATAATAAAGATCGCAAATGTGAAAATATTCAACCTAAAACAATTAAAAATATTTTGAGAAAATAAAAGAGTAATTTTTTTTATCGGAGCTGAAATCAAAATTATTACACAGAAGTAATTTGATTAATTTGAATTTTTTTTATAAGTTGGAAGAGTCGTGAGTTTTTTCAACCCTGCTTGTTAGACTTCAATCACCTCCTACGAATCAGTTTGAACATCATCAACTGATTTCTTGACTTGAGATCAGAAGTTGCTTGCCCCTGTATTTTTTCAGTTCGGGAGAAAACTCTCAATTTTATGAAAACAAAGAACTAGGGATGACTTTCAGCGCTAATTTTGCAATGGCTCCAAGTATATTAGAACATGTGTATTATTCACTCACACAAAATGTTTAAATTTTTTTGTTTCTAACTATAAAATTAGCTAATATCTCCCCTGCTTATGATGAATTAACTTTGCAAACCAATGATGATGAGTTTTTTGTTTGTGTTAACGCTCCTGAAGCGCAATATAAGTTTTCAAAAAAGGACACAGTTAACTAATGAAATGTTTTGTATTTAATTTTACTCATTTTGTACATTTGTCTATTGCAGGTTCAAACTCTGGTTTCTTCATTGGTGCTGCTTCCAATTCATGCCAGCTGACGACACTTGAGTTCAACTTTCTCTTAGGTTGCTTTATGAGTATTATTCTTATGTTTGATAAAAAATAACGTGAGCTATGATGTATTGTAGAGATTTTATGACTGAATTGGCGCAACATGTTTATGTGAATGGCTGTTAATTATTTTAAAACCAAAGTTGGTGAAATCTGTTTCAGGAATATTTTTGATAAATCTCTTAGTGATATTGGTGTAGCATGTTTTATGAACGTTGTGTAAACTTTTTATACCTACATTAATGTAAAATTTTTGACAAATGTTTTTTAAGCATTTTATCACGACATTGGTGTTACCTCTTTAATGAATGTTTTGTAAAAAGTCTATTACAACATTGCTGTGACATGTCTAATGAATGTTTTGTAAACGTTTTGTAGCGACATCGGTGTAATATTTTTAATGAACATTGTGTACACATTTTATAATGACATTGGTGTAACCTCTTTAATGAACGTTTTGTAAACAATCTATAACAATGTTGTTGTGAAATGTCTAAAGGATGTTTTGTAAACACTTTATAACGACATTGGTGTAACATGTTTAATGAACCTTTTGTAAACGTTTTATACCGAAATTAATGCAACATTTTCAGCGGATGTTTTGTAAACATTTTATCACGACATTGACGTAACATGTTCAATAAATGTTTTGTGGACATTTTGAGATGACGAATAGTGAAAACATTAAAAAAACATTAATAGGATGTTTTGCGAGGACAATGGGTGTAACATTGCAACAACATTGAAAGGCGTGTACGAAAAGTCATGAAATAAACGTTTGCATACAACGTCCAGAGGACATTAATTGACATCCAGGCGACGTCGATGCAACATTATGATATATCATCGCCTCAGCATTGTGCGAACTTTTGTGGATAACATTGGGAATAACATTGGATTAATGTTTGAGGGTGTCTGCAGAAATTTGTGAAATAAATGCTCTGCGCACAATGTTTAGGGAATGTTGATGGACATCCAGGCAACACGAATACAACATTTTGAATTACCATTACATAAACATTGTATAAATGTTTGTCCACAACATTGGGAAAAACGTTTAAATAACGTTCAAGGGTGTCTACAGAAAGTAGTGAAGTAAACGTGCTGCGCACAATGTTTAGGGAATGTTAATGGACATCCAGGAAACATTAACACAACATTTCGAATAATCATTACATAAACATTGTACAAATGTTTGTCCACAACATTGGGAATAACGTTTAAATAACGTTCAAGGGTGTCTACAGAAAGTAGTGTAGTAAACGTGCTACGCAAAACGTTCAGGGGACCTTGACCGACATCCAGACAACGTTTGTACAACATTCACTTGCTTGTTGGGTACACACTACAAAAAATTGATATCTACATAGCTGCCGAACTTAAAGTTCAGTTGGAAAAGTTTATGTTCTGCAAGAGTTCTATTTGGTTGTGTGATGTTCTTATTTGTTGTACGAGGCGTTTTGCCTCAAGCTATGCAAACCCTTCTTGTTTCAGTGTAAAGAAACTGTCTGATATGTATAAGAATGTTGCAGAAAAACTGAACATGTACTAAACTTTTAGCGTTTTCGTATCTTCTGTTTTCGTCATTTTCTGCAAATAACTTATCGTTCCCATGACTACAATAGATATCTAGTACAAACAACTATCGGTGAAACTCTATACTTTTTAGCATCTCAAATATTCCACAAAGCCATCTTATCTTAAGATCAAATACTACATCTTGTGACTACTGATCTTGTTTGTTCCAATTTAATTTTTAATTTAAAAAAGTTCTAATCTAACAACAACATAACAACACAATCAATAAACTGTCTCTAGCGGATATATCTGACATGTACATTTGTGGTACAGAGTTTGGTAACTACAGTCATATCTACCCTAGCACATAGACATATATTGTATCTAAAGTAGTAATATATATAAATTGGCGTTTATTTGTTATGCTATTTAGATTAGTTTTCATGACTACAATGTTTATTGCAAACAACTAGTGGTGAAACTCTATACTTTTTAGAATCTCAAATATTCTACAAAGCCATCTTATCTTAAGATCAAATACTACATCTTGTGACCAATAATCTTGTTTGTTCCAATTCAATTTTTAATTTTAAAAAGTTTTAATATTGTGGTACAGAGCTTGGTAACTACAGTCAAAGCTAACTGTTCACATAGATAGATATATATTTTGAATACAATAAAATCTAAGTCCATGGCCGTCTACACAAGCAAGTATCTTTGTATCTTGGCTCACAATAATCAAGGTGAACCAAATCTACTGGGTTACTTTCATAGCAACGGCTGAAGCAGACCACCTAAAAGTAGCTATTAAAAACTGGCTTAGGTCAAGGATGCCAATGAAAGGTGATAGTAGTGTTATATGAGCAGTTCAAGCCACCTGGGTCCCCCGGGGATTTAATTGGGTGTGTGAGTTGTGGGTGTGAGTTGTGGATGTGAGTTGTGGTTTTAATCATGAGATGTATTCATAGGTGTGAGCCAGTGTTTTTTTGTGGTGTTAATGTCTGTTTTTATGCAATGTGTTATGGTATTGATTAGAGCAGTGGTTTTATGGCATTTAATTTTTGATTTTTGTTTTACATAATTTTGTTCTGTTATGGCATCTTGAGTGTAAATAATTTTTTTTAGTTTGCTCATATTCATGTATATATGTACAATTATGTATTTATTTATGCTTACATTTATCTCCATTTTTATTCTATAAATATTACTTTTACTAATGAATATAATAATGAGCTAAATATGTATACAGTAAAAATGTAAAAAGAATTGTTTAAGATATACAATTGGTTTCTATTTTACTAAGCACTAGTAGGTTCTGTTGACACTCCATCTGAACATACTCGTCTTTTAGCATAAAAATATGTGAGTCCTCGTTTGATTTGTCTGTAGGTTAACATTTTTCCATCTTTCATTATGAAACCTCGATTGGTTCCTTTGAAAGACTTTCTTGTCCTCAATACATTCAGATAACTGTGTTTGTTTAAATCATTACTTCGCTTGTTTAAACCTTTGGAACTAAACTTGTTTCCTTTTTCTCCCCAACAGTAGTAGGATTTAGAGTTGAGCGCAACAATTCCATCTCCAGTAAACTCCTCTTTGAACAACCCAGGTGTTCTTTTTCCATGTTTTAGCACTTTTTCACAACACTCACGTATGTTCCATTCAGCACCCATTATTTTAACTTTCAAAAACTCATCCATATGTGTATCGCAGTACGGACGTGGAAACCAGTTGGCATAATCGACATAAAACTCTTTTTTCATGTCTGCTTTCACCAATGTTTCTAACGATCCGCTCAAAGCCATGTACGCGCTATCTGTATCCATTTCTACATACTGGAAATCATGTCTATCGATGTATCTATAATTAAAAAATAGGTGATTGTTTTATTTAGGGTTATGACTATTGTTTAATTTAACTATTAGGTTAATAGAGGAAAACTATGAGTGACTTACTTGTCCATAAAGTCATAGTAAAACTGCAACATTCTCAGCTTGGCATATTGTAGTATGGAGAAACCCAAGTGTACAGGAACATTCATATTCAGCTGAAATGAATATCATAATGATTAATGTGATGAACTTGAAGAATGCAACAGTTTTTTTTTTGTATTGGCTTTAATTAAAGTTTAAAACGTACCATTTTTTTAGCACTTATTATTTCGTAAAAATCCTCTGATATCTCCTCCATAGCAACAAATTTGTTTCCTCTGATATGGAATGAAGCTTTTCTGGAACCATCAATGTACTTGACCTTTGAATGTTTTTCCTTGTCCGTGATTGTTTTTCCATAGGCAGCATTTCCCACCAATTTACTGGTGTTGGCAAGCAACTCTTGACTAGGATCCCTATCTCCCATTCTCCTAGCATCCGAAACCGATGTTCCAAAAGCCTCAAAAGCATTTCTAGGGATGTATTCTATGAGCTGATAGACTTTGGTGATTTTTAATCCCTGTTTCAAGTACCACTTTAACAACGGACTCATTAACAATATCTTTTCTCCAAATAAGCTTCCAACTAGCGAACGTTGTGGGGTATTGAGGAATCCTTCGGTTTCTGCAAAGTTTCTCATCTCATTACTCAAGTGGTCTCTGCTCAACATTGTGTTTTTAAAAATTGGAGACATTTCGGAAAATTTATCTTTTAGATCCTCAGGGACTTCAATGTCGCATTCAACAAATCCAAAAAATTCCTCTGATTGAACTCTCTCCAACACTTCTTCTTGATTCAGCTTTCTTTCAAGTATTTTAGGATAGAAAGAGTCGTAAAAAGTGTCGACAAATTTTTGTAAATTTGTATGAGTTTTTACACGTTTCATCCACTCACACTCCCAAATCGAGATGACTGTATAACCAAGAGTTCGGAGATACTCTTCATTTTTCATTGTGTCTCTATACAATTGAGCCGTTGACTTTTGCCTAGTAGGATGAAGCTCCTGATGTCTAGCGTTGTTGAAAGTGCAGTTGTGACCGTGCCAAAAACAACCATGGAATTGAAAGACATCTCGAGTTTCAATGCAAAATCCATCGACGCGGAGACTCCGTTGTCCGAGAGCGACTTCTCCTCCGTTGAGCTGATGTCTGATATTGATTTTTTTTGAAAACATTTGGAACTGTAACCAGCTATGAGCTACCTTGCTAAATTTTACTGGTTCAGCAACAAAAGAATTTTCGATTTTTCTTCTTCGAGGATAACCAGTAGGCATTGATTGCATCATACACCATAAATAGAGCGCATTTGCATCAACTCCATAGATTCTATCACAAATTTTTGATTTTTTTCCAAGCCAATGTTCTCTAATTCTCGTCAGTCCCTTTTCGTGATATCTGTGCATCACCAGACTGGGACCTCCAACGATGTTTTTCTTTATCAAGTAATACAGATCCGTATTGCATTTGTCAATCAGGCAGATTGGGAGAGTCTGTCGAAATGAATTACCAAGTTCTCGAAAATCTAAATAAGAAGAAAGTTGCGGAGGAGATGGTTGGGGAGCTTTGTTAAACATCCACCGAAGTGCCAATCCTGGTAAAGATATACCGTCTTTCAACATGTCGATCCCGTGTTCTCTGTAGATAGCTCTTTGTCTTTCCAAAGCTTGAACGAATGGGGTTACATCCAAGTTGTTGTACCACTTTAAAAAATCTCTCATGGTGCTCATGTTATTATCTTTCCATGCTTTCTGACAAATAGCGTACTCTTCTTCACTGATGCTTTTCTGCTTCAACGAGCTGTAAAAAGCTTTTCTCGGAGGTAGATATTTTTGTTGCAGTTGACTCAAGTCTTTCATCCATTCGTAAGGAAAAAATCCTTTTGCAACTTCGCATTTGTATGCTTTGAGATACATTTCGTAACTGTATCCAGGAGCGATAAAGTTTGTGCAATCCAGAAACAAAAACGATCCTATGCTGATTACAGGCATCTTGGTTCCTTTTTTGACAACAAAATCAAAATCTTTACCTGAGATGTCTTTCAATTGTTCTAGCAAAATTCCTTTCATCACGTTGATGTCATAGCTCTGCGAATTGAATCCTAGAACAGGAAGCTTTTCCATGTACTTTTCCAGTTCAACCAGAACTCTGGAGACTCCTAGTTTTCGTCTAAACGGTTTTTGTTCAAGCAGTGATTGATCAAGGAATTTTTGTTCAGCTTTTTCCAATCGTTGTATCTCATCTGTTACTCGTTCTATAATTCGGGAAAAGTTTTTTCTCACTCGGATGTACGATTCTTCCGCGATATTTTCCAAATGTAGGATAAATTTTTCAACACACTTCCTCTTATCACCGTTGTTGATAATACATCGAGGCATCTCAAAACCAGGTACGTTTGAACAAATGGAAATGCTCAAGAGTTTATGTTCGCTAGTGTAGAAAGTGGTGTCCGTATCTTTATTCTCATCGCATTCAGGAAGCATACATTCAATATCATATGTGGCAAAATATGGATAATATCTCAAAGGATCATCCGTGCTGATGTTTATTCCAAATTGTTCTCTCAACTTGTTGAAAATTGTGGCAGGCGGTTTATATTCTCCCCCAGGAAAAACCATGTCTGTTGCATCTGAGGTTGAGCATCTGTGTCTTTTCAGATTACCAAATCTGTCAAAGCAAGTGGAACATGTTGGACACTTGTATGCTCTGGCATATCCTTCCAAGTTTGTGATGAGACTAAAATGTCTGTCTTGCAGATCGAGATACAATTTATTTTCATGTTTTGAGTTCGAACACCAAATAACCGTAGATGTTTTGTTTTCATGTAGTGTGAACACCGTTATCTTTACATCAAATTCGTCTTCCAAATCCAACAAATTCATTTCATCCACTCCTTCTTCCAAACCTGTTCTCACCGAATCCTCCATTAAAAATCCATCGCAGTCTTTACTCTGTAGATTTAAATAGCGCTTGTAAAGCTTCTGTACAACTTTTGCATCTGGTCGAGTTGATCGAGTATTGTTATCCTTTTCAAGCATCATTTGCATTGTTAAGCATCTGAAGAAACACAAATTATCATTATATGGCACACCATGACTATTACATACCATGGTACGAATATGTCGATTGAGGTAAACATAAGGAGGAACCGTGTTCGAAGTATCAGTCTTTTTACGTCCTCCAACTTTTCCCATTCCGAGTAGTTTGTAGAAATAAAACGAGATGTTTGTAATCAACATCAATCTCCAAGCCGTATTTGGCCTCTGTCTCAAGCTATTAGTACGATGATCAGTCTCCATAACATCAACAAAAAAGTCATCAAGCTGTTCTTCAGTTTCAATCAATTTAGCTTTCGGATATACAGTAGCATTGTTTGATGATGAGTGAAAGTATCGAAGTTCACCATCATTTTTATTTTCTAGTATACAACCTATGCTACAGTTGACTTTTGCTCTCGAGCTCAATTGTCTCCAAACCTTTTTCAGCAATTCCAACACTCCTGAATCATGATAGTTATTTTGGTAGGTATCAGCTTGATCTCTTGGAATCCCATCCCAAAGTCTTACATTTAAAAGTTCGATCACTTTTCCAACTCTGTGTTTGGTTTTCATAGCACCCCAATATCTGGCAATCAGTTTGTCCCATTCTTCATCATGAAAAGATGGAGATACACTATTGTCAATAATACCTAGAGTGGATGCTGTAGTAGATTTTTCAAAATCTGAATCATTCGTTTCTTGTTCTTCTTCTTGCACTACTTCTTCAGCATCATTACCTTCTCCTTCTTCATTTTCCACCATTGATTCATTTTCATTTTCTTCAACTACAACTTCCGCAATTGGTTCCATATCTTTGACTATCATGCTAGCATTGGGTGCGCGATCTTCTACACCGAAACCTAACTGATTAGCTGTTTCATCAGGTAAACGAAAACAAATGAGATTTTCTTCGAGCCATTTCCAATTAGGACAAATTCCTGGAGTTTCTTCTACATTTGTCTCCTGATAATTTGAATCTTGTCTACAATAGAGATGTTAATACATATTACTTCTGCTATAGCACATGTATTCTGTACAAAATGTATAAAAAAAACGACTCAAAGAATATTATTAATTAGTTTTTTTTGAAAACTTACTGTGTGTTATTAGTTCGATTCCCCACTCTCTCTTTTACATTTATCTCCTGACATTCTGACTCTTGACTACAATAGAGATGTATTCGTAATATTTCTACTTTGAATCATGGAATGTATATAGAAAATAAGCAAAAAAAATTACTCTACTACTATTATTAATTTATGATTCAAAAACTTACTGATTACTGAGAGTTATAGTATTTTCAGTAGATGATAAATCTTGAAAAGATGAGGAATTTTCTTGACAAGAATTTTCAAGTTCAATCTCCATTTCATCTTTGTATTTACCGATGTATTCATCATCTATGTATTCATCATCAGCATCTGGAAGTCTGATAACATGATGATTTTTCATGAGCCATTCCCAATCTTCCTGTATTTTTACATCACTTCCCTCCTCCAGCTCCATACTTCCTGCTAAAATAACAACATTATTTTTTGTAGAAGTAACAAATGACTATATATATATATATATATATATATATATATATATATATATATATATATATATATATATATATATATATATATATATATATATATATATATATATATATATATATATATATATATATATATATATATATATATATATATATATAAAGGTACTTGAAACACAAATTATTTATTTTAAAAATAAAAATAATTAGAGTCTTTTACTAGTGTTGAATAATTATTTATTACCTTATCTCCACTTAGAGTCCTCATAGTAGCTGTAGTAATACATTTTGTTTCTTTAGGATATCACTTAGAATCCTCTCTCCTAGTAGTTCAGTAGTAGTTGTTTTTTATCCTATTGCTGAGACTTCTAGTATTTGTAGTAGATGATGTTCGTTCAACCTCTCTTGTTGGAATGGATGCTTTTTGCTTGAAAACAGTGGGTCTTATATAGCTAAATCTGCAGTGGTTTTGTAGTCCTATTCGCGTGAAAAATTGGTTTATTTTTCATGTTTTATTCGCGTGAACAAATTTATTTTATTCCCGCGTAGAAAACCATTGCTTTCGCGGGAATAAAAATTTTATTTTCACGCGAATGAAAACCAATGCTTTCGCGGGAATAAATAACTTATTTTCACGCGAATGGAAACCGTTGCTTTCGCGGGAATAAATAACTTATTTTCACGCGAATGGAAACCGTTGCTTTCGCGGGAATAAATAACTTATTTTCACGCGAATGGAAACCGTTGCTTTCGCGGGAATAAAAATTTTATTTTCACGCGAATAAAAACCAATGCTTTCGCGGGAATAAATAACTTATTTTCACGCGAATAGAAACAGTTGCTTTCGCGGGAATAAATAACTTATTTTCACGCGAATAAAAACCATTGCTTTCGCGGGAATAAATAACTTATTTTCACGCGAATAGAAACAGTTGCTTTCGCGGGAATAAATAACTTATTTTCACGCGAATGGAAACCGTTGCTTTCGCGGGAATTGCTTTCGCGTGAAAATAAGTTATTTATTCCCGCGAAAGCAATGGTTTTTATTCGCGTGAAAATAAGTTATTTATTCCCGCGAAAGCAACTGTTTCTATTCGCGTGAAAATAAGTTATTTATTCCCGCGAAAGCATTGGTTTTTATTCGCGTGAAAATAAAATTTTTATTCCCGCGAAAGCAACGGTTTCCATTCGCGTGAAAATAAGTTATTTATTCCCGCGAAAGCAACGGTTTCCATTCGCGTGAAAATAAGTTATTTATTCCCGCGAAAGCAACGGTTTCCATTCGCGTGAAAATAAGTTATTTATTCCCGCGAAAGCATTGGTTTTCATTCGCGTGAAAATAAAATTTTTATTCCCGCGAAAGCAATGGTTTTCTACGCGGGAATAAAATAAATTTGTTCACGCGAATAAAACATGAAAAATAAACCAATTTTTCACGCGAATAGGACTACAAAACCACTGCAGATTTAGCTATATAAGACCCACTGTTTTCAAGCAAAAAGCATCCATTCCAACAAGAGAGGTTGAACGAACATCATCTACTACAAATACTAGAAGTCTCAGCAATAGGATAAAAAACAACTACTACTGAACTACTAGGAGAGAGGATTCTAAGTGATATCCTAAAGAAACAAAAAGTATTACTACAACTACTATGAGGACTCTAAGTGGAGATAAGGTAATAAATAATTATTCAACACTAGTAAAAGACTCTAATTATTTATTTTTTTTAATTTTTATTAAAACTTACCCTTCACTGAAGATTCAGTAGCTCTGGTAGATGTTGGTCTTTAAAATGATGGTCTTTGAGAGGATGGTTTCAGTCTGAAAAAGTTGCTGCTTTTATAGTTCTCTGTTATCCGTGGAATGCTAATTATTTTTGTTGTGGTTAGTTGTTTTTCAGACATTAACTTTCTTTGGGATTCCAGTTTTGCTTGGGAAATCCATAACAACGCAATAGAGACAATGAGACACTATTGACCAATCTAGGGATTCCAAAATGCACTTGGGAAAATTCATAACAACGCAATAAGACGCGAGCGGTCAATCTAGGAATATCCAAATCTGTTGGAATTCCGTAACAACGCAATAAGACACTATCGACCAAAGTCCAAATTTTTCTGACAATGAAACAGTATGTAACGATCGCCAATCTAGGGATTCCAAAAAAATGTATTGGAATTCCGTAACAACGCAATAAGTCACGATCGGCCAAAGTCCAATTTTTTCTGACAATGAAACAGTATGTAACGATCGCCAATCTAGGGATTCCAAAAAAATGTATTGGAATTCCGTAACAACGCAATAAGACACGATCGACCAAAGTCCAAATTTTTTCTGACAATCTGTAAGTAACGATCGCAAGATCCGGCGTCCTAAGATCCTTGGTCAAAAACTGATAATTTTCCTACTATTTTCCAACACTCTTTAATAAAATAAAAATATTATTCCAAGTCATAAAAGGTTACTTCAGTATTTTATAATCACAAGAGCTATGAATGATTGCTTTTATTCCAAGTTTTAATTATTTTTGATATCATTTTGTGAGGTAGGTGCAGAGCCGCCTACTTTGCGGCGATGCCCATGTTATTTTCCCATCTAACTAACAAAAATCATCTACCTTTTGTCCCCAAGAGTATTATCGCAATAAATCTCGCCTGTTCTGCACCTAAATGCATTTTGTTATAAGAAATAATATAATTTTTTCCAATTTTTTAGAAATAAATAATTAATACAGATTTTTTGTCCAATTTGAAAATAAATCAACAAGTTATTGTTATGAACTTCATGGACTTTATACAAATTTTAATGCAAGGATTTGGCGATCGTTACTTACAGATTGTCAGAAAAAATTTGGACTTTGGTCGATCGTGTCTTATTGCGTTGTTACGGAATTCCAATACATTTTTTTGGAATCCCTAGATTGGCGATCGCTACATACTGTTTCATTGTCAGAAAAATTTGGACTTTGGCCGATCGTGACTTATTGCGTTGTTACGGTATTCCAATACATTTTTTTGGAATCCCTAGATTGGCGATCGTTACATACTGTTTCATTGTCAGAAAAATTTGGACTTTGGTCGATAGTGTCTTATTGCGTTGTTACGGAATTCCAACAGATTTGGGTATTCCTAGGTTGACCGCTCGCGTCTTATTGCGTTGTTATGAATTTTCCCAAGTGCATTTTGGATTCCCTAGATTGGTCAATAGTGTCTCATTGTCTCTATTGCGTTGTTATGGATTTCCCAAGCAAAACTGGAATCCCAAAGAAAGTTAATGTCTGAAAAACAACTAACCACAACAAAAATAATTAGCATTCCACGGATAACAGAGAACTATAAAAGCAGCAACTTTTTCAGACTGAAACCATCCTCTCAAAGACCATCATTTTAAAGACCAACATCTACCAGAGCTACTGAATCTTCAGTGAAGGGTAAGTTTTAATAAAAATTATGATCACAAAACAATAGTGATGAGCTCAACTGCTAGCACTGGAGATGGGAAATTTCCTAGAATCTATGGTGAAGCGCTTTCAAGACTTTACAGTTGACACTGATAAATATGGATTTTGTCAGATGCAACTAGATTCTATTATTATTATTATTATTATTTAAGATATATATGGCTCTCAAGACTTTACAGTCTGCGCTGACAAATGTTATTATTACTTACCATATATAAGTTGGGTTATATTTGTGCTTGAGTAATTAGGTAAATAACATCATATCATACCTATCTATTGATTTTATAAATAGATGAACTTATCTGTGGTTAAATAATATAGGAATGAGAGTAAACCACTATTATTAAGGTGCTATTTCTTCTTTTTAGCGCAACTAGTTGAGTATTTCAAATGGAATTAAATAATTCTTTTACTTTTAGGAGGTGAGATGGAAATGGAACAGGATAGTGTTATGGGAATACAGGCGAACTGGGATTGACTCGTGAGAAATTGCATTGGATAAAAAAAATTCCAGACTGTGAATACAATGATGAAACAGCTTGAACTTGAAAAGACTTGCAAAGAGAAATTAGTTACTCAAGCTTCACCATCCAGTAAGGTAAACATTAATAAATAATTATTTTACTCTCTTTAATTTACAACAACTAGATTTTAGTTATTTATATTTGAAATGAATAACACAGAAATCTCCTTCTGAAGTAACAATAGATTTTTGTATTTTGTAGTCATGATGTCTCCTCTGATCTCACATTTGGATCAAAACCCAATGGTGGTAAAGATTTTAAAGATTCTAGACAAGATCATATTGAAGTAATTGCTGATGATTAAAGGAACAACAACTATAACAGCAGCAACTAACAGTCTTGGAAATCATAAGTTAGACCTTGATAAATAATTATTTTTACTCTCTTTCATTTACAACAAGTGAATCATTTTTATTCAATGTAGACACAAATATAACCATAAATAAATACATAGTTGTACATATATACATGAATATGAGCAAACTAAAAAAAATTATTTACACTCAAGATGCCATAACAGAACAAAATTATGTAAAACAAAAATCAAAAATTAAATGCCATAAAACCACTGCTCTAATCAATACCATAACACATTGCATAAAAACAGACATTAACACCACAAAAAAACACTGGCTCACACCTATGAATACATCTCATGATTAAAACCACAACTCACATCCACAACTCACACCCACAACTCACACACCCAATTAAATCCCCGGGGGACCCAGGTGGCTTGAACTGCTCATATAACACTACTGGTGATGAATAAATGTGAGCATGGCTGCATTATTAGAGTCCTGTTAGGAAAGGTGACCCAAACTGGGTAATGTTGAATGAATACATTCTCTCTCTCCTGAAGCAGGGTTACAAACAAAAACCAATACTACAGATACACGATATAAACATGGCTCAGCGCTGCTGAATGGGGATAAGCTATCACGCTCTTCTATAAGCCAGTAATACAGTAGGCCAAAAGGTCATGAACTCTAATTAGCGAGTGAAGGCGAATTTGAGTCAATCAAAGGAGTAAAACAGGATCAAGGAAAAAATTTTTTAATTGTCAAAAATAGTTTTCAAATACACTATTTATGTCCGCTTCGTCTAACATTACATATTTCATAAATAAAATTGTGAAGTTGCAGGTTTTAGACTAATATGGTATTCATCATTATAATAAATATATAATATAATAAATATATAATAGTTTGTTTGTTATTGAACTATGGCCCACTACTTATTTAAATTATACTATTAAATTCTAAAATGGTTAAAAAAAATATAAATAATAGAAATGAAAGCACATGTATATATTTGTGAAAACTTACGAAGCACCGTTTCTTTTTTTTATAAAGTTTGTCATGAAAGGCAGCTGTACCATATCGCTGAAATGCCTATCCTAATCATTTACCTATTTTGATTGCAGCAATACAGGAAATACAATTCACGCATGTGCCAACAAGTAACACTACGGTATTCCGTTTGACCATAATGCTTCAGCCATTTGAGTGCTATTAAATTCAAGTTCCGTAAACCATCATGGCAACGGTAGAAACATACCCTTTTCCATAAACCATTAATCTGTAGTACTATTCAATAGCACTACTCAGTTGCGCGAACGCTCTATATTCCGGCGGGCCTATGTTCCGGCAATTTTGGCTCTACGTTCAGGTGAATTAGTTTTCATAGAAGAAGACTATCGTGGAGCGTCTTTTACATTTAAATACAATAAAGTTCAACTGGATTGTACTATTTGATTTGGTTTGAAAAAACTTTAATTAAAATAATTTATGATTATGCAACAAGTAATAAACTAATTTTATTAGCAATAAAAACAATGAAAAAACAAAACTTCATTATAAAACAATTTAGTAATAGTTTATTGCGAAAGGTAGCGTCCATTTTTAATAGTGTTCAACAGTAGCATTTCTCTATGAAAAATAATTCACCGAAACATAGAGCCAAAATCACCAGAACATAGACCCACCGGAATATAGAACCACCGGAACACAGAGCTAGACCCCTCAGTTGTGACATGAAAAGCTAGTAAATGACAAGAGGTCGGGGCATCCAGCAGCCGCCCCTCCATCTACCGGATGATCCGCTTACCTTTACAACTCATTGGCAATAAGCCAAATGCCAGATGTTTATGTTTATGTTTGTGGTAGCAAACCACAGAGATTTGGGGATAGTTTGTCATGATATGGAAACATAGTAACTGACAGCCTACTTCTATGTTTACACAGCACAAAGGAAAACAAGGAGTATACATGTATCAAGTGTTGGGTAGTGTTAAATCACAAAGAATGTAGTTGCAGTTAATGATATTATTTTACAAATGTTCATAAATATTCATTCGCACGTGTTTGGGTTACAATTAGGGTTTGTCTTCTCTTGTAATGTTATTTCTATGATAATTATGTTAGGAGTTGCATTTTTACATGTAAGCCCCTCATAGTCATGCGTCCGTCCCTCACATAGTATCTAAAAAATTTTTGCGTGCCCTAAAACTTTGTATTTGGTCTGCAAGTTTTGATCGGACACTTTAGCTAATGCTACTGATAGGACACTTTAGCTAATGCTACTGATAGGACACTTTAGCTAATGCTACTGATAGGACACTTTAGCTAATGCTACGGGGATAATACATTCGCCATTCACTGGACTTGTAATAAAAATGCAGTTATTATTTGGTTCCATAATTGTGTTTTATTAGTCTCAGCTAGTATACTATCTTAACATGCTGACATAATTTTGTTTTGTTTTCTACTAAAACAATGCTTTTGCATTGATTTTTTTGCTTTTATTCATTTTTGTCATTTTTGGTAAATTTCTGAAAGGCACTTCATTTTTCACAAATGTTCCATTTTTAATCTCTCTCTCATTGAATGGTTCACTGGTTGGCCATTGGGGGTGCTCTAGTCAATGTGCTTGAAGTAATACAGTTGATTTGATTCATTGACCAAAGATACATAGATACATGCTTGTGTAGGCAGGCATAGACTTATATACTAACTTAGATACAATATATGTCTATGCGCCAGGCTAGATATGACTGTAGTTACCAAGCTCTGTACCACAAATGCACATGTCAGATATATCCGCTAGAGACAGTTTATTGATTGTGTCGTTATGCTGTTGTTAGATTAAAACTTCTTAAAATTAAAATTTAAATTGGAACAAACAAGATTACTGGTCACCAGATGTAGTATTTGATTTTAAGATAAGTTGGCTTTGTAGAATATTTGAGGTGCTAAAATGTATAGCATGTTACCTGTAGGTAAAACGGCTTCGTAGAATAACTAATTACTCCAATCTATAGCGTATCTCCCAAAACTGCCTGCAAGCAATAACACTTGTCAACAGAGAAAGATATTTTAATTGTAATATACATCCACACAAATTGACAAAAAACCTGAAGATCCAATGTTCTATAGTCTTTTTCTAGTTTTTATAGCTATTGAATTGTACTTTTTAATTCCAGTTTACCAAAAACACAAAATATTTGTGATATTTTTAAATATACTTGCGCTACAACAAATAAAGCCTTACCCAACACAAAGAAACCGCTTACAGATTAAAATATTAAACATTTCGCCTTCTCTACTCTTGTTTGTAGAGGACAACTCCCATCACTGACAAGTAACTTTTTACAGCTCACTAAGACTCTAGTATAACGTACACACCTACATAGAAGACAGCCACTAAAGCATCTTGGATATGAGTGCAGTACGGTACTGTACAGTAATTGTGCATCACACGTACCAGCACATGTACCAGCACTGTACCAGCACATGTACCAGCACATGTACCAGCACATGTACCAGCACATGTACCAGTACATGTACCAGCACATGTACTGCATATGTACTGTACATGAGTAGTAATATATGAGCAGATCTCCCTACCAAGTGTTTTTTTGTGGATTAGACCTTGGGGTTGAGACAATGGGTTACGGCGTTGGATGAATTCACCGAGTTTATATTGTATTTTACTTGAGGGGTACTTGAGTGGCATTTGAATGGCATTTAAGTGGCATTTGAGTTTTGATTAGTTTTTTACTTAATTTGAACTTATATGGCATATAGATTTTGAATGTATGGCATTCAAGTTTTGATAACTTTTTTACATAACTCGAACTCATATGGTATCTTGAGAGAGAGGGGAGAGGAGAGAGGAGAGAGGAGAGATGGGAGATGAGAGAGGAGAGAGAGAGGAGAGAGATTTTTTAGTTTTCTATACATTCATGTATATATGGTTAGTTATGTACATATTTATGGCTATATTTATATCTACATAGAGAGAGGAGATATATCTACATTGAACAAATATATTGATCAAAAATGAAAATTATATGATTATATACCTGATTACATAATAAGTAGGGAAAATCTTCTGGAGAGAGGGGAGAGGAGAGATGAGAGAGGAGAGAAGAGAGAGGAGAGAGAGGAGAGATTTTTTTAGTTTTTTATACATTTATGTATATATGGATAATTATGTACATATTTATGGATATATTTACATTTACATCATTGAATAATATACATTTATTACATAATAAGTATATTAAATGCTATAAAATATGTTGGAAAATTACCAAATTAGACCTCTAGATGGTTAAAATCTACAGTATTTGGTAAATAACTGCAAGAGAGGAGAGAGGAGTATTTGGTAGAGGAGAGAGTATGTTGAGAGAGAGGAGAGATAAAAAGAGGAGAGAGGAGAGAGGAGATATATCTACATTGAATAAATACAGTGATTAAAAATGAAACAATATGTGAATATATACATTTATTGTGTAATAAGTAGGGAAAATCTCATACAATATAGCTAGAGTCAGTAAATATTAAATAATACAAACTTAGGAAGGAAGACTTCTGTTCTATGTACTTTTGATTCCATAATGAACTAAAATAAAAAGTTATGTATTAGTATAGAATGGTTAAACAGAAATTTAAAACAACTACAAACTCTTACTAAATAGTACTTTTTTATTAATTATTACCTTATCATCAAAAATTGACTGTTAATCGGATGTTTTTGTAGCTTTTCGTGTCTTACGTTGTTGAGTCCTTACCCTTCTAGCTTGTCTTTGAGCGGACTGTCGCTGCATGTTTCTTCTTTTTAGAGCAAGTTCTTTACGAGCACACTCGATAGAAATTGGTGTGTTTACCTGTTGTAGTTGATATTGTCGTTGTTGTAATACATAATGTAATCTCTGAATGTCTGACGTAACATCATTCCCTAAGAGCTTTAATGTTAGAAAAGATTCAGTTCGAAAACTATTTAGCTGCTCTATCAAGTCTTTCTGTATGAATTTACAATTGTTTGAGATAATTCGCACTCTCTCTTCAATTTTCTTATTGCATATGTTTTGTAGAAGTATCAAGTCCTCTTGAGTCAAAGATTTAGGCTGAGTTTCTGATTCTGTGTTGTTAACTATTTCCATTTTTTGTCATTGAATCTGAAAAAAAACAAAAAAAAACAAATGATTAATTTTGTTCAGTTGTTTTAGTATAATAAATAATATATGAGTAAAAACTGTAATTTATTAAGTTTTTACCTTGATGCTCTTCTAATAGCTGTAGTAGATGTTGCTTCTCTGATAGCTGTTGTAGAACTGGATGCTTTCTGTGTGAAAACTATGACTCTTATATAGCTAAAGTTGTACTGATTAAACCCTATGAACACCATCTCGTGTCAATCTCTATGAATCAACATTTGTTCACGCGAAGGAAAGTCAATGGTTTCGCGGGAATAAATGAATTATTTTCACGCGAATACAAACCAATGCTTTCGCGGGAATAAATAAATAATTTTCACGCGAATGGAAACCGTTGCTTTCGCGGGAATAAATATTTTATTTTCACGCGAATAGAAAGCAATGCTTTCGCGGGAATAAATAATTTATTTTCACACGAATAGAAACCAATTCTTTCGCGGGAATAAATAATTTATTTTCACACGAATAGAAACCAATGCTTTCGCGGGAATAAATAAACTATTTTCACGCGAATGGAAACCGTTGCTTTCGCGGGAATAAATAATTTATTTTCACGCGAATAGAAACCAATGCTTTCGCGGGAATAAATGATTTTATTTCCCGCGGATGAAAGTCAATGTTGTCGCGGGAATAAATACTTTATTTTCACGCGAATGGAAACCGTTGCTTTCGCGTGAAAATAAAATATTTATTCCCGCGAAAGCATTGGTTTCTATTCGCGTGAAAATAAAGTATTTATTCCCGCGAAAGCAACGGTTTGTATTCGCGTGAAAATAAAGTATTTATTCCCGCGAAAGCAACGGTTTCCATTCGCGTGAAAATAAAGTATTTATTCCCGCGACAACATTGACTTTCATCCGCGGGAAATAAAATCATTTATTCCCGCGAAAGCATTGGTTTCTATTCGCGTGAAAATAAAATATTTATTCCCGCGAAAGCAACGGTTTCCATTCGCGGGAAATTAAATCATTTATTCCCGCGAAGGCAACAGTTTGCATTCGTGTGAAAATAAAGTACTTATTCCCGCGAAAGAATTGGTTTCTATTCGTGTGAAAATAAATTATTTATTCCCGCGAAAGCATTGGTTTCTATTCGCGTGAAAATAAAATATTTATTCCCGCGAAAGCAACGGTTTCCATTCGCGTGAAAATTATTTATTTATTCCCGCGAAAGCATTGGTTTGTATTCGCGTGAAAATAATTCATTTATTCCCGCGAAACCATTGACTTTTCTTCGCGTGAACAAATGTTGATTCATAGAGATTGACACGAGATGGTGTTCATAGGGTTTAATCAGTACAACTTTAGCTATATAAGAGCCATCGTTTTCACACAGAAAGCATCCAGTTCTACAGCGACTAACAGAGGAGCAACATCTACTACAGCTATTAGGAGAGCAACAAGGTAAGAAGCACTAAAATAATTATTTGTTTTTAATTAATTGAAACATCTAGGTTTTTGAATCTTAGTTTTTAAAAACAATCTTTTAATAAAACAATAGTTTCAGTATATTTACATCATTAAACTAAGTTCTTTTACTTTTTGCAGGTATGATGACATCACACTCCAAAGCACTTCCTAAGCTCCATATTGAACCAATCACAGCTACCAACAACACTAACGCTATTTCCACTACAACCATCATTTCCACCACCAACGGCATTCACATTGATGATAGAAGATCCAATCCTAACACCTTTAATGATACATCTTCTCGCTCAAACACCAATGCTCATGCTGATATAGCAATGAACCATCATGTAGTTTCAGCTGACTCTCCTTTGAGTCCCACACCGGACTACACATATCTGCATGAGAACAGTGAAGTCAAACGAACGGAGGATATCAAAAAACCGACAGTGACATTATCTCAAGCTTCAATTTCCTTTTTATTCAGCAACAGCAAGAATAATACCGTAAACAAACTTAGAGAGTTTGAATTGCTCGAGATGGGTGGAATAATGACAGGAGCTATGCAGAAAGGAATGTTGGAAATCGGAAATTTTGTGAGTTTGTTGGATTTACCAATTCCTACGATATTGGAGGTTTTCGATGTTAATTACGTTGAAGATTATGGTATATTGGACTATGAATATGTTTTAAAAAACAATCATCGAATCCGAGTCAAGTCACTGATTGACAAAGAACTTACGATGGAGCTACAGGAACTTGATCCCGGCTCTTCACAAATCCTAGTGTACATGGGAAAGCTAGAAGAAAATCAACCCGATCTACGTATTGTAGGAGATAATCATCGTCATCAAGGGCTAAAACAACGAGTTATAGCCAAAATCTTGAGAAAAAAATCATTGAAACAGTTGCAAGCATACTTTGATATCATCACTTTCGATAATATTCCTGTCAACACTCTTCTGACATTCACTAGACTTTCAGTTTGGAAAAATTTGAAGTCGAAGCAGCAAAAACGAAAACAAGATACATTGCCTTTACGTATCACTCACACTGTCACTTACAGATACATGATGAATGACGGATCTTTGATGACTGGGAAGATTGTTGTCCCTCCTGAGAACGTTTTGAAGATCAAAAATCATGAATGTGGTATGATTCACTATAAAAGTACGATGACAACTGAAAGCGGCACAAAGAAACACATTCTCACGATTCTGAGTGTTGAAGAAGCTTTGATGCTTCTATCTACTTCAAGTGAAAAAGAAGGAATAGCTTTCAGACTTTCTCTATTTGATGATGCTGAGCTGATGAAAAGTTATGATGATGATGTTGCTGCTGATGATGCTGCTGATGATGATGATGATGATGATGATGATGATGACGATGATAACATCGATGCTTATACCGATGAAGAAGATGATAATATGACGGATGATGACTCTAAGAACAAAAAATTTGAGGAAAAAGATGAAGTTGTCGACAATGATAGTGAGAAAAGCAATGAAGATGATGACAATCACATTTCAAGCGAAGCTAGCAGGATTTCAATATCGGAAATTTAATTAAGGTATGTTAATCTTCACTAGTAATAAGTAACTACTAATAGACGTATTTTTTACCATAGTATAATGTAGTTGTTATAACGACATCTATGTATGCTTTTAGATAGAATACGTGTACAAGTGAATGACCGTCGACTCGCCAAAATCTATCAGCAACAACTCATGAACATTAAATTACATATTATTTGTATTGTGCAATAATTTGTATATATTTAGTGTAATAAAGTATTTTATTCATATTTAACATTAGTTATTTAGCCAATTTGTAAAACTTTCGGGGCTACAACTCTAAAATGTTACAAAAATTTCAATGTTCCGACACAAAAATAAATATTTCAAGTTATCGTCTCATTTTTTCAAAAATGTTAAGACAACTCCCATTTATAATTTCTAAACTTCGTTTTTGAAAAAAATATGTCAAAGTTGTCGGCACATTGTGTCAAAATGGTAAGACAACTCCGCTTTTGCACAAAAAAAAATTGTGAAAAATGTTTTATAATTTGTTTGAGAAACCAAAACAGTAGAAGACTTTTTACAACCGCAAGCATTATACTTTAGGTTTTACAGTTTTGTGAATTGGGTGTTGATAGTTTGTCACGATATGACATAATAATTAAGTAATTATAGTCTTTTTCATAACAATGCTATAGATTCAGTAATACAGATGTGAAATTTACTGTTTCATCGCTTGAATGCAGTATGAAGGTAGTTGATGTAATATTTATTTTGTAATATTATGCAAAGTAATACAGTAAGAATGAAGCATATGGAGTTCTCAACCACAAAACAAATAAAAATAATGCATTAGGGTAAACTAATGACAGAACAATTTTACATGAAGTGTATACATGTGAATAAAGTATTCATAAAAACACAGACTATTGTCTGTATATATAATATATATAGAGAGTATTTATAAAAAAACAGCCTATTAACTATATATTTTGTGGTAAGAAATTGTAAAATAGGATAGTTGCATAAAGTCTATGGTAAACTAATGACAGAACATTTTTTACATGAAATGTATTCATAAAAACACAGACTATTGTCTGTATATATAATATATATATAGAGAGAGTATTTATAAAAAAAACATCCTATTCACTATATGTTTTGTGGTAAGAAATTATAAAATAGGGTAGTTGCATAAGACCTATTTCAGAGCCATGATAATATTAAAAAATATAGTGAAATAAAAATTTTAAAACTCACCTAAGAGTGCAGTTAGTACAAGAACTTCTTCTTGAGAAAAGTCTGAGTTTTTCTGCATTTTTCGTCTAATAGACGCTAATTTCAATTTAACACAATCATTAAAACCCTTTTTTTTCAGTCCATCTTTTATATTCAAAATTAATTTAAGTGAAGTTAAATCAATTTTCTTATCATCAATCTTTTGGCTTTCTTTTAAATCTACTTGGGTTTGAGGTTTAACTGTTATAGTATTAGATTCTAAAACACTGGTTTTTGGACTGCACTGTGAACTAGCAACAGAAATTAAGTCATTATTACTTTCTTCAGTTTCTGAAAGATCAGAATCTGAAGATATAAGTGCTCTCATTTTTTTACACTGGTTTTTAATCAAAAGTTTTCGATCTTCAGCAGCAGGTTTTTTAGCTATCGCCAACCATTTACTCCCTAATTCAAAATCTAGAACAATGTTTTCAGAAAAATAACCTTCTATTGGATAGAGATACACTAACGCAAATTTTTTCGGAAAAGTAATATCCATAAGTAATTCAGAATATTTTCTATTAATAAATAAAACAAAATTATTGTAACTAGCAATATCAACAATAAAAAACATTTTAGTTTTTAAAATACAACTATGTTGCTGAAGATCTCTCAAAGTTGTATGCGATTTTCCACATAAACAATAATAAATAAACAAGTGAGCACAAAAATGTCTTGAAAGAACTCGGCCAGGCTCATGCAATCCCCCTAATTTAAACTTCTTACCACAAAATATACAAGAGACGTTGTTTTTGTTTCCTTTCAGTGCTTTACTCAACATCTTTGTGCCATATGCGATCAACAGCAATGAGAGCACTGAAAGGAAATACCTAGGGCTTTTGTTATCAATATCTACAAACAAAATAAACAAATTCTCATCATATATAGATAACTTTCTTAAGCATGGTATATGTATATATATATATAAAGATAATGCATGTCACTTACACTTAAAACACTCTCTATCTTCTTTTATATTTCCGTCTAGAAGACTTAATTCTTTATATTCCCTTAATTCAGGATTCTCTGCTTGAACTAAAATAGAAAATACGAATGTAGTTATGCTATTTTTTTGAAAAAATTCGAAAAATTTTTTATAAATTGAATGAGTATATAGTAAGTAATATTTTCGTCATACTTACATTCAAATGTGTTCCGTTCATAGTACAGGAAGTTTTCGTTCTTCCCAACACATTGCTTACTTCCTATGAATCGTGAAGATGCTTTTTCTACAAAAAAATAACATAGTAAATGTAAAGTCATTATTATTGTACCTACAGACAAATTTACATTTTTCATAAAACAGAAAAACTTACTCATAGCAATATGCGTGCTAGCTTTGCTCTTTTCCGTCTTCTCTTCATCTTCAAAACACTCCTCCAACCACCTTAGTGCTTCATCATCGGTAGAACTTAATAAAACAATAAATCAAGATTGTAATTATTTAAAAACTCTATATAATACAGTTGAATATTGAATAATAAAGTTTCAATAATATACTTACATGGCACTGAAATCTATTTCGTCTATATTTAGTTCTAATGCAACATTTGAGGATGTAGACCTACAAGTAATATATATATATATACATTTGTATAAATTTATAAATGTAACTGCAACAAAATTGTAAAAGATAGTATAAATAACTTACTCATTTGTTGTAGGGATATTGCTAGCCATTGTTGTTTTGCAGAGTAATACTTAAAATGAAGTATAAATGAAAACTGATACTGTTTAAAAAAATAGTTTCTCTTATATACAAAACATTGAAGTCATTTATCAAGATTAATTTGTAGACTGATTTTCTGATTATTACTATGATAAATGATATTGTTTTTTAAAAAAGTGGAAGTTGAAGGAAGTGGAAGTGGAAGTGGAAGTAGGAAGTTGGTTAAAAAAATAGGAAGATAGAGATTAAATAGATTAATAAGCTTAACCACCACAAACACCCCTGTAAACTGTCTTTCCATCTAGCTAAAATTTTTGAATGTAGAGCGTTGGATAAACAAATTTTACAACCTCTAGGTTGATACTCTTTTAAATATAACTAGCTAGGATGAAACTTACATTTCATTTGAATGACACCTCACATCCTTCAAACATATTTTTATAGCAACAATTTTCATATAGACACATCAACAGCAAAACAATGATGCGGTGTAGTTCCATCTTTATATCATCAGACAGTAAATTAATATGTGAGAGCTTCAATTATAGTTTACACCATTAAGTATGAGTTCGGAATGTAATAAAATACTTTACAGGTACTGATAGCATTTAATAACTAGTTCAATTGCAGTTTATTGATATACTCTACTATAACACACACTACCACAAACAATCATATAGACACATCATCAGCAAAACAATGATGTAGTGTAGCTCCATCTTTATATCATCAGACAGTAAATTAAAATGTGAGAGCTCCAATTATAGTTTACAACATTAAGTATGAGTTAGGAATGTAATAAACACTTTAAAGATATCTGATAGCATTTAAATATGTATATGTATAACTCTTGATTTATTAGACAAAACAGCTTCCTAAAAATAGAAAATATACTATGTATGTTGATACATTATTATTTCACACAAAAAACAATGAGATATTTTAAAAAAAGTAACAGTCTAACTAATAAAACAAGTGGATAAAGTCATGCTTTGCTCATGTTTTTTAGATGATAGCGGAGATAGCTAGTATTAAAAGTAAAACCACAAATCCGTTTTGGTGGAAGGCTGTATCTATATTAACTAATATGTAATGAAACAATAAAAAACAGGAGATAGATGCAATCAAGTTCTCTTCCTTTTTAGGTTGAATTCGACCTATAATTCCATCATCTATGGATGTTTGTTGTTTTTGTTTTAAATAGAAATAGCATGATAATAAATAGTGCTTAGGTGTAACTAATGACTTTTCTCGAGCGACACACTTGATATTAAAAAGATCAAAACATATAGGATTAAGCGAGATGATGATTAATGTCTTTTCTGGAATGAGTTTATTAGTAAAATGACACTTGCGGGACACTTGCGCTATATTATAATTAATTACTTTTTAAAAACGAACTGGTAACATTACGTCGACTGAAATAATACCTAAAACGTCTCGCATAAATTTTGATCTGACTGAAAATGGACTGAAAACCTTCAAGGTGCGTAAAAATTATCGTAACTCGCTATAGCGGATATTCTAAGAAATATTTATTTTCTCGTTCGTAACTTGACGTAAAATATTTTGTAACGGATGTCACACGATCTCAATCGATTTTTTTCAACTTAAACGCTTAGTTACTCGTAAACATTTGATACTCGCTTGATTTTCTTTGATAACAGTAATATCCCAATTGTGTTTATCGTAAATATTTCAAAAACGGATATTGCGCGTTTCAGTTGGTTTTTCCTACTAAATCGCTTAGTAACTCGTAAACATTTGAAAATTGTTTGATTTTTTCGCTGATAAAACATGTTGCAAGTATCTTTTACCAAATATTACCGTGATTTTCAATCAGTTTTCCTTACTAGATTACTTAATTACTCACCAACGTCCATAATTGTTTTTATTAATCATTGTTGCAAAGCAATGCTGTATTTAAATAATATTACTACGTTTCCAACCAATTTCCTTACTGAATTACTTAATTACTCGCCAGTATTTCATAATTTCTTTCACTAATAATTACAAATAATATTGTAAATAAATAATTTACCAGGAATATTTATGCTCAAGTCTCCTCTCTCTCCTCTAAACACTCTCTCTAGATATATACAAACACAGTTATTTTTATTGTACCTTGCACAAAAACACCCCCTAAAACTTGTTTTTAGGCTGAGTCTTATGGGTTATTTTAGGGGGAGTATCAGTCCTGGGAGTAGATACTAAATTGACACAAATTTTTTTCATATGAATTTAAAACTTAACTAATGTAGTTTTTTTACCAAACATCAGTACATCAAAAACATTATTGTAAAGGTATATTATATAGGAAGATTTTCCATACTTATTATGTAATAAATGTATATAATCATATAATGATTAATTTTTGATCAATATATTTATTCAATGTAGATATATCTCTTCTCTCCTCTCTCCTCTCTTTCTTCCTCTCTCCTCTCTCTCTCCCTCTCTCCTCTCTCTCTTTCTTTATCTCAAGATACCATATGTATGTATACATTGATTATCATTACAAGTTGTAGTGCTTTGTATTACTTAGTATTTACTGACTCTAGCTATATTATATAGGATGATTTTCCCTACTTATTATGTAATCAATGTATATAATCATAAAATGTTTCATTTTTGATCAATATAGTTATTCAATGTAGATAAAACTCCTCTCTCCTTTCTCTCTCCTCTCTCCTCTCTGTCTTCTCTCTCCTCTCTCTCAAGATGCCATATGAGTTCAAATTATGTGAAAAAAGTATCAAAACTTAAATGCCATACATTCAAAATCTAGATGCCATATGAGTTCAAATCAAGTAAAAAAATAATCAAAACTCAAATGCCACTTAAATGCCATTCAAACGCCACTCAAGTACCCCTCAAGTAAAATACAATATAAACTCGGCGAATTCATCCAACGTCGTAACCCATTGCCTCAACCCCAAGGCCAGAACCACAAAAAAACACTTGGTAGGGAGATCTGCTCATATATTACTACTTACATGTACCGAGCATGTAGTAGCTGTACAGGTACTGTAGAGGTACTGGAAAGGATCTGTAAAGCATTACACATACGCTGTACAACGAAAAGCAATATAAATTGAATGTCTCAGTTTATTGTTTTAAGTTTCAAACATAAGCATAAGATGATGAATAGTGTTTATCATGCTTATGCCAGTTTCCTGAGTGAAAACTTGCGAGTATCATTATGATAGACTCCAATCAGTTGGGTTACTCCGAGGCTGTAACCTAACACAATGAGGTTTTTTACAGTTGTCTGCACTTGCAGCTGCAACAGCAAAAGAAGACGATTTCATAAAAACACAATACCACTGCGTTATACCCCATTGTATTGATTTTGTTGTACAAAAAGTACAGTTATAAATTTTAAATATTATGTCACCTACGAAACAGCAACTATCAAATAAACATACAGAATACATATACCCAACAAGCGGGTGAGTTTTGTACAAATGCTGTCTCAATGGTGGTGAAGGTCCCCTGAACGTTGTGTGCATAACGTTTACTTCACTAATTTCTGTAGACACCCTTCACACACAGAAAAAAGTGGAACATTTGGGATTAAACAGGTGATTAAACACTGTAATGATTAATATAAGAGTACAATCCGGCATCATTAGGGGTGATATCTGGTATTTCAGTAGAAAATTTGGGAGTGTTTGCTGGAAGGAGTAATTAAGGATTAAAATCAGACAATAACTTTGCCAGAAATTGTGGGTAGGTCAATAAATCACTCTCAGGGGATTAAACTCTGGTTTTAATCAGCTAGTAAGAACTTTACTCCTCAAGCGATTACAATGTGGTTCTACAGTGTTGTTATTCTACAAGTCCTTAATTGCTAGCTTTACTGACCCAGTAAGAACTTCAATCCCGAAATGATTGAACTCTGGCTTTTATCTTCAAGTTAGATTTTACTCCTGATATGATTAAAATGGAGAAAAGCCTTGGCATTTATAGTATGATTACCTAATAGCAAGTGGGGGTATCAATGATCGCCTAAGCATACAGTCTTATTGTCCCTGAATAGGCTATTATTTTCCCGCTTCAATCACTAACAAAGAGAGCACACGAGGATGATGAAGGCTTACACAGCTGTCTCAAAACTCTAAGTTAATGATGACACAGAAGCAGGTAAATAAGATATACTATGAATACACAATTGTTTGTGTATTGATTAGTAACTAAGTTAAAATACTAAACTGAACAAATGATGTTGAACGTTGTTTAGTAACTGATTGATTGTTTTCTTTTTTGTCACATTCAAAACTTTTGAACTTGAAGTGGCTGCAAATAAAAGTGGCTACTATATCATAATTCTGCATTTTAGAACAGTCACCAACTAGAGATGTCCTTCTTTAAACGAAAATTAAATATACATGAAGTCAAGAGCTCACAGGTGATGAACAAACAGCTGTGATGCTGCCCAATCTTCATTTTCAACTCCTGAAGGTTTGTTGGATTCGGTTTATTTTTTATTTTGGGATACCTTCTTATTGTAAAATGTGCCTAATGATGTCACTCTTATTTTAGGAGCTTGAAGATCAATATCAGCCATCATCTCTCAGTTTCAACTTGGAATCTATTGCATGTACGCGGAGTATACCCCAGTGGATCTATGTCCTAATAGACTATACTATACTAATCATCATTCAATCGAGCCAGTTATTTTTATCGATTTCTTTTTTATCTTCTTAGTTAGTTTTATGTTGTAATCATTGTATTTCCTTTTTAATAGTGTTGTACTGATCTCAGTTTCCTTGTTCAATACAAGTTGCCATTACATTCTGAAACAAGCTTTGTCATTTTCTACCAGCTAGATCCAATACAAAAGAGCTAACTCCAATTCAAATCGCTTCCAATATTTAATCGCTCTCAAAAAAAAACCGTACAGACATAGCACTCAAGGAAGATTAATATTGATCCTAACTTTAATCAATGACTGGACTAGCAATGCTCCAAATACCAATCATCATGCGATTAACAATCTGCATATACAGTGATCAGAAATGCTCTTGTTTTTAATCCTTGGGAGACTAACTCAATCCAAATTTTAATCCTAAAGTGATTGAATACGGATCATTAACCAGTGCATTGGCTGTGGTAATAAATCACTCCCTGTTCAATCGCATTTCAATCGCTCAGGTGATTACGTTCGTGGATAGTAAGAATTGATTGAAATAGGATTAAAACTCCTCCACGTTTTTCTGTGTGTGTTGAACGTTATTTAAATGTTATTCCCAATGTTATGAACAAACACTTATGCAATGTTTATATAGCAATATTTCAAAATTTTGTATTTTTGTTGTCTGGATGTCCATTAACATTGCGTAAATGTTGTGCGCGGAACATTTATTTCACAACTTCCTGTAGACACCATCAAGCCTAAATACGACGTTTCCATCCATGTTACCCACAGACACTCTTGCGATGTTGAAATGGTGGTACATCCTGATGTTGCACCAGTCTTGCCTGGATATCAGATAACATCCCCTGGACATTGTACACAAAAAGTTTGTTTCATGACCTTTTGTAAAAACCTTTCAAGGTTGTTACAATGTTACACCCATTGTCCTCCTAAAACATCATATGAATGTTTTTTTGGTGTTTTCACAATATTTCATTCCAAAATGTTCATGAAACATTTATTGAACATGTTACACCAATGTGATGTCAATATAAAATGTTTAAAAAACTAGCATCAAACATATTACACCGATGTCATTATAAAATTTTTATATTTGCGCCAAAATGTTGTTGTAAAGTCCCGGCGAACACTTTTAATATTGTTTTCCAAACATCCTAGAATAATTTTCTCAAAAGATTTTCCTGAAACCTTATCTCATAACGTGGTGGCAACAATAGAAAAATGTTTTGAGCCAATTTTTCATAGAGACAACGCTGTGAAATGTTTTCGGGATGTTATTTGCTTATGAGTAGTAATATATGAGCAGATCTCCCTACCAAGTGTTTTTTTGTGGATTTGATCTTGGAGTTTAGGCAATGGGTTACGACGTTGGATGAATTCGCCGAGTTTATATTGTATTTCATTTGAGGGGTACTTGAGTGGCATTTGAGTGGCATTTAAGTGGCATTTGAGTTTTGATTATTTTTTTACTTAATTTGAACTTATAGCATATACATTTTGAATGCATGACATTCAAGTTTTGATAATTTTTTTACATAACTCGAACTCATATGATATTTTGAGAGAGAAGAGAAGAATGAGGAGACTACATTGAATCAATATATGATTATATACATTTATTACATAATAAGTAGCAAAATATTCTTGTATAATATAGCTAGAGTTAGTAAATACTAAGTAATTCAAAGCACTACAACTTGTAATGACAATCAATGGTTGATAGTCTTTTTCTTTACAATGTTGTCATTGTTGTACTGATGTTATAACTAGGAAGGAAGACTTCTGTTCTATGTACTTTTGATTCCATAATGAACTAAAATCAAAAGTTATGTATTCGTATAGGATGATTAAACAAAAATGTAAAATAATTACATGAATTTGAATTATAGTTCTTTTTACATTGGTTAGTTAACATTATATAGTAAAGGGAAGTAACTCACCTCACCAAGTTATATTGTTCAGTTTGTTTTTTCTTGAGCATAATTTTCATCAAGTGTTTTTGATTCTCTCTCTTCTATCTAAAGCAAAACAAAAAATAATTGCTTTATAAATAAATATTATCTAATTGGAAGTATTACTTATATCAGTTAGTTTACATTAAATAAAAAATACTCACTATGTTGCCTTGTCTGACATGCTCTTTTTGAATACAGTTTTCACCAGGAGGCGCTGGTTCTCTCAAAGATGTAGAAGATGTGTTTCCCACTCCCATTGAAAGCACTAAGACCTTGTTCTCAACAACCTCATCTGTAGTAAAGTACTTCATCTGGTTGGAATCATCAAGTTTGTTGGATAGGTTTTGAGCCGTTTCTATCGCTTGTAATGCCGTGAATGTGATTATATCATGTCGATGATAACCAAATCTACTAACTTCACGATTTCTTACAAGTATGACTCCTGTTCCAATTTGTTTGATGTTGCTAGCGTGTTTTTCAGGTATATATAGAACTCCCATCATCAAACCATCATATTGCAAACATCTGTAGTTTACCAGTAGCGCATTCATCACCACATCTCCATTAGGTAATGTTAACTGAGTTGATATTTGAGGAGATTCAAAACTGATTACACTTCCAACAGCAAATTGCGAGAGCGTTGCGATACGAACCATACTGATCAACTGAGTAGGTGTTTTTTTTTTTATTAATCTACTTAGCTGTTTAGCTTCCTCAAGGGAAATATTGGATGGGAAGTTGATAGGGTGAAAGATTGGATGCTTGTCTGAATCGAATCCCATAAAAACCACCAGTTTTGGAACATCCGGTTGTGTTGGAGCTAATTTGTTGTAATCCTCATTTCTCACCATATACCTCACTTGTCGTCTGTTGCCAAATGTTTCGATATTGTAGCGGATAATGCATAAGTTTTTATATACATCCTCAGTTGGTCGTTCGATGGAGACTATCTCGAGAAGTGATGGCGTTTGATTTAAGTGAAGTGGTTGAAACCTTCCAATCATTACTCTGTCATTGGTATCGCAAGAATTGAGCAAACTAGCAGCATTTTTTGACAAGCAGGAAAGATGAGAAGGAGATGGTGCTTTCAAAGTCCAAGTATAGTCAATCGTTTTATTTCTATCCGAATCCCATGGCTTTGGTCGAATTGTGTTCAGTTTCCTTCTTATTAAATGTGAATCAGGAGGGATATTTTCTTTATCATCAGAGTATGGTTCGAATGTTGAGAGAAATGAGGTATTACGGTCTTCATTCATATTCAGAGCGTTCAGTCGGAAGTTGGAACTGAAAAGAGAGTAAAAAATATGTAACAAATGGGTGGAATTTGAAAAATATTTTGAAAAGAATAAACTAACTAGATATTTATAAAATAAACACATAATCAAAACCATAATAATTTTTCTGATGCGTTATGGTGAAACTATTTGATCTTTTATTAATAAGAACAAAATATTAAAACATAAAATTGACTTTCTGAAGTATTATAGCAAAACTAGTTGAAGTTTTTTATCAGTATATGTTAAAGAATTATTTAGTGATTCTCACCTTATTGAGTTTCAAGTAAATGTAGTAGTTGGTGTGTAGATGTTGCTTCCTTGCTAGCTATTGTAGAACTGGATGCTTTCTGTGTGAAAACACTGGTTCTTAAATAGCTAAAGCTGTACTAATTAACCCTATGAAACCTTTATAATATATCTATGACTCAGCAGTTTTTTCACGCGATATTCCCGCGAAAGCTTTGGTTTTTATTCGCGTGAAAATTATTTTTTTTACTCCCGCGAAAGCAATGGTTTCTATTCGCGTGAAAATAAACTATTTATTCCCGCGAAAACATTGGTTTGTATTCGCGTGAAAATAAAATATTTATTCCCGCGAAAGCAACGGTTTCCATTCGCGTGAAAATAAACTATTTATTCCCGCGAAAACATTGGTTTGTATTCGCGTGAAAATAAAATATTTATTCCCGCGAAAGCAACGGTTTCCATTCGTGTGAAAATGAAGTATTGATTCCCGCGAAAGCTTTGGTTTGTATTCGCGGGAAACTAAAATTTCTATTCCCGCGAAAGCAACGGTTTCCATCCGTGCGAAAATAAATTATTTATTCCCGCGAAAACATTGGTTTGTATTCGCGGGAAAATAAAATAATTATTCCCGCGAAAGCAACGGTTTCCATTCGTGTGAAAATGAAGTATTGATTCCCGCGAAAGCTTTGGTTTGTATTCGCGGGAAACTAAAATTTCTATTCCCGCGAAAGCAACGGTTTCCATCCGTGCGAAAATAAATTATTTATTCCCGCGAAAACATTGGTTTGTATTCGCGTGAAAATAAAATAATTATTCCCGCGAAAGCAACGGTTTCCATTCGCGTGAAAATAAAGTATTGATTCCCGCGAAAGCAACGGTTTCCATTCGCGTGAAAATAAAGTTTTGATTCCCGCGAAAGCTTTGGTTTGTATTCGTGGGAAAATAAAATTTATATTCCCGCGAAAGCAAGGGTTTCCATCCGTGCGAAAATAAATTATTTATTCCCGCGAAAACATTGGTTTGTATTCGCGTGAAAATAAAATATTTATTCCCGCGAAAGCATTGCTTTGTATCCGCGTGAAAATAAAATTTTTATTCCCGCGAAAGCAACGCTTTCCATTCGCGTGAAAATAAATTATCTATTCCCGCGAAAGCATTGGTTTGTATTCGCGTGAAAATAAAATATTTATTCCCGCGAAAGCATCGGTTTCCATTCGTGTGAAAATAAAATATTGATTCCCGCGAAAGCATTGCTTTGTATTCGCGTGAAAATAAAATTTTTATTCCCGCGAAAGCAACGCTTTCCATTCGCGTGAAAATAAATTATCTATTCCCGCGAAAACATTGGTTTGTATTCGCGTGAAAATAAAATATTTATTCCCGCGAAAGCAACGGTTTCCATTCGCGTGAAAATAAATTATTTATTCCCGCGAAAGCATTGGTTTGTATTCGCGTGAAAATAATTTTGTTATTCCCGCGAAAGCAACAGTTTCCATTCATGTGAAAATAATGCTGATTCATAGCAGTGCAACTTAAGCTATATAAGAAGCACTGTTTTCATACAGAAAGCATTCACTTCATCGTTAGTAACTGAAGGAAGAAGATCTACTACATCATCATCTACTACAACCCTCCTTCTTCATCATTTTGAGTTACATAGGAAACAGCTGAAGTTCAAACAACTATGTATATAATTCATCTAATTCAAAGAACAACAAGTCTTCATTTATAGAAAGCAGCTCTCAAGTTCAAACTAACTGAAGGAAGAAGATCTACTACATCATCATCTACTACAACCCTCCTTCTTCATCATTTGAGTTACATAGGAAACAGCTGAAGTTCAAACAACTATGTATATAATTCATTAAAGAAAAACAAGTCTTCATTTGTGATGTAAGTATTTATATTTCGTTTTAATTGTAATCGATTTAAGCATGAAGACATTTTCTGAATAAAAACAAGATTATTCACTATTTAAGATATCAAAAAAATGTTGTATGTAAGTTTTAATTATGTTTATTCTTATTATTTCAGGACTTCAAAATGAAAAATGTACTCCTTCTTCATCCGAATTTTATAGAAAGCAGCTCTCAAGTTCAAACTACTAGGAATATCATTCATTCTAATTCAAAAGAAAAGACAAGTCTTCATTTCTGATGTAAGTATTTACGTTTTATTATAATAGTAATCAATTCAAGTATATTGAAAAAAAATTGAAACCTTAGTCTTTTTTATTTTTTTGCTATAAAGCATTATCATTTTTTTTTAGAATAACAACGAACTAGATCAAAGGAAAAGAACTTTCCAACAAAACTTCAACTTGAGTAATAACTGAAGCTACTACTTATATTATATATAAATAATGTGTCGAGTAACAAACAACAGATATGTAGCAAACACTATTTATAATGAAAAAAGAGAAATGCAAAAAACTCGAAATTGTTTTGAAAATACTAAAGACTGCGCTGAATGGATAGATGATAGTTTACTCGTTACTTCATCGTTGTTTTCACAACGAACTTTTCCTGATACCACAGCAATAACTTATGTCGTCGCAACTTATCCGGATAATCACTGTAGTCTTTTGTCATTAAAATTACAAAAAACTATTGCGCAACTTTCCCCATCGGACTTTTTCAAGTTCATTTACAATGAACTCTCTTTTTATGAAAGAGAGGCTTTAATGCTTGATGAAAGTTATCGAAGAAAATCATTTCTTACATATTGGAGACGAGTAGGTAAACATTGTGGTGAAAACATGGCTGCAGCTGGTTTCTATAACCTTGAAAAAGACAACGCTGTTCGATGTGTTTTTTGCCAAGGGGTATTACTAAACTGGAAGGATGAAGATGAACATCCGATGAAAGAACACGCTAAAAGTTTTCCGTTTTGTCGATTTGTTAGAGGATTTAACACTCACAATCGTCCGTATAGACCTAGGAAACTACTTGCAGATGAAATGAAAAACATCTCAATTGTCAAAAGTTATACGATGGAAGAACAAAAGATCAGAAGAGGAGATTTAACTGCAGAAGTATTACCTCTAGGTATATCAATTGATCGTGCTGATACACCACGTTTTGCTACTGAAACATCTAGAGAAGACAGTTTCAAACAATGGAAGGGTAAAGTCTCCATGAAACTCCTTTCCAACGCAGGTTTCTACTATACTAAGTTCGGGGATAGTGTAAAATGCTTCTTTTGCTCAGGTGAACTTAAAGAATGGAAAGAGAGTGATCTACCATGGGAGGAACACTGTCGATGGTTCCCAGACTGTTATTTTTTACTCGGGAGTAAAGGTGAAGAGTATGTTGAGGATGTTTACATGCGAACGGAAAAAGGCAAAAGGTGTAAGCGACGGGTTGAAAAATATCGAGAAAAAGTAAAACAAATAACACGCAACAATGACACCGAAGAAATGAAACTTATTTGCAAAAAACTAGGATACAGTCAAAACGATATCGAACAAGTTTTAGTGTTAAATGGAAAACCTTTTGAGCGAATAGGTTTTATGATTGAAGCCTTACATATTTTTGAAAATGATTTTACAACTGTTGAGAATTCGTCAACACTGTTAAAAAAGGATGCTAAATCAATTGATCCGTTAAAAAAAGATAAAGATCCACTGTTAAAAAATGATGCTAAATCAATTGATTCGTTAAAAAAAGATAAAGATCAGACTAAGCAAAGCAAACTCGCTCAATGTGTGTCTGAGACGCATGAAAAAAAAGTAATTGCAAATCATATCTCTCTTCCGTGTGGTCATCTCATTTACTGTAGTGAGTGTAAGGAAAAAGCGCTTACTGAATGCTCATCAGAAGTAAAACCTTGCCCAATCGATGGTTGTCAGGTTGAAATTAAAGCATTTATGAAGATCTACATGAGCTAGCATAACAATTAACCTCAAAAAAAAGAAAAAGTAATGAATGATTAAATAGATGTTTCAATTTGAAAACGTATCATTCGCGTTTTGTAATTTAACGGAATAACAACAAATATGTTACGTGTTGAAGACTTTGCTCACCAAGAAGCTTCCGATGCTATAGGTCCTAAGACTTTTTCGGCTGAGGTTTCTGATGAAATGTTGAGGATTTATTTTACGGAGGAATGTGTATACTGTGTACTAGGAGGAAGTTTTTACAAGCAAGCAACCAATCTATCGCTACTAAACTGTTACTGTTCACACGTTGATGACAAATGTATCACTTGTAAAAGATATGCTGAAATGGTTGAAGGCGCTACACCTACCAAAAAAGAATTGGGTGATGCTATCGACTGGATTGATAGAAGACAAGTTTTGAAAAATGCTAAAATGGGTTTTTTGGTGCATGATGAATGGATTAATGCTTTTTTGGATCTTTCCACTGATGATTTGAAGTCTCCCTTTTTGTTAACAAATTTGAGAGCGCGATTAAATCCCTACCTATTACCTACTAGTCAGAGCAAACTGGCTTATCAACGACTAAAGGATAAATTACTTGCGATAGCAGAAGGATATCCATACGCTTACACTCTTGATGAAAAAGAAGACTCAGTCAACCCGATAATAACTATTGATTCGGCAAATATATCTGAAGACTCATAAAAGAACTGCTACAAAAAAAGTTGCTTCATTTATCTCTGAACTACAACAGAAACATGAGTGGAAAAACTCAAGGATTCAAGTCAATTGGTACATTGGCTGATTTTGTTCCTAAGTTCATAAGGACTCATTTTAAACACATTCCTTTAGAGCGTTCGAATCCTCTTTTTGTTCAACTCATCACCGAAGAAGTATTTTATTTTGTGTTAGGATTCAATCTAGTTCGTAAATCAATACAAAGCATGCTTTTGAGCTGTAATTGTATTTCAAGAGCAAATCCTCTCGAATGCTTAAACTGTTCTAGGAGCTTTGATCCAAAAGTATGCTGTCCGCAAGACAAGTTGATAGATTTTGAAGATCTCAAAAGAGCGATCGAACTGGTTGATATAAAGCAATGTTTGAAAGATGCCGAACTGGGTGATTTGATAGATATTTCGATTTTAAGAGGTTTGACTTCATTTCGCTGGACAGAAACACATGTTCTTTTGTCTCAATCTCGATTGGAACCATACTTACATTTTGGTAACCACTTTGATGAGATTGTTTCACATCTTCAAAATCGGTTGAGAGAGCTGAACAAGCCGCTAGCCTCTTACATATAAATAGAAAAAAACATCAAGAAAGAAAGTATTCAACTTTCAACACTGAAAGCGAAAACATTTTAAAAAAATGAGCTGCGTATTTATCTTGCTACTGGCACTAACATTTCCCAATGTTAGTGGAGTATTCTATACCAACGAAATCGATGAATGTATAGCCGGAGCTATGGATAAAAATGATGTCTTGTTTTTTTCACCTTTCGAAAGGACTATACGATATAAAGATGAAAATGGAAAAAACTGTGTGCGACTCTACCCTCCCGACCTATTATATTGTGGTTTTTTCATCCCTCAAAGGGCTTCTTGGATCTGCAAGGAAATAAATTCTACAGATTCTGTGTCTTGTGATACACCAACAAAATACACTCTGAATCAGGAGGAATGCGCAATAGGGGTTAAAAATAATACGGAAGGTCTTACTCAAAATACAAAACTATTTTGGAATGATGAATTATGTGTATTTGAATACAACACCTCACGTTTGATTTGTCCACCAACAGAAGAGTTTGAGACAACCAACTTTGCATGTGTGGAATGCAATCGTTTGACCAACAGGGAGCCGAAAATAGCTACTATCATCACTAACATCAATGGTATTGAAGGTGTAAATTTGTCATTTTCGAGTTTTGAAAGTTTGAAGTCTGTTCAAAACAAGATTATCATCAGTATCACATGTCAAGGAGATACCAAAGACAAATGCAATCCCAAGGTTATAAATATAGAGCTTTAGTTGAAGCATATTAACCAAAGACCACCGAAATGCAAGACAGTTAACTCTAGATGATGAAAGCATAAACTAGGTTAAAAGTCTCTCTCTCTGAATAAAAAAAAATGAGATATTGCATCTATCTCCTATTATTCCCAATCGTAAGTGGTTATTGTCTTGTAACAGAGTTTACACCATTCACTTTATCTCATAGAGCGTCTGGATGTTTTCGGGGAATTCTTAATATGGAAGCGGTTGATTCAGTAACTCGTATTTTAAGAAAAAACTTAAAATATCGTATGCGTAGACTCACATGTTTCATCGAACCTGCTCACCTACGTAGAAGCTGTGACACTTATGATATGTGGCCTCAACACTACTTTGTTTGCAAAACCGATGAAGCTTTAAATTACATTCGTTTATACGATGAAGGATTACTAACTACGACTCGAAGAACAACTCCAACAACAACCACTGCAACTCCACATACAACGACAACAATCACCACAACTCCACAGACAACGACGACAACAACCCCGACGACAACCACTACAAACAAGCCTGTAGTTCCAGCTTTATCACCATCAATTCCATCTCTTCCACAAGCTCTGGGTTTAGTCGATTTAATTTTGGAACAACCAAGCCCTACAAACTCTACTATATACAATTCTGAAGAAATCGAAACTACTACTGATTGTGTGTGTGATAGATACATCATATGCGAAAACAATTCAGTATCAATTACAAATTCAACACCGTCGATTTATAGAGTTTTTATTTATAATGATTTGGAGGGTTTTTCAAAACTTTCTCTGTCTATATCGGAAAATAGTAAACTTAAGCTTGAAGAAAATCTTCTCATCATCATTGAACCTGAATGTGATGATATTTCTTGTAAAGTCATCAAATACTTTACAAATTAAAAAGTTTTTATAGACTTTAACTCTATATATTCAACTTATTACACTCTATTATGATATCTATTTTATCACATTCTCCTTTTTTGTAAATTTGTACAATTAGATAAAATTTAACCATTTAGAGAATGATTTCTTTTTGCAAAAAATTAATGAAAATTGAATGAAATGAAAAATATTTCACCAAATACCTCTTTTTTGTCAAAATGTAATTATTTTACAACACTGTTTGATCATCCTATACTAACACCTAACTTTTTAACTGTTTACATGTGATCATCCTATACTAATACATAATATTTTATTTTAGTTCATTATGAGTTCAAAAAGATATACAATAAAAGACTACCTCCCGAAGATATACCATAGATATATTAAAGAAAATGTTGAAGTACAGGAAAAGGCGAAATATTCATTGACAATACAAGCTGTGGCATTCTGTATAACACAGCATTTACTAACTTTAGCATCATTATATGGAGAGCTATCGCCAATACAATACCGACCACGTACATTACACCGGAATGATGTCAATCAAGAAACATTATTACGTCTAACAATTCAAAACAATTTTGAGACAGTTTTGAAAATGTCTAAAATCGTGAAAATAAACAATTTTTTAAAAAAAATTAAAAAAAAAGCATGGGATCAAGATCTCACCCAAAGTTTAATTAAAGCTGAATGGACTCAAGAACTACTATGTGAGTTTAAGACCAATATTTTACGTTATATTCAAACAGATGAATGTATCACTTCATCCATTTTTTCATTTGAGTCTATGTTAGAGCTTTATCAAGTATATAATCTTTAATATACACTCCTTATATAATAAATATACACAATCATACAATGTTTCATTTCTATTCAATGTAGACATGAATGTATTCATAAGTATATATATTTATATATAGCTATCAAAAAATTATCAAAACTTAAATGCCATACATTCAAAATCTATAAGTTCAAATCAAGTAAAAGAATAATCAAAACTCAAATGCCACTTAAATGCCATTCAAATGCCACTCAAGTACCCCTCAAGTAAAATACAATATAAACTCGGCGAATTCATCCAACGCCGTAACCCATTGTCTCAACTCCAAGATCTAATCCACAAAAAAACACTTGGTAGGGAGATCTGCTCATATATTACTACTCCTATTAACTATATATTTTGTGGTAAGAAATTGTAAAATAGGATAGTTGCATAAAGTCTATGGTAAACTAATGACAGAACATTTTTTACATGAAATGTATTCATAAAAACACAGACTATTGTCTGTATATATAATATATATATAGAGAGAGTATTTATAAAAAAACATCCTATTCACTATATATTTTTTGGTAAGAAATTATAAAATAGGGTAGTTGCATAAGACCTATTTCAGAGCCATGATAATATTAAAAAATATAGTGAAATAAAAATTTTAAAACTCACCTAAGAGTGCAGTTAGTACAAGAACTTCTTCTTGAGAAAAGTCTGAGTTTTTCTGCATTTTTCGTCTAGTAGACGCTAATTTCAATTTAACACAATCATTAAAACCCTTTTTTTTCAGTCCATCTTTTATATTCAAAATTAATTTAAGTGAAGTTAAATCAATTTTCTTATCATCAATCTTTTGGCTTTCTTTTAAATCTACTTGGGTTTGAGGTTTAACTGTTATAGTATTAGATTCTAAAACACTGGTTTTTGGACTGCACTGTGAACTAGCAACAGAAATTAAGTCATTATTACTTTCTTCAGTTTCTGAAAGATCAGAATCTGAAGATATAAGTGCTCTCATTTTTTTACACTGGTTTTTAATCAAAAGTTTTCGATCTTCAGCAGCAGGTTTTTTAGCTATCGCCAACCATTTACTCCCTAATTCAAAATCTAGAACAATGTTTTCAGAAAAATAACCTTCTATTGGATAGAGATACACTAACGCAAATTTTTTCGGAAAAGTAATATCCATAAGTAATTCAGAATATTTTCTATTAATAAATAAAACAAAATTATTGTAACTAGCAATATCAACAATAAAAAACATTTTAGTTTTTAAAATACAACTATGTTGCTGAAGATCTCTCAAAGTTGTATGCGATTTTCCACATAAACAATAATAAATAAACAAGTGAGCACAAAAATGTCTTGAAAGAACTCGGCCAGGCTCATGCAATCCCCCTAATTTAAACTTCTTACCACAAAATATACAAGAGACGTTGTTTTTGTTTCCTTTCAGTGCTTCACTCAACATCTTTGTGCCATATGCGATCAACAGCAATGAGAGTACTGAAAGGAAATACCTAGGGCTTTTGTTATCAATATCTACAAACAAAATAAACAAATTCTCATCATATATAGATAACTTTCTTAAGCATGGTATATGTATATATATATATATAAAGATAATGCATGTCACTTACACTTAAAACACTCTCTATCTTCTTTTATATTTCCGTCTAGAAGACTTAATTCTTTATATTCCCTTAATTCAGGATTCTCTGCTTGAACTAAAATAGAAAATACGAATGTAGTTATGCTATTTTTTTGAAAAAATTCGAAAAAATTTTTATAAATTGAATGAGTATATAGTAAGTAATATTTTCGTCATACTTACATTCAAATGTGTTCCGTTCATAGTACAGGAAGTTTTCGTTCTTCCCAACACATTGCTTACTTCCTATGAATCGTGAAGATGCTTTTTCTACAAAAAAATAACATAGTAAATGTAAAGTCATTATTATTGTACCTACAGACAAATTTACATTTTTCATAAAACAGAAAAACTTACTCATAGCAATATGCGTGCTAGCTTTGCTCTTTTCCGTCTTCTCTTCATCTTCAAAACACTCCTCCAACCACCTTAGTGTTTCATCATCGGTAGAACTTAATAAAACAATAAATCAAGATTGTAATTATTTAAAAACTCTATATAATACAGTTGAATATTGAATAATAAAGTTTCAATAATATACTTACATAGTACTGAAATCTATTTCGTCTATATTTAGTTCTAATGCAACATTTGAGGATGTAGACCTACAAGTAATATATATATATATATACATTTGTATAAATTTATAAATGTAACTGCAACAAAATTGTAAAAGATAGTATAAATAACTTACTCATTTGTTGTAGGGATATTGCTAGCCATTGTTGTTTTGCAGAGTAATACTTAGAATGATGTATAAATGAAAACTGATACTGTTTAAAAAAATAGTTTCTCTTATATACAAAACATTGAAGTCATTTATCAAGATTAATTTGTAGACTGATTTTCTGATTATTACTATGATAAATGATATTGTTTTTTAAAAAAGTGGAAGACGATTAGGAAGTTGGTTAAAAAAATAGGAAGATAGAGATTAAATAGTTTAATAAGCTTAACCACCACAAACACTCCTGTAAACTGTCTTTCCATCTAGCTAAAATTTTTGAATGTAGAGCGTTGGATAAACAAATTTTACAACCTCTTTTAAATATAACTAGCTAGGATGAAACTTACATTTCATTTGAATGACACCTCACATCCTTCAAACATATTTTTATAGCAACAATTTTCATATAGACACATCAACAGCAAAACAATGATGCGGTGTAGTTCCATCTTTATATCATCAGACAGTAAATTAATATGTGAGAGCTTCAATTATAGTTTACACCATTAAGTATGAGTTCGGAATGTAATAAAATACTTTACAGGTACTGATAGCATTTAATAACTAGTTCAATTGCAGTTTATTGATATACTCTACTATAACACACACTACCACAAACAATCATATAGACACATCATCAGCAAAACAATGATGTAGTGTAGCTCCATCTTTATATCATCAGACAGTAAATTAAAATGTGAGAGCTCCAATTATAGTTTACAACATTAAGTATGAGTTAGGAATGTAATAAACACTTTAAAGATATCTGATAGCATTTAAATATGTATATGTAACATATAACTCTTGATTTATTAGACAAAACAGCTTCCTAAAAATAGAAAATATACTATGTATGTTGATACATTATTATTTCACACAAAAAACAATGAGATATTTTAAAAAAAGTAACAGTCTAACTAATAAAACAAGTGGATAAAGTCATGCTTTGCTCATGTTTTTTAGATGATAGCGGAGATAGCTAGTATTAAAAGTAAAACCACAAATCCGTTTTGGTGGAAGGCTGTATCTATATTAACTAATATGTAATGAAACAATAAAAAACAGGAGATAGATGCAATCAAGTTCTCTTCCTTTTTAGGTTGAATTCAACCTATAATTCCATCATCTATGGATGTTTGTTGTTTTTGTTTTAAATAGAAATAGCATGATAATAAATAGTGCTTAGGTGTAACTAATGACTTTTCTCGAGCGACACACTTGATATTAAAAAGATCAAAACATATAGGATTAAGCGAGATGATGATTAATGTCTTTTCTGGAATGAGTTTATTAGTAAAATGACACTTGCGGGACACTTGCGCTATATTATAATTAATTACTTTTTAAAAACGAACTGGTAACATTACGTCGACTGAAATAATACCTAAAACGTCTCGCATAAATTTTGATCTGACTGAAAATGGACTGAAAACCTTCAAGGTGCGTAAAAATTATCGTAACTCGCTATAGCGGATATTCTAAGAAATATTTATTTTCTCGTTGGTAACTTGACGTAAAATATTTTGTAACGGATGTCACACGATCTCAATCGATTTTTTTCAACTTAAACGCTTAGTTACTCGTAAACATTTGATACTCGCTTGATTTCTTTGATAACAGTAATATCCCAATTGTGTTTATCGTAAATATTTCAAAAACGGATATTGCGCGTTTCAGTTGGTTTTTCCTACTAAATCGCTTAGTAACTCGTAAACATTTGAAAATTGTTTGATTTTTTCGCTGATAAAACATGTTGCAAGTATCTTTTACCAAATATTACCGTGATTTTCAATCAGTTTTCCTTACTAGATTACTTAATTACTCACCAACGTCCATAATTGTTTTTATTAATCATTGTTGCAAAGCAATGCTGTATTTAAATAATATTACTACGTTTCCAACCAATTTCCTTACTGAATTACTTAATTACTCGCCAGTATTTCATAATTTCTTTCACTAATAATTACAAATAATATTGTAAATAAATAATTTACCAGGAATATTTATGCTCAAGTCTCCTCTCTCTCCTCTAAACACTCTCTCTAGATATATACAAACACAGTTATTTTTATTGTACCTTGCACAAAAACACCCCCTAAAACTTGTTTTTAGGCTGAGTCTTATGGGTTATTTTAGGGGGAGTATCAGTCCTGGGAGTAGATACTAAATTGACACAAATTTTTTTCATATGAATTTAAAACTTAACTAATGTAGTTTTTTTACCAAACATCAGTACATCAAAAACATTATTGTAAAGGTATATTATATAGGAAGATTTTCCATACTTATTATGTAATAAATGTATATAATCATATAATGATTAATTTTTGATCAATATATTTATTCAATGTAGATATATCTCTTCTCTCCTCTCTCCTCTCTTTCTTCCTCTCTCCTCTCTCTCTCCCTCTCTCCTCTCTCTCTTTCTTTATCTCAAGATACCATATGTATGTATACATTGATTATCATTACAAGTTGTAGTGCTTTGTATTACTTAGTATTTACTGACTCTAGCTATATTATATAGGATGATTTTCCCTACTTATTATGTAATCAATGTATATAATCATAAAATGTTTCATTTTTGATCAATATAGTTATTCAATGTAGATAAAACTCCTCTCTCCTTTCTCTCTCCTCTCTCCTCTCTGTCTTCTCTCTCCTCTCTCTCAAGATGCCATATGAGTTCAAATTATGTGAAAAAAGTATCAAAACTTAAATGCCATACATTCAAAATCTAGATGCCATATGAGTTCAAATCAAGTAAAAAAATAATCAAAACTCAAATGCCACTTAAATGCCATTCAAACGCCACTCAAGTACCCCTCAAGTAAAATACAATATGAACTCGGCGAATTCATCCAACGTCGTAACCCATTGCCTCAACCCCAAGGCCAGAACCACAAAAAAACACTTGGTAGGGAGATCTGCTCATATATTACTACTAATGTCTTTTCTGGAATGAGTTTATTAGTAAAATGACACTTGCGGGGCACTTGCGTTATATTATAATTAATTACTTTTTAAAAATGAACTGGTAACATTACGTCGACTGAAATAATACCTAAAACGTCTCGCATAAATTTTGATCTGACTGAAAATGGACTGAAAACCTTCAAGGTGCGTAAAAATTATCGTTACTCGCTATAGCGGATATTCTAAGAAATATTTATTTTCTCGTTGGTAACTTGACGTAAAATATTTTGTAACGGATGTCACACGATCTCAATCGATTTTTTTCAACTTAAACGCTTAGTTACTCGTAAACATTTGATACTCGCTTGATTTCTTTGATAACAGTAATATCCCAATTGTGTTTATCGTAAATATTTCAAAAACGGATATTGCGCGTTTCAGTTGGTTTTTCCTACTGAATCACTTAGTTACGCGTAAATATTTGAAAATTGTTTGAATTTTTCGTTGATAAAACATGTTGCAAGTATCTTTTAACAAATATTACCCAATTGTGTTTATTGTAAATATTTCAAAACGGATATTGTGTGCTTCAGTTGATTTTTCCTACTGAATCACTTAGTTACTCGTAATTATTTTGAAAATTGTTTGATTTTTTCGTTGATAAAACATGTCGCAAGTATCTTTTAACAAATATTACCGTAATTTCAATCAGTTTTCTTTACTAGATTACTTAGTAACTCATCAACATTCATAATTGCTTTTATTAATAGTTGTTGCAAAGCAATGTTGTATTTAAATAATATTACTTCAATTCCAACCAATTTCCTTACTGAATTACTTAATTACTCCCCAGTATTTCATAATTTCTTTCACTAATAATTACAAAGTAATATTGTAAATATATAATGGAGTAGATACCCAGGGCTGATACTCCTTCAAATATACCCAGCTGGCTAAGCCAACACTTAAAAAATATACCCCCATCCACTTGGTTGTCAGTCCAGCCCACACCCCCTAAACACTTGGTGACCCGCATCCCACTGTATGATGTTAGCAGGGGTTATGAGCAAAAGAAATACTCTACATATACCTGAGTGAGTTTAAATATGCAACTGCATACCAATTTAGTGCGTATTCTGGAATTGAGAACACTTTACAACAATAGAGTGTAGTATGTAACATGTAACACTTGGTTCATTGGGTAAAATAGCTCCTAAAGTAGCAAATCCACTATGTGTGTACCTTGCACAAAAACACCCCCTAAAACTTGTTTTTAGGCTGAGCCTTATGGGTTATTTTAGGGGGAGTATCAGCCCTGGGAGTAGATACTAAATTGACACAAATTTTTTTCATATGAATTTAAAACTTAACTAATGTAGTTTTTTTACCAAACATCAGTACATCAAAAACATTATTGTAAAGGTATATTATATAGGAAGATTTTCCATACTTATTATGTAATAAATGTATATAATCATATAACGATTCATTTTTGATCAATATATTTATTCAATGTAGATATATCTCTTCTCTCCTCTCTCCTCTCTCTCTCCCTCTCTCCTCTCTCTCTTTCTTTATCTCAAGATACCATATGTATGTATACATTGATTGTCATTACAAGTTGTAGTGCTTTGTATTACTTAGTATTTACTGACTCTAGCTATATTATATAGGAAGATTTTCCCTACTTATTATGTAATCAATGTATATAATCATATAATGTTTCATTTTTGATCAATATAGTTATTCAATGTAGATAAAACTCCTCTCTCCTTTCTCTCTCCTCTCTCCTCTCTGTCTTCTCTCTCCTCTCTCTCAAGATGCCATATGAGTTCAAATTATGTGAAAAAAGTATCAAAACTTAAATGCCATACATTCAAAATCTAGCTGCCATATGAATTCAAATCAAGTAAAAAAATAATCAAAACTCAAATGCCTCTTAAATACCACTCAAATGCCACTCAAATACCTCTCAAATGAAATACAATATAAACTCGGCGAATTCACCCAACGTCGTAACTCATTGCATAACCCCCAAGATCAAATCCACAAAAAAACACTTGGTAGGGAGATCTGCTCATATATTACTACTAATAGCGCTTGAAAAGTTTCTGTACAACTTTTGCATCCGGTCGAGTTGATCGAGTATTGTTATCCTTTTCAAGCATCATTTGCATTGTTAAGCATCTGAAGAAACACAAATTATCATTGTATGCTACACCATGACCATTGCATACCATGGTACGAATATGTCGATTGAGGTAAACATGAGGAGGAACCGTGCTCGAAGTATTAGTTTTTTATGTCCTCCAACTTTTCCCATTCCGATCAGTTTGTAAAAATAAAATGTAATGTTTGTAATCAACATCAGTCTCCAAGCTGTATTTGGTCTTTGTCTCAAACTATTAGCGCGGTGATCGGTCTCAGTGACGTCGATAAAGAATTCATTGAGCTGTCCTTCGGGTTCTATCAAATGAGCTCTCGGATAGATGGTGGCGCTGTTGGATGATGAGTAAAAATAGCCGAGTTCGTCGTCATTTTTGTTTTCCAGGATACACCCTACACTGCAGTTGACTTTTGCTGTCGAACTCAAGTGTCTCCAAAATTTTTTTAACAACTCTAATGCTCCCGATCCGTGATAGTCATTTTGGTAGATGTCAGCTTGGTCTCTCGGAATTCCATCCCGTCTTATGTTTAAACTGTCTATGACTTTACACGGTCTGTGTTTGGTTTTCATGGAACCCCAATATCTGCCTATCAGCTCATCCCATTTTTCATCGTAAAAAGTTGTAGGTTGGCTATCATCCGCAATACCTAGAGAGGACACTTGACTAGGTATTTCGAGTCTCGACTCATCCATTTCTTGTCTTTCATTCTCTTCTTCGTCATCATCATCATCTTGATGGTCATCATCATCCCTTCTTTAATGCTCAATCCTTCACCATCTTCATTTTCCCCCAACGGTTCCTCATCATTTTCTTCAGCTATTTCACTAACATCCAGTCCCGTGCCTTCCAGACCAATTCCTATATGATTAACTGGTTTATCAATGATCCGAAAAAAATAAAATTGCCTTCAAACCATTTCCAATCGATTTGTCTTCTGTCTCCCTCTTCCATATTCATCGACAGATAATCTGAGTCTTATCTACAAAACAAAAACAAAATGACAATTTGTAATAAATTCGCTTTGAGATGCACATAGTGTACAGAGTGTAACAAAAACTGTACTCCAAAACAATTATTTGTTATTTAAAAACTCACCGATCACTAAGGTGAGTGGTGTAAGGTCTGGTCTGTAAGTAGCTTTATAATGGTGCTGTTAATGCAGACATTTCATGTACTGTTAAGAGAAGGTAGGGGAGGTAGATAAAAGTCATCAAGTGGATAAGCACTGAGGAAAGGTGAAGGTATCCTCATCAGGTAAGGATAATAAATAACCAGGGGTAAATAAATAAAGTGGGGCAGAACCAGAAAAACGAAAAATTATTGAAACATGCGATTCTTTAGCAATGTCTTTTACAGGAATAATAATTTATGGAATTAATGATAGAAAGTTGATGGCTATCATTTAAGAACAGTCAAGTTGCTTATTGCTAGTAAATCAAAACATGAAATTTTCCTTGATAAATTAAAGAGGTTTTTAAAGGAATTAATTAGTGTCAAAATGGTATCTTGAGAATTTGTATGATTTTAGCTTGTGATGAATACTTTAATTTAGTGATTTGTCTCAGTTTGTTTGTGCACAAGCAATATTGTACAGGATTTTGGGTGTTGCGGTAGTTCGTACACCTGTACAACTCCCCACAATCACAATGCAATTGGAAGTGGCTGCTTCGGCCCTTTCTATCAAGTCAGTCGGTGCAAAGAGAGGTCGACTTGTCTGTGCCAAATATTGTATAGGTTGAAATGCTTGACGCCGTGCTTCGACTAGCGAGAACACGCAGCAAAGGGCCGAATTGACCGATTACCTTCCGCCAAGTTTCTACTACACAGATAGTCGGTAGTGCAAGTCGTAGTCTGTATTTGTGCTCTTGCTTGTGCTATCCACTGCAGTCTGAGTAGCTGTTATCAACATCTGAGAGTCAGGGGAACTCTGCTTTTATTAATACAAACATCCATATTTATACATATGGTTATCTAATACAAAAGTGGTACACAAAGGAGGCCATACCTCGCACAAACAATTGGCTAGAGTGTGCCAATAATATGTAGTAGGTGGTATTAGAGTATTGCATGAATAATTGCACGTGGCAAACATATATAATTGTGTGTTACAGAAATTAATAATGAATGCATAGAATAAAGTTGCGTTAGAGTGTATGCATAGAACTAGTTACTGGTAGGTAGTGTTATGTAGTGACAATTGTTTGTATTGGCGTCCCTAACAACATTACAGGCTAACAGCTTTTCTTAGAGTTTGAAGACTTCCTTTTTTTTCCTTAAGAGGTTGATAAAAAAATCGGTATCATCAATCTGGGTCAAAGAACTGGTAGACAGTTAGTCATTCAGCCAAACTTATCACTTACAATAGTTTCACTGTTTTGCATAGAGTTCTTTATTGACATCACACAGATCATTTTTAACTGATAATGTGAGTAAAACATCCAATCAACATTATCAATTGGCGTAAGCCAATTGATAAAAATAGTTAGATGTACACAAGTCAAAATTTTATTGAAATGTTTTTAGATTTGATATAATGAATCCTTCTGCTTCTAATCAATATTGGAAATTTGAATGCTAAAATCGCTTGAGTCACATTAGTGGAATGAATGTAAAAAAAATCACGGTCTTTCAATTATTGGTTCAGTTTTTGGTACTAGTTAACCTCTAATGGTTGAATAACAAAGCCATCAATCATGGATTATGACATCATCTCATGGTAATAATAAAAACCTGCAGACCTTGTTGGTTTGCTGAAGATTGCGTCATCTTACTGGATAATATGGGCCAGGTTTGAATTGCAATGGTTGTTGGTGAGATTCAGTTAGTGTCACCTTTAGCCTAAGTTAGGTGGCTAGTTACATCACAGAAGTAGAGTACTAGAAGCTCATCATTTACTATGTACATTAATATACTTTAAAAACCCACTAAGTGTCTGTAGAGAGAGATTTCTACAGGCCTTGTCCATAAAAATCTGCTACAATATTAAATGCTCTATCTATAGCAAACAGATGGTTGGTCAACCATAAAACCCTCAGCAGGCTAAATACATTGTCAACCAACACAGTGTAGCCTTTAGTCTCGTATGAAAGGAGGCTTGAAACAAATCGTTTGTTATCATTTCTGCAAACAAATAGCTTCTAAAAAATTTTCATCATACAGCATTGCTTGAGCTCCTCCTATATTTAACTCTATTGTACAGTTTATGGCCCATTGGTTTTATATTTAATACATTTTGTTTTTTAAGTCTGAAACATTTGCTGTCAACAGATGGTAGACCCTGGAATTTCAATCTTGGTATAGATTAGTCGTTGACTAATGGCAGTGCATGTTGATAAATTCAGAGCTTTAATCTAACAGGATGCAGTAAGCTCAAATCTTCGACTCCATAGATTAGTTATTAGGAAAAACCTCTAGCTTCCTAAAGCTGTATCAGTTATACATGTACGTCTTGGAAAGAAAGCCAGGCAACTAAACAGTAATTTTCAGCTTCCGTCAACTTCCGGTTTTCAAGAATAAACTAAGATGTCACCCATATAGTTACGAGGTATAACCAATCCCGCATGAGTTTACATTTGAATTTTTGAATAAATTTTTAAATGCAATCATAAAAGATTAAAATTATCTGTTCGGCCTAAAACAAATTATATAAATTACACTCATCTACGAGCAGTTGGTGACGCTGACGCTTACGCAAATCAACTGGTGCAGAAGAGTGAATGTGAGAAAAGTCAAGGTGCAGGTGTTCCTTATCTATCAACAGGAATGGCTGGCTTGCATTTATTCATCTGCCGAGTGGACAACTCCTCCGTTTCTAGTTCAGGCAATGTAAGCACAGTGGATAGCATCAACAAGCGAAGAATAGTTGAAACAAACCAATTAGCGCAAAGTCGCCTGTACTCTATTGTGTTGACCCGCAATGGCCAACACGACAACTAATATAGCAAAAATTGACCAACCGTAGTTTCATTTTTGTAGATTGCAGCTCATCTGGATCGTCCTAGGGGCACTGTAACATCCAAAATGGAAGGTGAGAAAAATTACCATCAAACTACAACAATGAGGAGAAATAGGATGCAGCTAAAGCGGTCAATTACTTGTAAATAAGGACATTTTTTATCAAGAACAAAACCACATTGACACTTTATAAAGTGTCTGTGTGTTAAGTGAAAGACTGAAGTAGGCAGTCATGTTTAGCCATGTTTGTATGCAATAATGTGTTTTACATTATTTATATACTCAGCTTGTAGAATATTTGGTAGCTATCGGATGTAGCCAGTATCTGAGGGGAGCGATCACTTGATGTTGGGCTCTCCAGAGGGGTAGTCTGCTACTTCGGCGACGTCTATTAGCCAAAAGGTATAACAACCAACCCTTGCGGGAGTCTCAGTGCCCTGCCTCATTTCGTAGGTCTGGTAGCCTGAGATCTCAGGCTAGCTGGTAAAGTGTAGCCTTATGACTCAGAGTACCAGTCACTTGTGTTCAGTTTTACAGTGGAGTTTTCCAGCCAAGTGACGACGATTTGTGAGACAGGTAGCTGTGAATAGCAGCTGTGTCACGACCCCTAGTGACATGGCTACACTTCACAGCTGTCAGAGTTTGGCTTGCCGTAGCGAGTCTGCTAGCCCATCAGTGGTTAAAGATAGTGGTAGTCTGTGGAGGCAGCCCTATCTGTCGGAAAACTTTGATTGCCGTTGGACTAGAGTTGTTCGCCCCTTGGTCTCTCCACATGAGCTTATTTCAGCAATGTTGTGTGCATGGAAGACAGAGACACAATTGATGACAACCATTTTAAACATTAGCTGAAATCTCTTGCAGCTATGCCACTTCCTTCATTATCAGTTTGATAGTGCTGTACGGCCAAATAGGGAACGATTTCACAATTGTGCATAAAAAATAACTAAATATTGACTTGGATTAAAGCTCAGGCTTTATTCCAACAACAGCAGCATTTTTTCTGCAATTGTAGAAAAACTCCTCAAGTGTTTAATCAAAAATAAAAACTGCATCGCGGCAAAAACTAAATTAAAAAGAATTGCTGAAAGTTAATAATGTCTGTAGTAACTGTATATAAATGTATAACTGGTACTGAGCAATAGATAGTTGAAGAATGTGTGTAATAACTGTATATAAATGTATAACTGGTACTGAGCAATAGATAGTAGAAGAATATGTATAATAAATTTACCATTAGCAGTGAGAGGTGTATTTGCGAGCTGGATCAATCCATACAATAGACTAAATAAATGATATATCTCACATTTTATTTAATGCAAAGGGTTCAGTAGCGATATTTTTAGTGGATCACAAAAAACCATCACTACGAAGGAAGTTAAATTAATTTGCGAGGCATTCTCATAGGTTGTGAGCACTACCAATCCATCACACAAAATTAATACCCTACAGGATGAAGATATTCATTGGAAGTTAATTTCGCGTTTACGTGAGTTCTAAATTTGCGAAATATTGTTTCCATTAAAAATTAATGCCATTTTTACATCAATTTTTACTCAATTTTTAGGCGGATTCGTAAAAAAAATATGCAAAGTTGTCTTCTCCTACCGCGAAGGTTTCCCCCCCAAGAATTTCCGAGTTCAAGAAGACCTCGCAGGCATTTCTCTTATTAAACTTGCATGAGATGTTCGTACTTGTATGTGCATGCATCATGCAACAATATCTGTCAGCCATTAAACATTCATCTGTCTCTTCTTAAATACTTCTCTGTCAGTCAAGAAAGTTTTTGAGTAAAAGCAACAAATATATATAATAATTTATAATTAAACTAAGTAATTAAAAAAAATTTTAAAAATTTCCCATATATTGAATGACTAATAGCCAATATATGCCTTCAACTCTTCATTGATGGTTAGTCTTCATCTCTCTTGATAGATGTGAAAACCTCTAGCAGCACTATTAAGTCGAGTCTCCATTTTCTGATTTACCACTGGTACCCACCTTTTCAAATTGTTACAACATGCAGCCAGTTTTAAACAGGACTGCAATTTGCCTTTACATGGTCAAGGATGTTTTGAAATTACAAGAGGATTTGCGAAAAATACTATCCGTGAGATCGTCAGAGAGAAGACAACTTGCAAAATTAACTTCCGTTAATAATTTCATCCTGTAGGGTATATACCCATGTGGGTGGCGTATATTTCAAAGCAGTTCATTCCCGATAATATTATTTTACCATTTTTAATAATTATATAGATTACGTATGTTATTTATAATTAATAATTATTATGATTATCATGTACAATAATAATAATATATTGTAAATAAATTAATCATAATAATAAAAATCAGAGCCATTTTGTTAAAACAATAAAGATAAATGTTGTTGTTATAGCTAATCAAGAATGAATTGCTTCGAAATAAATGTTATCAACAGGACAAGTGAAAAGTTGTTGATTCTTTGACTAGCTACCACTATCTGCGACTTCCAGTAGCATCATGCTATCTGTACCAGTAAGGAATCAACGACACGATAACCGTCACTAATGAATTGCTTTCTATGCGAAAATAATTATGCTTACTAAAATGCAAACTGGAATTTTACGTTTTCACAAAGTGATTCGGACCGAAGCATGTCATTTCATTTATTATTATAGAAAGAAATGTAAAAGTCTGGATCGATGCACTCGCTACCCACTGATGCGGTCCCCAAATATAAAAAATAGCAGATGTTCACCTAACGTTGAGGACAGATAAATTTTCTTGAATAATCACAAAATTGTACCAGTGGATCTATCCATTAATCGCTATGCTACTGGAAGAAAGGCTTTCAATTGTTTTATTTCAAGGTGATCCTATAATTTAATCCAGAATTTTTAACACCACCTGATGAATGCTCATCTCAACATCAACTGCTCATGTGTGGAGCAGTTTAAACATTGAACTAGTTGTTGCTATATTGACAAGATAAATTTTTTAGCAAGAAATGTTGGCTAAAGGTGGTTTCTGTTTTGTCACAGAAAGATCAAGTGTGAAATTGAGTGAGCGCATTCAAAAACCCCATAGCTGAGCGTCAAAAAACATGGTGGCAATGAGCAATTTGGGTTGAATGAAAAGAAGTGACAAACAAGCTAGGAAGAATCTTTGAAAACTTGACCTTAGTTTATTATGTGAATCACCAGGAAGTGAACTCAATTGAAAGAACAAAACTACTAGTACTTTACTTTCCAGGTTTTAAACCGTGGCAATACATTATGAAGTGCACAAATAATATAACCAACAGAAAAGCATCGTAGCTATCTTTCATCATAATAAGCAGCAAAGTGAGCTCGCTTTAGCAATAGGGTTTCATAGACATATTGGGAAATCAATATGTTTATGGTTTATGTTAAAATATGACATATGTTTAACAGCACTCAGTGATGAGACTTTAATGACAGGCAATGACTACTTATCCGTAAGATATCTGAAAGCATTTTTCGGCTAATTTGAGCACAAAGATGTCCACATGTCTACATCTCCCCAGTCTTTCCAGACCACCATCAAGCTTTTTAAACTCAAAACAGTATTCTACTCATTTTTGTCTGCTCTAACCATCATATGCTCATGTATAAACATTATTCAAGTGTTCAATGCGGTGTCATTTTTACACTTGTGTCTTAGTATCTATGGACAAAAGTCTAAAGCAAAGTACATATAGGCAGGAATTGTATCTTCAAGTGATATATTTTGCATTGAAACGACAATGGTTGCCAAGGTTACCTAAGACGATTAATAGACACTATTGCGTTGAATTATTAGCTAATGATTGGTCCCAGACAAAAGAATATGGATTTGTGAGTATTATTTGTTAACTAATAATAATATTTAAGCAATTACGAATACTTCCATGCTCTGTTCAGAGACAATAATTACCTGACAGCCTTACTGTATCATATTGTTCAGCCGGCACAAAGTGATAACAAAAAGTACGATGATGGGATTGTGACGCATGATTTGTTTGTGTGCAGGTATCATTATATTACCTGGTCACTTGAGTTTGTATCATACAGTAAATAAGGTTTGCTCACAGCTCTTACTGAAGGTATGTGTGAATTTTCATTAACATTTGATTAAAAACCAAACAAATTTCACACAAAATTGTTTTAAAACTCCTAAAATTAATGACATATTGATACCCATATTTGTAAATTGGTATTAGCAGGAAAACAACACGAAATGAAATATACTTTGTATGTGGCTTTATTGAATTATCAAGATCTCTTGGTCGTAAGCACAACTGGAAACCCTTCTCTCGGTAAATGCTTTTAAAATTGCGCGATAAACAATAGTTAACAAAGCATTGTTTGTTTTCTTCAGCTTTTAATTGGTTTACTAATATGTACAAATAACCAAGCCAGTTAATGCTTTTGTTGTGGCCATACTTACATGTATGAAAAATAGTTTCGGTTGATCTTGTCAAAACATAAAAAGTTGGCTGCGAGTCCAATAATTCTGTTTTTAGAAATTTACAGACTAGCAAGATGGAGCAGTTTAAAGATTCAAAATTCCAAAACTCCAGTGTTTTGTGGAAAGCTTTCACTGCGGTCCTGTTACTGCTACTTGTTGCATCTATCACTGTGAATGTCCTACAGCTGCATATCATACAATCATCTAAGATACAGGTAAAGTACGATATCGTATGTCGCACCAAAACTGAAGCAAGGTATAACATATTTTATCATAGACTTCTCGTCGCAGTTCCGAACCATCTTCTTACCATTATTTTTATTTTTCATAATGAGTGAATAAAAATTAAACAAAAGCCGCTGGATAAACTGTGCCGAGAGTGTGAGAATGGGATTCCAATTATATAACTTCATGATAGTTCAACCCGGTAGACTTGCAGAAATCTGATTAGTAGAGTTTATTTGTAGAGTTTACAACTTCTTTGAGGATTGCACTCAATTTTAGCAACATTAAAGCCAGTGGAGTTGCACTAACTGCTAATATTGAAGGGTCAAAGGTCACATGTTAGAATCTTCATGCACAAGACAATTACAATATTATTGATTATAAAATTAAAAAAGTCACTGCATTTTGATTTTTTTATAAAGCGTAAAAAAGATTTCCCCTCCCAAACTACTTCTCATAGCTTTTTTGTTAAATTTTCTAACAACACCATTTATAGTCAAACAAAGTGTTTTGGTAACTTTTCGTTTCTTTTCCAAGCTAGTATTAAAAATTTGTATTCCCACACATTTGTTTTTAGTTATTTTGTCTGTATATTTGTTTGCCTATGCAGTTCAGTAATTGATTTCATCCCGAGTGTTTCTGTATAATAAGTCCGCTCGTTGTTAAACAAATAAATTCTAATTTAGTGAAGATTAGACTTGATAAATTAATGCTATTTTTAAACTTTTGTTCGCTACTCCTACTGGACTTAGATAGACAAGCTACCAGAGATATGATGATACAAGTAATTAATTAGTAAGTTTTCTATCATAGACAGATGCTGGGTCCCAGCTGTTTCCAACAACCGCTACAAAATCCAACAATACGGACGAGGAGTTATTGCCACACAGAACCAAGCGTGCGCGTCAACAGGTACATTATTATTTAAACTCTAGCCTATATTTTCCCAGAGATGCAAAGTGTGTTTGTAATTTGCTTCTGCATTGCAAAAAAAACTGAAGTCGTCTTTTGTGTTAATTTTGTGTGACAACTATGGAAGTTGTTTTACTTTGGGTGAGAGTTCAAAGTATAAAGTTTATAACATTTCCGTTGCCAAAAGCTACAAGGAGGCAAATGATTTTACAAAAAAAATCTCAAAAATTGTACCGAGCTATCTTCAGTTAAGATAACAATATGGGGCACACAGTCTTATATACAAATGAAGATTGTGTGGAACTGTTCTTGGCACAGTGAAAATAATTAAAATTACTTAGTAACGTGAATTAGCAAGTTTTTTGTCATTAAATCAGTTTTTTTGTTGTTGTTATAGTGCTTACTCTATCTTCATTTATATATATATATATGGCATCAATAAGGCAAAAACAGGGTTTCATTTACCATCCACATTAGTCTAAAAACACATAATAGAGGTTTTCCACCCTTGTCAATTCGCTCGTTGAGGAAAAAATTCCACCATTGTAGCTAAACAGTTTTGAAATAGACTTAAAAATTGAATGTATTTTCATGGCCAAGTTTATTGTTTAAACTGAAGGCATGCATAATTATATCAAGTATCATGAATTTTTGATGACAGATATTTAGAGAAAATATAAAAAAAAATTTCTGCAAATTGGCCATCTGAAGTGTTGCTAGATGGTAGATGCTAAAGGATATCCTCTTACAATCCACAAGAGTTTTCAACAAATAAATAAATAGTATTACAACAGCTTTTACAAATCAATTTTTCCTATGAGTGATTCTGATAAATAGTGAATAATGAATAGTCAACAAACTCAACAGAATTCTCTGGGATAACTTTTTTAAAATTATAATTATACACTTTGTGATGTGGACTAATTAAGTTTGTGATTTTTTTATTTATTAAATCAAAACTTTTGATTTTTTTTAAATGTAAACATTTAATTTAAGATAATGCCTTTCAAAAATACTTGATTCAAACCTATAAAAAAATGATAAAAAACACAAAAATAATACAACGTATTGACTTCGTAGGTAAATAATGTGAACTCTTCTTTCAGTATTTGCTTAGACCTGGACAAGGAAGTATTTCATCAGTGATGTCAGGTTGCCGTGTGGTTCGCTCTCTGATCTGTGATTCTTCGGAAGATTTGTTTAACGATGATTGACCAAGAGACATTTAATTTTTGTTTCGTTGATTTACTGTTTTGTGTTATGGTGAAGCACATGTTTTTACATGAAAATACAATTGAAACGTGTTTCACCGTGGGTGACTTGTTTGTATAACTTTATATGCAACGCAAAAAGAATATTCTTGTCAGATATTATTACATTTTTAATAGTAGATCTCATGGTTGTTCTATTTTTGCGTTTGACATGTTAATCAAACTGAATGACTAAAGATTCTTTGTCAGATAAGTGGATGAATATAAAAACTTTGATGTAATATAGCACATTTACCTGCATCTTTACCTGCATCTTTACCTGCACTTTTACTTACACCTTAACCAAACAACTACTAGAAAGTGTACCTGGGACAACAGATCAAGACTATTGCTTGCTCAACACTTTCACACGATGTTGCAATACAAAATTCGAGCTGTACCGAGCTGGACTTTACCAGGGAAAACATTACCGATGGTGGAGTTCACTTCCCTATCAACCACGATGTACTACTGAGCAGCAACAAGCTGCACCTAGTTCGGTAGAGCGCTGGAATACTTAGCAAGGCAACTGCCAATTTAATAATGCGTAAGGTTGCAAAGATATGCAGGTATTTGCCTATATAAAGGTGTGGCTACACTGCACCGATGTTTCGATATCGATGTGCCTATGGATGGTTCGTGGCTATGTGCAGGTGGCTACACAGGCCGAGGTAGCGTGACGATGTACAGAAGCACATCGGTGAGTTGCGACTGAACCAGCCAATCATACGGCACAAAGTTCGGGCTTTTGCCTGTTTCATTTCTGACAACAAATTATTTGTTTGCCTGATATAATAGTCATCACAAAAACGACAACAGTAATTAAAAAACAACTTCAATGTAATGTATGGCTGTTTTTGTTCGCCATGAAAACATTGCCTTCAATACTTTTTTGGTTTTGTTTATTATTAAACCTTTCAGATATTGTGATCCTTCATTATTTAATTTATAATTAATAATAAATGATGTAATATAATAAATTTTATTTTATTGTTGTTGTACTTGTTAATAATTTTAATTATTATAATTATATTTACACTCAGTTATGTTGAAATTATCAATTACCACTGTTCTATGAGCCATGTAAAATTAATTCACTGTTCAAACTTTATTATAACATAATAATTCCTTCGGAGTTTGCAGCGAATGCTTGCTCGTTGTTGACAAAAATTCTAACGGAAATGCATTGTAAATGGTTAAACTTGATGAGCTTAGGAAAATATTTTGTTTCAACCAATCAGAGAACGCCAATGTTTCTTCGGCATCGGGCATAGACCAACATGTTGGTAATGCTCACGAACAGTCCCCACGATGTGCCAAAGTGGACACGCCCATCGTGAACGCCCATCGCAAGGCTTTCCGATGCTAAACATCGGCCTGTGTAGCCACTCCTTTAATCTTATGTCACAGTAAATTGCAACAACACAGTACAATAGATTGCTTATCCAACATCACTATGGGAGCGCACAACCAGTTCTGCCCACACTGCCACAATACAGCTATATTTATAGAGTCGAAAAATGTAAATAAGAATTTGAAAAATACAAGCCGTTAATTGGCGAACCATTAATCAGTTGTAACAAAGATAAAGGAATGGAACTGACATTATAGGCAGAAGCATTAATAATTAGTAGTTAGTAACATAAATTCAAACAGTCCAATCACAGCGGAGCAATCATAGTTAGCTGAAGGGGATTTTCTTGTTCATTTGCTTAATGCTTAGTTTAAACGGCCGGATTTCAGCCGTATTGTGCTGTCGTATTTTTTCAATGCGGCACCAAATTTGACTGAATAAAGCAGCCACATTTTAGTCGGGTTTCCAGTCGTAAGTGCGGCAACAGTTTCCATAACTCCGACATAGAAATGGTCAGTCATATATTCAGGCGTGTTTAGAGCGGGATATCATGAGACCACAGAACAAACAACAATGACCGCATGGCAGCTCACGAGGTGATGATTTTCTGTATTTGTGAGCTTCATCCAACCATGTAGTAGTAGCAGTTGTTCTTGTCATTGATTGATGAGAGACAGCCTGCCAATAGATCAAATGATAAAAATCCGCTCAAGATGTCAAGTGGTAGGCTTGATAATAAGGATAATAATAAATCATAACAACAAGAGTAATAAATAATAATAATAATGAAACGCTGCTAAGAGGCCTGATCGTTTAAACTAGGAGTGCTTTGCAGCCGAATCACAAAACCGATTATCTGATCCGCCTGAACTCTTGCTGATTAAACCAGTTGGAGGTGCAGTCGGTTCTCAACCAGATTGATAACACGACTGCCCAATATGGCTGAAATTAGATCGCTTTAAACTATGCATTACTGTAGACAGTCTGCAAGAGCTAGTAGAGCTATCAACTAGTTTGAGCCCAAGGTTGCTAGCGCATCAAAATGACTCACTTCGTAGTCAGTAACAATTTGCTATTAAAATAGAATCAATTATTGCGATGGCAATGTGCACCTGCACCCACTGCTGTAACAATAGAGGCCCTGCTATGCAATTCCATTATAATAAATTTCTAGAATTCAAACAATATTTTGCTGCATCTGGTAGTTACAAATAGAAACACTTTTACATATCCAACCAACAGATCTCTGGTCATGCGTTCATTTATATTATAGGGGTGTGATTGTTAGTCTTCCAGTTAGTATTATTTCAACTAGTATTACCACAAACTACTAGTCAATAGCCTCATAGACATGTGGATCAGAGTAAGTTGGAGTCGGTGGACGCTGTTCCTCATCTAACGGAACAGCTTCAAGCTGGACTGCATCAAGCTGTGGTGGCAAGTTGCCAGTTGAAGCAGAAGGTCTTTGAGCTTGTCCCTCATTATACTGTGTGTGAAGTAGTTGCCTGGTAGTCGGTATCTCCAGCTGCCCATTCTCATCATGATAGCCTTCAGTTCTGTTCTGTTCTGGCACCCTTGCAGCTTCCTGACGTTTTTTTCGGATATACCAAACAGCAACTACAACCCCAATTATAATCAGCAGAACAAATCCATCAATCCGAAACACTATTTGTACAAATCTTGTCTTTGGGGAATCTGTTTCGGTTATTTCATTAGATCCCAAGTTCTCGTGAACCTTTTCCGAGTTTGTAGATGCAGTTTCTCCTGCTAGAGTAGTAGGCCGGTTTGTTGTTGCATTTAGTAGTGGCAAATGTCTTGTGGTGGGCAAAGTATCTGTAGTTGGTCTCATCAGTTTCTTCAAACCCACTAGCATGCAATAATGATCTAGGTGCCCTACAAGAAGTTTAATTAGCTCTAACAGATATACGATTACTAATTTTAATTTATCAATCATTAAACCAATTTTGTAACATTTGGGTACATGTTACAAAACTAATCACCAACTGGAAACTTTCACATCAATAAGTAACTTCAAGAACAAAAATCCCTTCCAGGATCGAGGACATGAGTTTAATTTTAAAATTAAACTAAATGAATCGAGTGAAAGTCGGCCACAATGGTTTATTCACAAAAAATGAAATCCAGTTAATTAAAATATCGAAGCGCGTCAATAGAACATATTATCCCACTGATCAACCACATTTACAAGACACATACACTTGCTAATTCATATAAATCTCAGGATGAGTCAACATGACTAAGTATTTAAATCATATACTTTTTTCCTCAGTTTCTTCGTACGTTACCAAATGGAAAAGTTTCTCGAAACTTTTTAACCATAAAAGTAAATGTGAACAAATAGTTTCAGCACAAACCTGGGCAATATGAAAGACATCTGCGTTCTTCTCTAGAGTACCGTAGAACACCGTTACAGATTTGGTTGCATGAATCAAATGATTGAAATTTATAGACGAAGACTATGTGAGTGCCAGCTACTTCCATCTCCAAGTCTCTGTGCTCTCTCTGATGATCTGCGCAATCCCAAAACTTCTCACCGATCACGATTGGTTTTATTGGAGGAATGTAGCCCAAGATGAACAATAATGCAAACGTTGTCTGGCACATTACCAGATTTCCCCTGTAATTAATTAGGTTTATGTACAGCAGTTATGGAACACCTATTCAGTTTCTGTGCAGCTGGAAAAATTACTGACTTGTGTCCCTCTAAGTCAATCTTTCTCCATAATTAGTTTGTTTCAAGGAAATGCCAGTAATGTTTGCTGTATTAGATAGTTTATCGTATAGAATCTTTCCAAATAATGAAATTCCATCATACTTTTTATGAGCTGATCTGGTAACATTACATGATTTAAATCAGAGATTTTCTACAATGAACCGTCCATGCCATGTTGTCTCATTGATGTGGTCTTTTAAATTCAGTTTTGCATTCCATCAATAGAACAGTTTGTAGTTCATCACGGAACACAAAACCTAGGTTAACATGCAACAGCATTTACAGCTGTTGTAATTCCATTCATTTTCATTCCTTAAACTTCAGCTGCATCCTTATATACAGGTGCTAAAAGCAAAAGAAAACAAACCTGGCTATAATTGTATCAGTGTTCACTTACATCATGAGAAATATTTTCTGATGAGCCCTCGGAGCCAGCGCAATGCAGTGTAAACATCACTCTTTACTACTCAAGTAGTGCTTGCAATGGCATAGACTAGTAAACTAGTAGACTAGTAGACTAGTAAACTGAGCACCCTTTGATGTTATCCTTCAAAGTCAATAGCTGAGAAAACAATGCAAGCTAACATATTGATTTTATACAAAAGCAGCTCTTGTCACAACATAGCAGCCCTTTGTGAATTATACAATGAATGGGATAAATATTGTAGGGAATTTCATGATCTCCACAGTTGAATACACACCTCATAAGAGTGCTGACATCAATTATTGCGCTAGGTTTTGGTTTTGTTGGCCACAAAATGCTACTAGTCTCAAGTATTCCACCTCTCTCCAAAAGAGACACCGCTGTTATGGCCTGCACCACTTAATTGATAGACTCTGACAACTAGTGCAGAGCCTGCGACTCAGACAAAACAGTATGTTTGTAGTATAAAGCAACATTTATTAGTATTCCATACAGCTCTAGGGTGGTTATTCACGAAAGTACAATGACATGAGCATGTGCTATACCATAACAAATGCAAAGAACATGTGATATACCATAAAAAGTGCAAAGAACATGTACTAAGTCCAAAAATTTACGCAGGAATTAGTTATAGTCATACCCAATCAGATGGCTAGAAGATAGGATACAGCCCGTCTGGTATGTGGGAAGTTAGTGCAGAATAACAAAATAAAGTTAAAAATCCCAACCAATAATGAACAGTATACATATTTAATAACAAAAGCTCACAATAGTCAGAGGCGAAGTCAATAGATAAAAATAGTCCCGAGGTACCTCTATATATCTGATAGGATTCCTGGCTCTCGTTATAGGTCATCTGCTTAGATCCACCTCCTCTGATATTAAAGTGGTGGAAACAGTTTTCTCAGTCTCTCAGGCTAATGGTTAGATCCCCAGGCTAGACTGCTATCTTGTGCCACCCTGCTATGACTCTATACTGGCCCTGCAAGGGTAAATACCGGCCCTGCAGAGGTCAAGATCCACTCTGCAGGGTGTTTAATACTGAGTTGATACTAACGATCAGTTTGATGCTAGTGGCAGGGTCAACCAGTCACCTGTTAGTAGCTTCCCTAAACACCGAAGGTGTCTCTGAGCCACAAAGACAGCCTGTACTCGTTTAGGTGCTTGTGGATAAAAGTTTCTACAGGTTTGTTTATAAAAATCTACCACATTATTTAACCATTACAATTAATGCATACCGGCTACTCTGGCGCAGCACACCCAGAGTACCTCCGCCTTGAAAAAGCATCCAGGCCTAGCATCAAAATGGCTTACATAGCCTGAGCGACTAAACAATCTGATAAGTCTCGGAAAACACAATCCACCAAGTAACTACCCTCGAGACTCGGCGAAACATCGATTTACCACAGGAAAGCTTTAGGAGATTTAAGCTTTGAGGATTGGCTATCAAATTTATGACTCGGCCTCCTACTTCCGGGTGCAAAGTTTATTTAACTCATTGCATGAAATGTCATTAGTTAGTATTATGAACTTGTATACTTATTTGTTTAGTAATGTCTTACTTGTGTACTAATGGAAACTTCAGCCTATAACAAACTGGAATTTTGCTTGTGACCAATGTACTGCATTAGATGTTTAACTGTGCATTTGCCTTGTCAGTGATGTACATTACAGCTATTTATTTTTGAATGGAACGAATGCATTCAACTCTAAAGCTCGGAGTGATGTCACTGAGCCAAGGGCATATCAAGGATGTGGGCAAGAGTGATATTCCTTTAGAACAGATTTGGTGCCATACCGACAAAAAATTGCCTGCCTCTTGGAGAAAGGTTGTTAGCATCAGAGCATCAGGCATGTACTGATTTGGGGAGTTCGTTTGGCGAGAAGGTGTGTAGTAGATCAGTAGTGGAGCCCAAAATAGTCTGCAATATCAGTATGAGGGGTTCAGTGAACATAGGCTTACATATAAGAATTCGGTAGTTGCCAAATGACATGTTTTAACTGCTGTTTTCACTCCTCCAGTTGCGTGATTTTTCAAATGAGAGTCGTAGATTTATCAGCAAAAAGAAACCACTGCCCTTTCAGATTTTTGGAGGAGATGATTGAGCATGTTTTTCTTTTTGTTCCTTGAATTTTGTTGCATTCGCTATTCTCAGATAAGTAGTTTGTGGACTCACTAGTAGAATAGCCTGAGAAGCGTGCAAGTGCAAGCTACCCTAAAACTGTTGCTACCACCAATCCTTGAAGGTGATGTGTCAGCGATTCATACAAATTTGCTAGTCAGAGTTGTCTTTCCTTTAGTGCCAAAGAGTGCTGAATAATCTTGTCCAAAAAAGTAAAAATAATCATAAGTTGATAGCTTTTCGTTTTTTTTTTATTGTGTTTGGAATTCCTTTCTTATTTATTTATTTGTCGATGTATTCATTTCTCGTTTCTTTCTAGTCAAATAACGTGTACGTCAGACCTGAAAATTGCTGTTCTTTGTGATGATGAGGATGACACCAGAAACAAAAGTCTGGAGTTTTCTTTTCCGTAAACAAATTCTAAATAATGATGCTTTAAATCTTTTGATATTATTTGATTTGAAAATAGTTATTTCAACTGTAATATAACTTTAATTTTTGAGATATGGGCCATACAATTTATCACTTGAATGCCTGCATGTACATAATAGCAAGTCTATCAATAATAAATTAATGTTCTGGCGCAACTAAAACCCTCCAAAAAATCTGAAAATATTCGCAAGCCTAATTTTCTACGCTCTTAAAAATCTGTGCACAATGTCTATTACTGGGATGCTCTCTTCCATGCAAACAGCCAAATGTTTGCAACTTTGTTTTATGGCCTTATATAAGTTGTTGTATATTGAAAAAAAATCTTACAAGTCAGCAACTGTGGCACTTATACTACAGATGGAATGAGTGAGAGCACAACTCCTGAAAAAGGCTTTTAGCAAAAGTCACAAGAAATATATAAGTTAGGAGGCACGTGTGGTCTAGTGGTTAAAGTGCTTGCAGTTCAATCCAGGATCTGGGGTTCGATTCCTAGCACTGTTATCTGTGAGCGAGATATTTGGCTTCCTATATGCTCTGCCTGGTCGGATATGGGCATAAAAATAACGTGGTCCCTAGTTTGATTGCACTCTCCATAATAACTATGGAGTCATGCTAATAAAAGATCCCCTTCTGCTATTTCGGAAGAGTAGCCGGTGTAACGGCGGGCATGGGTATAGGGTGCTGCTCACACAAGCTTCGCTTATGAGACCTGTCTTTAGGGTTGCCCACGAGGCACAGCTCAAACAAACAAACGAAACAAGTTAGGTTTCATTTAGCCTAAAATCGGTGACATAGCACTTTTAAAAGCTAGGGCATCGTTTCCATAGTAATTACCACTTATCTTATTTTGTCATTATAAGTTACTATATAATAGTAATAGTAATTAACTTCTAGATATAGATAACAATTATGGTAATTTATATTTATTCTATCAAATTCTTTTTATAAAAATTGACTGATACACAAAATGTATTTTATTTATAATTCAAAACGAAATTTTGAAAAGTAGTGAACTTCGTTCCTCCATCCCCTCTTCTTCCCATTCTTCTGTTTCAAATAGGTTGATTTTAATTTCACAGCGAAACGGAAGACATTTCAAACATTCTGTTAATGACTGTTCAAAGCTGTAGCCTATTGAACTATTGGGTTAGAAGCTGTTGATAATTAGCCTTTGTCCTATAAGTTATAGTGAATCATTCAAAATTCGGTGTCAAAAGATTACGACACAAATGGAGCATGCCACAATTTGATTATTTTATGTGGATCGCAGCTAGTGTTATAAGCTCCTCCTCCCCCTTGAAAACAGCCATCCCTTGATTCTAATTGGCTGACATTATACAGTCAAGCACGCTATACATGACATGACCAATTCAAAAGGACACTGGCATCGGCATGAGCATAGGGTGAGTGAAGTCAATGGTTTTTAGGTATAGACTATAAGTGCTTATTTACAACGAGACTACAACAAAACAACATCATTTATACTATATCCACCTTATTTGTAAGCATTTATTTGTTAGATGATAAGCTTGTTTATTACATGCACTCTTATCATATGATTAACAATATCTGGCCAATCCAGGTTAGTTCAGAGTTTTTAGCATTTATAGTTGATTTTTAAACTAAATTGAGGCAACAATTTCAGCTAGCAAAGGTAAATGTTGTATGTTATTATTTACCTAATATATTTGTAGCGCATTCTGAGAAACTTAACAACAGCTCACCTGTGGTTACGCCACCACTATCACACCACAACAACTCACCTGTGATTACTTCACCACTATCACACCACACAAACTAAAGTCCACTTCTTAAACAATAGATCCAGGTATTTCAGTTGTAAATTCTGTTATATCCTAGAGTTGCCAGTTTTATGCTAAAAATCGGCGAATGATAGAATTGTCTTGTCAAAATATGTTTTTGACTTTATATATAATTGCTTTGTTTAACCATCAACCTCGGTGAACATTTTTCGATATCAGGTGTCAAACTATATTGAGTTAGATGCAAGGCGTGCTAGAATTTTCGTTTCCATCCTCATATGCCTCTCTTTCAGTCTCAAAGAACACTGCAGTTTATCATTTGCGCTGCTTTTTGTATCCACATTGCCGTAATGTTTGGACAGTGAGATAGCGATTGAGCTTAGGTTATGGCGGTGCCCTAGCACAACCTGTGCATTTGTATTAAAATTACAGGCCAGCTCATCAATCTTTATTTTTTCGTTTCAAAATAGCTGCTGGGCGTTACCCAAGCCTTCCTGTATCGTATTTCCTCCTTTTATCATGTTGATACCATACAACAAGCTATATTAGACACTATGTGCTCACAACAATCTTATTTTTACATTTTTTCAAAAAATCTATTAGCAGTGGCTTGTCATCTTCCCCATAGTTTGTGAAAGCAATCACTAGTTGGGTCAAATTATTGAGTTACTTGAATATTTAAACCAAATGTCTCTTTTACCAGCGAAATATTCAACTCTATCTTTCTCTATCGGTAGAGCAGGCCTGAATCCCATAAATAGATGCTATTTACTTATTACCATTTTAATTCTTTAATTACTTTTGAACATGGCTAAAAGCTCATTTATCTTGCCTATAACCGACTATTGGAAACAAACAGTTTTTGGATAAAAACCTGTGCTTTATTATTTTTGGATGAAGGCCGATGGTCATTAGCGTAAGCGCGGACACCAGTACTCATTGCTTTAGCAAGTTGATGGAAGCCATTCATTTTGGGAGTCGACAAATTACAGCAACTTACAAATCAAACTTTTAACCACCTGTTGCACCGATGCCAATAAACTATGTCAACTTATAGGCTATACACTTGGCTGAAACGATGTCGCAATATGAGCTCAAGTATTTCAAGTGTACTTTTGTCTTCTTGAAGTCAAATCATCCACACTCATGAGGTGGGGGAGGGGCGTTGAGAATAGAGTTGGCTGGCATAATGATACTTGAATACCGCTGGCAGTGTTGCTCGTAGCCGCTGTATATATAACAGCACTCTTTCCCCCACCCATGTGAGCAGTCTTCTTTCATGGCTCCCTTTGTGCATACCTTATCACCTCAACTGTACATACTTATTTTTATGCCCAATTCAAAGACCCGTGTTTCCTCTGAAACCCCTTTTGAGATATTAATTTTTGCAATTGAGAGTTATCCACTCTATAAAAGATCTGAAGTCCATTCAGTTACCCCACCTATTGCTTTCACTGCATGCCCATAATTCCTAGCTAACACCTTAGATCATATCCAATTGTTTCTTTTTTTCCCATTAATAGTTTGTATCAAGAACTTCGCTACAGCCAATTTTAGAAGAAATTCCTTGAATCGCAACAAATCAGTCTCATTGGCTGTACCTACCTCTCCTTGCACCGCTAGCTAGTAACTCTAGGCATTCTAGCTCCCATCTTGGGATCATCTTGTTTTCCCTGTGATATCCTGCTGAAGCAAACTCTGTAGAACACCACTCAACTAAGGCTCAACTTATTTTGTCAAAAATACAAAAACTGGGGAGTTGCTTTTTTTTAGTTTTAGCTACAGCAAGGCAAAATAATCTTTCAATAAGTGAATAACGATACATGCAATAAAAGTCTGTACAAATTGCTTGGATTGGGCATTTTTTAGTCAGCAGACACGTTAGTACATACATCTATTTTTTTAACTACAGCAATTACTATTTTGATTATTGTATTGATTTTCTATTGGGCTATTACAACTGTATAGCTCTACGGCCACAGCGCAGACGGTGGTTGTTACTAGCCTTTTGTGCTTGGATTGTATTCCAATCAATGCCTAATTAATTATTAAATATGATATTTCTACTGGCCTCTTTTTGCAATTGTTCAGTTGTTATTGCTAGAAAATTTTCATTGTTAGCCAGGCAGGCAACTATGGAAAACGCGTCTGTTACATGGCTAAGGTTTGCTGGTCCAATTGGTTTATCACACAGGTAATATTCTCAGGCGGAGATATTTTTTAAAAATGCCTAATTGGTGTAAGGGTTTAGGGTTTGTCTTAAGGTTTTGGGTTGAAACCAAGTTGTAGAGGAGCACGAGCTTGGCTGACCATAAAGTTTCTGTATAACTGCAGCAGAATAGTAATTTTTCCATATCTGATAAAGTTTGTGTGGCTGCCTGCCAGGAAGCTCATCGTTGAGCTAAAGAATCTGAGAGAGCTTTAGCACTAGCTTATGTTACTGTTTGAATGTCTAATACATGGTTAATGTAATTAATGGTATGTCCCAGGTAAATGCTACTCTGGCACCTTGACAACATGTAAATGTGTATAATGTACATGCATGTAAGTAAGTATTTATTAGTTTGCTTTAATTTAGTATTCAAACTGCTTCATCGATTTGTCTCGTCTAATGTAAGCTATCAGAAATATACAGACTGCACTAAATAAATAACGCAGTAGTTGAACATTAGCAGCTGACAATCAGTATATTTTATAAACTTTGGATGTATGAGAAACAGTGTAATGTTTTTGTGAACAAATATGGTTTATTTTTGTTTTAAATTAGCAATTTTAGGTGCATCGTTGCGCCCATGACACGCATGTTTTTCTACTTTAGAAATATTAACAGCTTAATACGCTTGTTTTAGGCGAGAACATATAAAAACATTCTTCATCTTCATATCCAAAACAGATGTTAGTAGGTCGCAGGGTAATGTCTGTAGCCTTTCTATGATAAATTTTGGGTGTAACGGTTGAGGTGGCCATCGAAGATAAGACAGCTCCAAGATTTTCCACAAACATTAATTTTATTCTAATGCGATTTTTTGCTTCAAGCTGAACATTTTTTTGTGGGGTATGTAGATGGGTGGTAATGTATAAGTGGGTGGGGTATACATTAGAGGCTGGAGGAGTGTATGTGTAGCGAGACAGGGCAGTTTGCAGTTAGTTTGGTTATATGGAAGTGGTGATGATTGTTGGGGACACAGATTGTCACCCAAGTCCATTATCCTGTTTGCTGAGCAAGTCTTGCTTTATTACGCGACAAGTAAATTTCTTTTTGCAATTACACTTTATGCATTTTTGAAGATAAATACTTTATTCAGTATTAATGCCTTATTAAACAGGTAAAACACCAACAATTGTGGTCTCAAATCACAGAGTAGAAGTAAAACATCAAATGTATAGTAAATAGGTGGTTTTTATAATTGATACATTGTAACTCCATTGATAATTGAGGAGGAGGAGGAGGATTTGTAACACAATGTCATTTCTTTATATTGCGTATCCTGGCTTGACATGTATTTTTGTGCCAAGTGCTGTGATTCCACACAGTATTATACTATAGACTGTAACATTGCTTTGTCTTCTATTGACAATTTTCCATTTCAGTTAGACCTTGCTCCTGATTAGCATGGACTCCACCGATGCAAGCCTAGACCAGATTGAGACAATGGTCGCAGATGACAGTTTAGATGAGGAGTGCAATGAAGAGACTCTGTCCGAGTAATTTTAATTTCCTCTATGTCTACCTAATTGATTGTTTATAATTGCTCTTCAGCTTATTGCTACTGCTTCCAAACCACAAAATGTTAGAGAAGTAATTGACTTATCAATATTTTTGTTGTTGTTGCCAAAGTTTGTAAATCGCAACCAGGAAGGTTTCCAATTTCTGTTAAGAATAATTGGCTGCTGTTTAAAGCTTACAATTAATGAAAAAAATAAATACTTTGTCTGAAAATTACTTTTTCACTGCATGGTTTTATGGGAAACAAGGCATTACTCAAAAAAAGTGTTCAATGGTTTTGTCTACATTACCGGAACTTTCCCACTCGCTAAAAATATGGATATAACAAAGTTATTTGCAGATAAAACAAGAATATATAGATATTATACAATTGCAGTGTTTGTTTATTTTGAAAATACTTGCAATCCTAGCATAAAAACTAAATGCTGCTAGTAAGGATAAATTTTTAATGCAGTAACATTCTATTTTTCTGAGAAGTTGGGAAAATTCTTTCGGCACCTATTCCCAGCATTAAACTATAATCTGGTTAAATCTTTTCATTTTTGTTAAGGTAAGAACAACGAAAAACCTCCTTTATTTTTTTTAAATGGCTGAGCCTTAAGCAAAGCTGTTATTTCTAAAATGCAGTGAGTACGGGTTGATAAACGAAAAAAAGTTCCAAGTAATCTTTTTGGACTTTGTAGTTCTTATGTGGCAGAGTGATTTAATGCACAGAGTGGGGACTTTCAGTCTAGGTTGGGATTATATAACTCGCGGCCATCTTGGCGCAAAGAGAACCGGAAACCGCCGCCCCTTTTCTATATAATCTTCATTGCCCAAAATTGTGTGGTTTATTTAAATGGCATTTACAGGTTGATTTATCTCACCATTCATTCTAATATGGTACAGGCAAACTGTTCACACTTCAGACCACTTGAAAGTTTTAATATCAATTGGCTGTGTGCCTACTAGTGGGTTAGTATTCTGATTAAGGCTATTAAAATTGGGTTTGTCACAGCTTATTGTGATAGTTGGCCAGCGCAGACAATAATTTTGTGTTAAAACTTTGGTTAATCAACCCACTCAGTGCCCTCAGTCACATTTAATTTTTAAATGTTTCACAATTGACAAAAAGCAAAAAAAATTATTTCATTATGAAATATATATATATAAAAAAGGTTCAGTGGCACAAGCTATTAACATATAAAAAATATCGCCAGTTTCACAATATGGTGCAAGGACAGTCTACATATCCCAGGCTTTCATTTAGTGCAATTAAAAACATTCATAGCGAGCATAGCTGCTCAGCTATGCTGTATGCAATATCAGCTAATTAACATTGTGTCTCATACTAGGTGCCTGTTGGTAAGCACCAATATGGCGACTATTTGAGCAAAGTCCACACTCTGTGTATTAAAGCACTCTGCTATGTGGAAGCTCAACCTGACATTACAGAGTGATTCATATCTTAATACAGAGTAACGATGGTTTGATAATTCAACATCAATAAATTTTTTAGAGAAAATGCTATTCGTCAATTGCACGAGGCAATTGCGAAGCAGCAAACATCGACAGATATATTCAGCAAACTTGCAGACGATACAGTCAAGTTGAATGTGATTCAAGCTCCCTGCGATGATAACGATGGTGTTAGTGGGAATGCACTCAACATTGCCTTACGCAAAGGAAACTGCGACCTGGCTTATGGAATATTGCACACCTTAAACCAAATGCCTGATGACAAGTCGCTGGTTCCGCTTCGTGCTAATAACTCGGAAAGCAGTAACACTTTGCAGGTGTTTCTCAACAGCATGGTTCAACAAAAAAATAAACAACAGGCCGATGTTATTGAAAACCAAGTGTGGGAAAGGCTGAAAAAAATGATAGAAGAAGAAAATAAAGAAAATGCTGAAATTTTGATCATGAATAAAAATGCAAAGGGGCAAACCGCCGTGTCTTTTGCAGTTTTTTGTCCAAGTGTTCTTTTCGGCCAACTTTCGGTTCTGAAGTTTTTGTTTAGCATGTTACCTGAAGCATCCAAAATAGAGGCAATAAAGCAGTTGCATATGTGCAACTGTGATGATTTGGATGGTGAACCAATGAATGAGCCAGCTGACCACAAAGAGAAATGCACAGAAAGTTACAATTTACTTATGTTAGCCTTATCGGCAGGGGTGCCAGAAAACACCGAACACATTCTAGAAATTGTAAACCAATCATCCATTGCTAATCGATATGAAATATTTATTGGGGAGAATAAACCGAAGCATTACACCACTCGACCCAATAGCCTGCGTGTAGCAGCAATGTATGGCTACACTTTCCGTTTGGAGCCATGGCTTGCTGTATGTAATACGGAAAAAGTTTCAGCTTTGTTGGAAGTTGATGAAAGGTTGGGTAGTGCATTGGGCCATTTTCTCAGAGGAGATAATCTTGATGAACTTAAAAAATTACTAAGTGATGGTAATGTTAAACAACAGTTTCGTGATGCTTTGCGCAACAAAAAGCTGCAAAATGTTTTTGCAGGAATGGAAATGTCTGTAGACGCAATCCGTTGCTTCAAAAAAGCTGATATTTATTTTCATTCATATATCGTTCCCAGTCAAGGCTTTGGTGTTGATAAAATGAGTTACCCTGAAGCGCTAATTTATTACAATACATTTGAATATGACAAAAAGCGAAAACGTAAACAAACTAAATGTGCAGCCAGGAAATTAAAGAAAGCTCTGCTAGATATTGGATGGCCGGAAGGCGCAATTAGGCTGGAAAGGCACTGGACTTTTGAAGCTCTTTTAGATGACATACTTGAAAGGGTTTGGGAAATGAATGAGAGAAATTGCACATCACTGCTGCTATTGTGTGTGACAAGCCATGGAGGAAATGAAAAAATTGCAGGAGTATCAGAGGCAGCAAGCAAAATTACCTGCAACATTTCAGACAAGGACAGTGAGTGTGAATGTTCGGATGAAGATGAAAGCATGGATGACAAGACTGGTGAAGACCAAAACCACTTGTGCACAATGGGTACAATCAACGAGCTACTGGATCATGTTGTTCCATTGTTAGAGGATATTCCCAAGGTGAGGTTTGTTCACATTACGTGTAACAATATTTAAATTATCACTTTGCTGATGGAGAAGGAAAACATACCCATAGTAGTGTGCTGATTTTTTGTACAAAAACACTCTGACTAATCAAAAGCCATTATTTATAGGACTGGTTAAGAGAAAGAAAACAAAAATGATTTTATTGATTTTTAATTGATTGATTTAAGCTACTAGCCATCTGATGGGTTGAAATTTAAAACAGGATGAAAAAATTCTAAGATGGCTGTGACAACAAACATCAAAGAGTAGATAAAAGAATATGAAACTCTGCTCACTATTTTGTTTACCATGTTGAATTATAGAAATGATAGCAAATTTTCCAATGGGAGGTCTGCATTGAGTTCAATCTTTATTTTATAGGGTCGTAGGTCAATCAACCAACTTTTAGATATTAAGCCCTTAATGCATAAATGTTGGAGGAATCTTGGACTTGGCTGACTTTAACACCATCAGTAGAACTAAGGCTAATGAATGTACATGCGAAACTTTGTTTCTGTAAAGCAACCATTTTCAAGATATAACTATTCAAAAATTATTTCAATTCTTTGTGTTATGTCATAACTGTGACATCACAGGGGTATCACCTTGCCATTTCTTCATTAGCATTTAATGAAAAGAGCGCAGTAAATAGCTTCTAATTTGCTAGAAAAACTAGTTATCAAGCGAAACCATACATCACTACGTAGCTCAAAGCTAGCTTCTCCAGTTAAAAGTAAAGCAAATACTATTTTTTTTCAACAACATTAATAATTTAGCTCAAAAATCCGCTTTTAGGTGTTGACTGTGCACATGATTTGGGTATTGACTGTACTCTTAGGTAATCAAATCAATGAAAATCCTTAAATGCAGCACTGTATACGGCGATTTTTGTGTAACGGCATATGATTGGATAAAGTTATGCGTTCGTGATTGGCCAGTTGTTTCAAGTAGCAGTTGCATCTTATACATTTTAAAATGTGAGTAAAATTGATTCATGATTATCTTAAACAGTAACATAGTCTTCACTTTCCCAGTATTATTAAATTATCAGTTTTATATGTCAAGTGCGGTGTCCTATGAATAATTTGGTTGTTGCTGGCTATGATGGTATGGTGTTGTCAACCAGTGAAGTGCCACTAGGTATTTTTTGTTATTTTGAGTCAATGAGATCTCTAGAAATCTCCTAGACCAATGAAAAGCTCTTTTGCGCATCGCCCTCTACGTTGCTGCATTTAAGGATTTTCCAAATCAATAGCCAATCGGAGTCCATGTAGTAAGAGGTAACTTCACACACCATGTCAATCACTCATAAATAAAGTAATTTTTGAGCTAGTGAAATACATTGAAATACTATTCTGATTGACATGAATTTTTGGGGTTATGTGCTTACAACATAATTCTCTCATCCTACCAAAAATTATCTAAATCTGTAGGTATAAAATTATTTATGCATATGGGTTTTAAATGCATCCACAACTTCTTGCAAAGAAGTTATATTCTTCCCATTCTAACTATAAAAAAACTTCACGCTGTCACTTGAATAGCAAAATCTAGTCGAAAGACACGTTTTAGCTCCTTTTCGTTTGCAATTTTCATGGCACAAACTTCAGCGAATTTTTTTAAAATAAGTATACGTAGTACTAGACATTCGCATTGTACTTTTGAGCATGGACAAGAGTGTTTCTAGAGAAAAGATAAAAAAAATAATCTCTAATGATATGTGAACCACTGCACTTGGTTAGTGGGACCACACACCCTACACGGTCACATTTTTTGTGAAAAGGTAAATTGAAAATATTCTAATTGTTGCAAATCCAATGATTCATTAATAAATACACCACCACATGTATTTTCTATTCAAAAAAGAGTTCTACACCCAGTCGTTTCAACCCACACTGTTTCAGCGGCAACTTACAAAGTTGACCACTTACCCATTAAACAATGTTAAAATCTGCTCATTAGTAGCTGTAAATAAAAGGCAGCTTGCTTGGGCTACAGACAGAAGAATATTCTGGTGATTTTAATTCGCAAAATACTTTTTGAAATATTTCAACTTTTGTCACATTTGTTGATTGTTTCTCTTTTATCTAAGGCCATTTTTTGGCTGACGAACTGGTTGTGGACCTCTTTTCATACTTTAACCGCCGCGATTCAAAATGTTTTAGAAATTTACTTTTTCAATAACTTTCAAGGGTTGATCTGGCCTTGCTTTTTGCTGAAGATTTACAAATGACATTTTTGAAAATAAAAAAATACTTGAAATAGGAAAAGCTTGTTACAATGAGCTAGTCTAAGTGTTTCTCTGAAAACTTGCTATTCATGAGATTTTACAATTGATGCTTAGTCATTTTGCAACAACTACAAAAAAACGTGTCATTTCTTATACTTGCTTTAGGATTGGTAAACAAATTTGTTTTCAAAACACTGTTTTTCAAGCTTTTTTAATACAAGCATTAGAAATGAAAAGTGATCATTTTATTGGGTCTTGTCAAAATCCCATAATATATTTTAATGTATGCTGGTGTTTTTGCAGGTGGTGATTATGGATATATGTAGAAAAGTAAAAAGTAAGAAAGAAACAAAGATTTTCGAGCCAGATTGCGAAGACACAATGGTTCTGATGGGAAGCAGCCTTGGAAGTTCAGCACAAGCTGGACTGTATCTTGGGAAGCTAGCGGAACAAATTGCCAAAGCTGATGGAAGCACAACTCTTTATGACATGCACAGCAAAGCTGCTGCAGAAGTCATGAAGATTAATCCAGGGCAAATACCAGAAATTTCTGTTAGAGGTGCAAAAGACATGAAGCTGCCAAATTGGACAAAGAAAAGCAGTCATAAACTAGTTTGCTGTTCACCAGGTTGCCAAACAAAATATATCCAGGCCGAAGTGGAATACATAACCTGTGGGAGGTGTGTAAGAATTTATCACCTAGACTGCACAAACTTGGTAGCAGATGACCTGCCAACCCTTGCTAAGGCTGGAATGAAATGGCTTTGCGAACCATGTCGATCGTTAAATGCCTGAGACAAAGGCTAAAACTTCAATCAAGCTATAATCAGGTTTTAGTTTGGAACAAAACTAGGCATCTTGTTTGATTGTCTAAAAAAAAAACAGAACATTGGGAAACTGTTGAACCCAAGTGACATACAAGATAATAAACAGTTTAATAATTTTGCCTTTTAGCTCCCTGAAATGCTTACATTGGTAATAAAAAACGAGTTGCGGTGTATTAGTAACGTGTTGGTACGATAAACACTTTTGTTTACTTTTTACCTTCTCAGAACTAGAGATTGTGTATTGTCATAATTTTTTTATGTATTATGTATTATTTTTTATAACATCTTTAGAATGTGATTTACATTTTATATTTAGAGAGGCGTGTTGCATTATTTACAAGTACTGGAGTTGTCCTCCGCTATATATATAAATAGGAGTTGCCTTTTCTTGTTTGTTTTAACAACCACAGCTTGGCACTTTGTGTCTGATGCCATGTGGGAGACAGTTGATTTGTTTTTATGAATAAACAGCTCATGCTTTGACAATCTATTATATGCTCTACACATTTTACATTTACATGCTTACATTGAGATACATTGTATCTGCAAGAACCTGAAAAAGTTGCTCAACAACAGTCCGTGACGGTAAAATCATGCATCAGTGCCAGACTAGTGGTATACCATCCAAACTAGCACATTTTTATGCTTAACAGGTACCAAAAGCTTTCCATAACCAAGGACAAACTTTGGCAGTTTCATGAGGTGTACTCGTAGATTTATATACGACTTCTACATCCACTAACTTTGCAGTGTTTAATCACCAACCTGTTACCACAGGGAAAAAAATAAGGTTGTACAAGGACATTGACACACAATTTACACTTATAATCCTCCTGAATGTCATCTGGGCAGCAAAAACTTGGTCTTTCTTTGTAGAAATTGGCATTCAACGGCAGGCTGCAACATACAATGTCTTCGCTTGTATCACCATAAAAAAAAAAAATCAGGTCAAAACTCCAGTATGCATCATTTCAACTAACAATCTTTTACCTGATAACACTATTTAGTTGGACGATATTGTGCGCCACCTTTGCCGCTATCGAATTTTTCAGCTTCACTTCCTAGAGAAACATAGAAAAAGCAGCTTGATTGGTTGAATTAGCTTCATACACACCCACATCAATTTAATGAATAATAAAATTCGAAACCAAATCGCATCCACAATTAGCAACAAAATACTATGAAGAAAGAAAGCCTCGCTCTTAGCTTTTGATATAAAATAAAAAATGGGTCCTCAGTCCCCTGATGTTCGATCTAATTATTAATTATTGTAGTATTCAACAATTGGCAAGAGTTTTTAACTTTTCAGGGTTTTTGACGGTAATTTTCAGCCTTCGCTGATTCGCATTACAAAGCTGTCTATCTCATGTGGTGTGGTACTGGGTTTGTATGAGAGATATCAAGTGAGTTTGGTCCTATCATATTGCTCTGAACTGTGAGCCAACTTGAATTAAAAACTGACTGGTATAACCATTGAAAAACTTGGATAAACTTAGGATCGTTTAATTTCCGGCACCAATATGAAAAAAAACGGAATATGATGCAAAACTGAAGTCTAAAAAGTTATTAAAGACTCATCCAACTACTTCACTTCAAGTGGAGAATTTTATCCCATGATAGAGCATACTCTAACACTGATAAAAATAATGCCACCTTAGCAGCGCCGAGAAATTTATAATTTATTTTCCAACCAGAGTTGTCATCTCTTGACAATAGAAACAAAGTTGTCACAACCTGCCGGCACTCTAATAAATACACTCTCAGCCGGGGTATACCGCTATGGTTTTAAACTCTCACGACATCCGCGTAAAAATGCTATACCATCTAGTATAATATGCTATGCCATCTAGTATAATATGCTATACCATCTAGTATAATATGCTATACCATCTAGTATAATATGCTATACCATCTAGTATAATATGCTATACCATCTAGTACAATATCATGATCACCCAGCGCAACACTTTTGATGGTTTGAGCTTCCTGTCTTTTTTACACAGTGCAACCTGACAATTGTAATTTTAATTTTTTCTTAAGTTTTTAAAACACACGAAACAGCTTGTAGTCAACTAGTAGTTATGTTTACCACCTTTTCTACTATACTCTTTTAGTAGTATAATTGCTCCTCAATTTTTTTTTGTTGACACTCTTTTACTCACCTCAGTTTTGAATGCTTTTCCCATCCTTTGGGTATCAATAATAATAATTCATTCAATTGTTATCAATTTCTATGCATCCCAGCATACATGTTAATACCTTTTCCAGTCATACTCTGATATACATATGCGTAGCTTTATGCATGAGTGAATATAGCTTATGGCCTGTGATTGAGACCATGGCCAATGCACTTATCTAACTAAAATGTTCCAAAAGTTGTTTTGACAGTTAATCATTGATGTGACATTAGTGAATTTGGTCTCTTTGTAGTCACAGGGCATTATTCTACATAATAAAACCATTTTAACATATCCATCTATCCATCCAAAGGGCACCCAGCCCCCAGAGACCCCCACCCCTCAATGATGAGGACTGGCCACCTCTGCAACCAAGCCGGCTGCCCACCTCACCCCTGGATCGACCCCAAAGGGAAAGACAAAAACCCAGAAGGCTGAATGACTATCACTGCTACACAGCAGGAGGAGGGCCGTACTTACCCGACACCCACCCCACTAGGACAGAAGAAAAGGGGGGGCATTGCAGAAACCTTTAGCCCCCACACTAAGGAAAGAAGTAACAGAAAACCCGGCCGAAATCGGCTGGACAGTAGTAAAAAGAAGAAGAAATAAACGAAAGTTGGAAGAAGGGGGGACAAGTTGTCACCAAAAAGGACGAGGGAGAAATGATGAGCGAGAGGACGCAACTCCCCAAATTGGTGAACTCGTTGCCGAAAAAGAGAAACAACAAGAGAATGTAACTCCCAAGCGAGCGCCTGCCGAAAATTCTAGCAAAGAAACCGCCACCTTACGTCACCCAAACGGAACCACGTGGGGGGTGGCGCTAGAGGAGCACGTGGCACCACACACCAATCAAAATAAAGATAGGTGTAGGAGCCGCCAACGCTCAGTTTGCAACCAGCCACGGAGGAGTTCACTACCCAGCAGGAAAAGAAGCGTAGATCAACTGGAATCTCCACTGCAACGACAACTACAAGAAACTATGGCTCGGGCAATACAGCATATCAAAGAAAGAATTGACATTACGTCGACATCAGGTGAGACATTACCGAACGTCACAATCGAATCACTCACTAAAGCACTTGATAATCACCACCTACGACCTGCTGTAGCTATTCCTCGTAAAGAGGACATGGCAAGGAAAGCTGCCACCTCACCCACAGTCAACATACGTCGTATTGATGTTGTAGGAGAACCCGACATACCACTCAAGCCATCAAACAGTGCTGCAAGGGAGATTTGGCTCAGTGGTGAAACCATGAAAGAAATAAAGGGAATGGCCGAACCAGTAGAAGGCAGCGAACAATGGCGATGCCGACGCTGCAATTACCAACAGGCAAAAAAGAGGGTAATCTACCACGTGCGGCAGCACTTAACAATATTCTTTTGTAAGTGCGGGAAAAGGAGTGCATCACGCGATGCCATACTCAAACACATTCGAGTGCAGGGAGGCACCATGAAGCATGGTGGTAAAAACAAACCGCTCTTCGAAGTGGACGCAGCAAGGTACGAAGAGTTCTGCAAAGCTATGGAGTGGCAGTCACCACCACCCTTTGGTGTACCGACACCAATAATAGAGAAGGAGAAGAAAGAAAAGGAGGTGGAGAGAACTTCCATTCAGAGACGGCTAGGGAAGCCTACCGAGTTGTCGCCGCCACGCAAACGAAGGAGGACAACTCCTCCTCCCAGGTCGGTGACACCACCTAGAGAGAGACAACCGCCACCCAGCTACAACTGGCGAACCGACCGTGAACGATCAGCAGAAGAAGAGAGGCATCGACGACGCAGAGAGCACAGACATAGGATGGAGGCGCTGGACAGAGAGCTGCACGCCATAACTCATGAGGCTTGCCAGCTCTTGCTGAGAGCAGAGGACATAAAGAAGGAACTCACCCGCCCATACAGAGACTAGCATGCACCGACCGATGCCGCCGGCACGTTTTGATTGGCCACCATCGCCAATGGAGGGGAGTATGTGAAGGACGGCGCCATCTTGGACATTTCTATTGCTAAGTTCTATCGGTCAGTTCTATGTAACACTCACTTACCGAATCTATCAGGCTACATTCTTAGTTCTATTGCATACGCTTCAGAGCCGATAGTTCTATGTACATTTTATTTACTATCATTTTATCTTGCTGTACCATTTAATCATATATGTTGGCCATGTGCGACTATTCAAGCAATCACTCTTACACCTCCTACTGTATTTTTATTGGCACACTCTAGCCAATGGTTTGTGCTAGGTGTGGCTTCTTTTGTTATCTGCAATTATCCAAATCTATGTTATGTAACCTTTTATATAAATAGCCGTGTTAGGCAGTAATAAGGTCAGAGTCAGCTTGCACACTCTCAGAAGTTTCTTTGTTCTCTAACAATAACTTCACTGCGCTAAGTACATGCACGTACAACATTACTCGAGTAGTAATTAATAAGCAGATCAGCCTGGACCTCTGCTGGCCGAACCTAGCTTGACTAGTTCGCCTTCAAAGTTCGGCCTCTGCCTTGCACTGGAACAGATCAACCGAACCTCTGCTGGCCGAACCTAGCCTTGACTAGTTCGCCCTTCAAAGTTCGGCCTCTGTTGGAACAGCTAACGCAGCCGGCAGCTAGCTAGTAGACTGGAATGGTGATGCACCACTTCTAAGAATACTAGTCGACCTGTGGAAGGGTTGTATCGCTGAAGCAATAGACACAGTTTGCCATCACAGTTCGGGAGGTTGTGCAGGTAGGCCGAGCTAACAACTCACACCCCCACAGTGAAATCCTGCACAATAATAATGTACAGGAATTTACTGTCTGGGTGATAGCCACCTGTACACCTCCCGAACGCTTTGCCAACCCTAGCTAATGCAGCGCACAATAATTCTGTAATTATTGTTAACAGGCTACTACTGACTTTGGTCATGCAACGAACAACCGAATCTGGTGTGCTGGCAGTTGCAATAATTATTCAATAATTATTGGCTGCGTCTGAACCTCTCTAGGCTCGACAATAATCAGTGCCGTGATTATTGTCTAGTTTAAAGTTT